>CM072519.1:14698088-14755588 GCA_036898135.1 Oncomelania hupensis | reverse complement strand
CTTTTCATTTCTTCCACTCGTGGCGTGCCCCCCCCCCTACCTCCCCCTCCTTTAAAAAAAATAAAAATAAAATAAAATAAATAAATAAATAAATAGAATGTCGCTGAAGACGGGAAATATCAGCTTTGCTCTTTCTGGAGAACGAAAGACGGTGTTCGTCTGGAGATTGTTTAGAATGATTGCAATGATTGAAGTTTTTTAGGGAGAAGATTGCGAGGGCTTGCATATTGTGGGAGAGGTCAAATACTCGTACCAAAAAAAAATTAAAATTTAAATAAAAATAAAAATAAAACAAACAAATATATATATATAATTTATTTATTTATTTATTTTATTTTTATTTTTTTAAATTTTTATAATTTTATATCTATATATATGGGATATGGAGGTTACCGTTTCCAAGTAATTGATCCGTTTCCTTTAAAAAAAATTGTTCTCTCTCTCTTTCTCTCTCTCCTTCTTCTTTTTTTTCCTTTTTTTGGGGGGGGGGGCTGAGGGGGGGGGGGTGTTCCGGAAACCCCTCGTCCGCCCCTGGACTTATCCTCTCAATGAAAATTACACTGCACGATTTCCGCACAAGCATAAAGTCACAATGTCCACAAAGCACTGCAGGACTGAGCGAAGGTGACTACTGTTGAAACTGTCGTCTGCTAGGGTGTTGCGCTATAATTCGAAGTTTCACGAGACCCTGAAACCTGCCCAAAACGTCAATATACAGGGTGTTCCAAAAGTCTTGGGCACATTTGAAGTACCCATATCTCAATAACTATGAATGGTAGTAAGACAACAGTTGTGCCATTTTAAAGCTATTTACATTAAGTTTTTTGTAAAGCTGTTGATTTTTTTATTTCTTTTCAGACCCATTAATGGCGTTCACTCAAACAGAAAATGTAGGGACGCGTTTGGCAAGAATTTGACTATCGGCTTGATGTGTGTCGTGTGACCAATGGTGCTCACATTGAACATCTTTGAACATTCCATGTAAAACTTGAGATTACAAGCTTTCTGAATTTACCAGATGCGTTTTTATATCCTTTATAGTTTCGGAAATATTCAATGTCAAAATGTGCCCAAGACTTTTGGAACACCCTGTATATCACAGAAAAAAGTTCCAGCATCATTTCGTTTCTATTAATATTCTGATGAATCTATAACTAGCGGTCCGACACCTAACAACACTAATGTCCAAAAATCAAATTGACTTTTCAATTTCAAAATGGCGGCACGCCACCGGCAAATAGGAAAATGTTCACCTCTCACCTGTGAAGTTTCAAACTGTCTGAGAAACACTTCACAATTACACAAACCAAACGAAGATTCGAACCGTCGACGACGCCATATGTGATGTTGCTAAAAACTTGCACTAACTTGTAACATTCAATAAATTACAGACTTCACACAAAACGAAGTATTAGTTTCTCTCTTCTTTATTCGTGTTCTTCCTTTGCTGTCTCTCGCCCGACTCCCTATCCTCTCGTTCTCACGTTCAATCTCGTATCTCATAGCCAATCACCCAAATCGCTCCAACACATGCTTTGCACGTGCATTCGCTCTCACTTCCCTCTCTCACAATTACACACAACCTCACAGTAATACGACGTGTATCTGCGAATCCAATAAATACTGAAAATTGCAGTCCCTATACAATGAGTTGTTTGTGTAAATAATCTCTAAATCTCACGTCTTCCAAATAATACATTATTTAGCAAATTCTGCTAAATAATGCATTATATTATAGGTAAACGAATCATTATTTAGAAACATTTCTAAATAATAAGCCTACATTATTTCACACAATCTGCAAAATAATGCATAATATAGGCAAATAATTCCTTACTCAGCAACAATTCCTTATTTACCTAATTCATGATTTCCTATCCTATAAATCTTATCCTATCCCGTAACTCGAAGATCGTTGGGGCACCACAGATGATCGTACTCCATCTTACTCTGTCCCCAGTAACTCTCATGGCTTCGCTCAGTGTCAAGGCAATCTATTCTCGAATGTTGTCATCCCACCTCTTTTTGTCTCCCTCTTCTTCTGCCTCCTTGCACCGTGCCTTGCAGGATGGACTTTGCTAGGCCTGATGCTCTGGTGACGTGGCCATACCATCGGAGTTTCCGTTTCTTCCCCACTTTGAGAATGTCATAGTGTTGTCCAATGGCTTGTGTGATGGTCTGTCGAATTTCGAAGGACATCATCACGAGATCGTGGTCACTTCCGATATCTGCTTATGGAAAAGTGCCTGTCCTGACCATGTTGATGCTTGATCTGAAGCGTGTCTTGACCATGATGTAGTCAATCTGGTTGTACTGCTCCCCGCTGGGACAGTGCCATATCCATCGTCTGGATTTTGTTTGGAGATCAAACGTGATTGCCAGTATCAGATTGTTGTATCTGGCAAACTCCAAGTCTCAAACCCCTGTTATTTATCTCGTTGTCCATATATGTCTCCCCAGGTGTGGTGCGCATCTTAGCCAACCTAGGCATTCCAGTCGCCTTGCATTATGACTATGTCCTTCTTCGGCACTTTGTCAAGGACAGCCTGTATATGTGCATATAAATCCTCGACTTCGCTGTCGTCATAGTCTGATGTTGGGGCATAGGCCTGGATGATGGTGATGTTGAAAGGGGCTGCTCTCAGACGGATGGTAATGAGTCTACTGATGACTGGGCGGAAACGCATGACAGTGGTTAAAATGTCTTTGTGGACCGTCGGTCGTTGTTTCACCTAGTCCTTTCCTGCGCAGTTCGCCGATACCTAAAATGTTCCATCCATATTGGTCGAGCTCGTGGGCCAGCTTTTAATTTTCCCTCCGCAGTTAGGGTCCTGACATTCCAGATTCCTATGACGATGCTGTCTGTCGTGCGGATCCTGCATCAGTAGCACACTTATCACCTCCGTCCTGGTGGCCAACGGAAGGCGCGGTCTTTGGTAACCCGGGCGACGACCGATCCGGCATGGGATGAGTGGTTCTTTTCATCACACGGCGTGTGTTACACTCGATGTTGGTTTTGTTATTATCAGTAGTTGATTCAGCCCCAATGCTGAAATCCTGATAAGTGTAACTCGGATTCGTTTATCCACGCAACCTGTTCTTTAAGCAACAAGGCAGAAGTCGTCGTATTAAATTTTCCAATTTTATTCAGCAAACATCAACAACTGCATACAATCGCTCAATCGCTTTTCACTTTCTCTCTTTTTCAACTGAAACAGTGCGGTACATATATATAGTCTCTCTATACTCGAGAGAACGTTCGAATGTTCGAGCGTGACACAAATATAACCAATCAGAATAAACTTCGTCATCACTGTCTTACGTCATATAACCCTATTTAGGATGGAAGCGTCTCGATGTTACCACTAGATATATCCACACGCTTCGGTCGATAATAAACAACCAACTCTAGAAATTTCTCAAATAATATCGACCAACTAAAATTACCAACACCATACAAAGCTTCTTCTTACAACTGTGCAAAATCATATCAAATATAAATACACTCTAATATTGCATGCTTTGCAAAACAAAACAATCGGACCTATCGTGTGCGTCTCACGTACTATCGTGCGCGTTTCAACGTAACATAACCCCCTACACAAGAAGAAATTTACTTAATTTCTTTCAACAACGTTGAGACGCAAAGTAAAACAAAGTCCAGAATTAACACTTATTTCAGTCTGTCTGGATATTGTCAATGTTCTCAGTTCATACACACAGTCAATGTTCTTTCATCCGCAATGAAACGCCCTCGTCCGTTACGGTTGTCATCGGTCTAGGGTCAAAGACAGTGATCTCGTGGGCTTCCCTGGAGTCAGTGCATCTTCTATTGCTTCCTTCTTCCATCGAACGTCCGATGAAGTCGACGTTATCAATTCCCAGAATGTACTTACCGGGTTTCACGGCCAAGTTTTCTTCTATGAGACGGTGAAACAGCTCCTTCAAGATCTGCAGATGTTCCTTCCAGGTCGTCCCAGTAACACACGACGTTGTTCATCCCTTTGAGCATCTTCTTTGTGATGATATTCTGGGGAAGATACGTTTATCTTACTAGGGGGTAAGACTTATTGATAGATGGGCGATGTGCTACCACTATCGATTGTTCTTTTACCAGAATTCCGAAGCTGTGTGAGAGACTGATCACTGCGCTTTGGTCACATAAAATTTATATTTGTTCTCGGGCGTTTTAGTATCATTTGGCTCAACTTGAGAACTGTTGATTACTAATCAAAAGACTAGATTATTATGTCTCAAGAGAAGAAAACTAATAGCTACACAACAATACAAATAGAATGGCACCAGTCGTATGTATGTAATTTCTCGTTTTATATATTCAACACAACTTTTACACGCACTTCATTAAACAGGTAAATTAATAATTCTAAGAGTTCGATGTGCTGGGAAAGTTTGTCAGCAGGTCTTTTTCATCATATGCTACGCGAATATATTCATAGTTCACTAAATGATCTAGTGGTCGATTATGTTTTCTCGAGGGTAAAACTCAGTTGCATTTGTGGGTGACTTAGCTGCTTTGTTGTTGAGAGTGCGTGGGTCCTTCTGAGAAGTCTTGCCTCTCAGGTTGAGCGGGTGAGTCGTTTCGCTCTTGTAGCTACGAGGGTCGGACGTGGAGAGGTAGAATCTTGGTTGTTCTCCTTCTGTACCACGGGAGCAAGCGTCATGCGTTTGTCCCCACAAACCGTCCCGGAGCTGACCTGTAAAAGTCGGAGCTCTGGCTACAATATTCTCGTTAGATCTGAGTGTGCGGTCTCCTCTGCAAAGTGTCCATAGCATCAGACACCTGCAAGGTTCCCATATGCATAATTCGATTCGAATCTTAAGGCTAAGATACATCAATCCACATGCATACTGTCTCAGAAACAATAATCTGTTTCTGTAACTTTATATATATATATATATATATATATATATATATATATATATATATATATATATATATATATATATATATATATATATATATATATATATATATATATATATATATATATATATATATATATCGTCGCTTTCAGACGAAAACCTCGTATCTCATTTTTTTGCTATTTTGAGAAAATCGAGAAAAACTGTTTCAACCAGTCGGGTAACGCCAAACCAGTGACTTTTTTTACTTCAAAGGAACTATGAAAAGTCTAGAAATTTGGCAGTATGGTATAAAAAGTCGAAGAAGTGTTTTCCGTTGAGAACTGGAAGCAAATGAAGAGATACGAGGTTTTCGACTTACAACTTTGTCAAAAAGTTTGAGTTACGAGGTTTTTGAATAAAACAACAGATCCTGGTACAACACAAAATCAGAGGAAAACGTTGTCAAAGATCGCACAAAAGCCATATTTATTGGTGTCACAATCTGTCAACACGTATGTTCCGGCATTTACTATCCTATCCTATCCTGTACCGTAACTCGGAGGTCGTAGGGGCATCACAGATGATCGTTTAACCAGCATACTCCCATCTTTCTCTGTCCTCAGCAGCCCTGATGGCTTCGCTCAGTGTCAAACCAGTCCATTCTCGAATGTTGTCCTCCCACCTCTTTTTCGGTCTCCCTCTTCTTCTACCTCCTTGCATAGTGCCTTGCAGATGGTCTTTGCAAGGCCTGATGATCTGGTGACGTGGCCATACCATCGGAGTTTCCGTTTCTTCACCACTGTGAGCAGGTCATCGTGTTGTCCAATGGCTTGTGTGATGGTCTGTCGGACTTTGTCGTTTGTGATGTGTTGGGTATAGGAAATGCCCAGAAGTCTTCTGTACCACCTCATCTCCACGCTTTGTATTCTTCGTTGTAGATCTGGTGTGAAGGTCCATCCTTCGCAAGCATTTAGGAAGATGGAGATGACAAGGGAGCGCAGCAGTCTTACTTTGGAATGTAGACTGATGGTCCTGTCTTTCCAAATGAACTTCAACCTTGTCAGGGCAGCAGTTGTTTGTGCGATCCTGGAGAGGACTTCCTGTCGGGACCCATTGTCTGATACAATGGCTCCTAACTATTTGAAGCTATGCACTGTGTTGAGGGATTGGCCTTGGACTTTGATGTCCGTGTTGATGCCGTTGGTATTGTTGGTCATCATTTTGGTCTTCTCTGCACTTATTTCCATTCCATAAGCTCTGGAGGTGGTGTCAAGCCTCTGTACCAGCTGTTCAAGTTCTTGCTCCTCTCCAGCCAATCCATCAATGTCATCCGCAAAACGAAGATTGGAGATTGATCTATCCCCTTTGCTGACTGTGCCTTCTTGATCTGCAAGAGCATCTGACATGACCCGCTCTAGGAAGATGTTGAAGAGTGTTGGAGAGAGTAGGCATCCTTAACGCACACCGATTGTTGTTTTGAACCACTTCCCGATGACGCTGTTATAGAGGACTGCACTGGTAGCCTTGTCATACAGGCTTTTGATGACTTCAACAATTTTAGGGTTGATGTTGTACACTTTCATTGTTGCCCATAGAGCTGCATGCCAGACTCGGTCAAACGCCTTCTTGAAGTCTATGAACACATGATATAGATGTTGTTGGTGCTGTAGGTATTTCTCACAGATTATTCTGAGGTTGAAAATATGTTCAGTGGTACTTCGCCCTGCCCTGAATCCTGCTTGTTCTTCAGATATGATTTGTTCAGCTTGGGATTTCAACCTGTTGAGTATTATTTTTAGGAGGACCTTGCTGGGATGGCTGATGAGGCTGATGGTGCGGTAATTTTCACACTCCTGAAGGTTACCTTTTTTGGGAAGAGTGATGACAAGCGACTGGGTCCATGGTGTAGGCCACTACCCACTCTGCCAGATCTTGTTACAGATAATGGAGAGGGCATCAATCATCGCTTCTCCTCCTGCTTGTAGCAGTTCCGCGGGTGTGTTGTCCACTCCTGCTGACTTCCCTTTCTTTAGCGATTGCACTGCTGCCTCAACTTCTTACCGGAGAATTGGGAGGATTTCTTCTTCTTCTCTGTTCTCGGGACATGCTAGAACTGATGGGTCTCCATTTGGTGTATGGTTTTAAAGGTCAGAGCGGTACTCTGTCCATCTGTCCAAGACTTCTTGTTCTTCTGTAAGGCATATGCCAGACTTGCTTTGGATCGTGGAGACTTTGGGCTGTTTGACACTTGTCAGCCGCTTGTTCTTGTTCAGACTGTTCTCTATTTCTTGGCATTGATCTTCTATCCAGTTCTCCTTTGCTGTGCGCATGCCTTTTCGGATGTCATTGTTGATTTTACGGTAGACATCAGCTCCCTGTGAGGTGTTCTTTTTATTTTCTTTTAATCTCTCTTCGTTTATCACACAGATCCAAAAGTTCAGGTGTGATCCACGGCTTCTTCTTTGGTCGGTGCTTGCCAAGGATCTGAGTGGCGGCATCTGTCACAGCTGAGTTGAAGGTGGTGGTCATGGATTTGACATCTACTTCACCAGCCCCCAAAATGAGCAGTGGTGCAAATTTTCCTCCATTGTGTGGCCTGAAATAGTTCTGCCACCTCCGGGTCTTGCAGTTTGTCCAGGTCGAACTTCAGTCTAGTGCACTTTGCTGTATTTACTCTCTTCAAGTGGAGCCGGAAAGACATCATCACGAGATCGTGGTCACTTCCGATGTCTGCTCCTGGAAAAGTGCGTGTCCTGCCAATGTTGATGCTTGATCTGAAGCGTTTCTTGACCATGATGTAGTCTATCTGGTTGTGATGCTCCCCCCGCCGGGACTGTGCCATGTCCATCGTCTGGAGGTTTTGTGGAAACTAAGTGTGTTTGCCAGTACCAGATTGTTGTATCTTGCAAACTCCAAGAGTCTCAGACCCCTGTGATTTGTCTCGTTCTTGCAGTGGGGTCCACATGTGTCTCCCCAGTTGTGGTGCGCATCTTGGCCAACCTTGGCATTCCGGTTGCCTTGCACTATGACTATGTCCTTCTTCGGCACTTGGTCAAGGACCGCCTGTAGATTTTCATAAAAATCCTCCACTTCGCTGCCTGGATGATGGTGATGTTGAAAGGGGCTGCTCTCAGACGGATGGTAATGAGTCTACTGGAGACTGGCCGGCAACCCATGACAGTGGCTAGAATGTTCTTGTAGACCAAGAATCCAACGCCGTGTTCGTACCTGTCATCGCTACCGCTGAAATAGAGCTTGTGGTCTTTGTCGGTCGTTGTTTCACCTACGCCTTTCCAGCGCAGTTCGCCGATACCTAAAACGTTCCATCGATAGTGGTCCAGCTCGTGGGCCAGTTCTTCTAATTTTCCTTCCGCAGTTAGGGTCCTGACATTCCAGGTTCCTATGACGATGTTGTTTCTCGTGCGGATCTTGCTAAATTGTCCATCAGTAGCATATTTATTACCTCCGTCCTGGTGGCTAACGGAAGGCGTGGTCCTTGTTGAGCCGGGTGACGACCGATCCGGTATAGAATTAGTGGATAGTTTATTCATGTAGTGTGTCTTGGGTAAAAAAGACCTGGCGGTGCCCAATCCTCTCCAGGCTGTTGGCCACAGCCGAAATCCACGAATACAGTGTGGCGTATGTTGCTTCATTGTCACTTCCTACCGCGAAAACGTTCGGTAAAAACCTCGTATCTAAACATACGAGGTTTGTCCCTTAATAGAATTCAGCCTTTTTTACATTAAAAAACTGGTATATCCAGATACGAGGTTTGGTCCGCCAGTAGAGAGATACAAGGTTTGGTTTCATTGATTTGTATTAACTTTCTATTCGAGACGCAATTTTGAGCTTAGCACAGAACATGGGCAAGAGACCAAGGGTCATAACTATGAAGGAATCTCCAAACCGCCATTTTGGGACTTACGAGGTTTTCGTCCTTGGGGTCATGAGCAATCTTGCCACTGTAGATTGTTCAAACCTATAAAGGGAACAGTGAAAGCCACAGTTGAAAACCTGTCTTTCCTTTATAGGCAAGACGCTTCACTGCGGCAACAGTACCCCCGTTGGAGTGCCGGGGGTTTTCAGTATAAATAGTATCCCCACTTTATGGAAATTTAGTGCTTTAAATTCCCACTGTCGCTGTCTTCCTCATTTACTCTTTCCTATTCTTGCTCTGTCCTTCACTCTGCTATACTATCTTCTTCTTCGCTAGATCAATGACCTACCTTTTTTCTTGAAATCTCTTCCTGGACAAGACTCCTTGTTTGTGTATGAGGTCTGTTGGATCAGCTTGGGAGTGTTGGACGCTTTCTGCCGGGTGGTCACTAGGGCTTCCTATGAATGTACTATTTAGCACTATAGGCATTTTATATGTATGTGTTTGGTTGATGATTTATAATGATGTTTGTATTCTATTTTGTTTTTGTAACCGGGTTGTTCGTGTAGTTGAGGTCAACCCTCAGCCGTCCCCCGCGTGGGATGTCTTTATTGTAAAGTGACTGGCCGGTGGAGGGCATTCAATTTTCCCACTGGGGTTGTTTCAGCAGATCTTTTATGCGGATCGGGGGTTGTCCGGTCCTGATTTGGCTCGGAAGAGTCCGCTGGACCTAAAGCAACAATAAATCAATCAATCAATATATATATATATATATATATATATATATATATATATATATATATATATATATATATGTATATATTAAGAACATATTATTACTACATGGCAATCAATATAAAATAAACATACACATATCAAAACTACTAATGTTATCTTACTTCTAGACTCTGGGATCCTTGAAACCATCTCTAGTCTACCTTGATGATAAGGCCGAGGATAAGCGTTCACTGCAGCTTGTTCCTTGGTTTGACCCTCGCAGCTTCGTAGGTAAAAATCGACTGACGAGCTAAAGTTGGGTCCACAAGGGCCTGCAGGGGCTCCCTATAATCTTCTGACCAATCGTTTAACTCTCGTTTTAGTTATTCTCGCCTATACGGGATTATTCGTTTTTATTTGAATATTTCCCTTCACCTGCCCTAATAGTGGGACACGTGCGATTATGTCTTACTTGGAACATCAGTGACCGGCCGTAGGACAGATTCCCTAGCGATAAGCGGTGTCTGGCTAGTTACCGGGGATGACGTTGGGCTAAAGTAAGCTAATTAACGGGCCTTTCCACTGCATCAGCAACTTATTGTGGTCGGTAGGTAGCAGCACCAGCACTTTGTTGCCAGGTTTGAACTTCTTGTTCACAGCCCTACGATCGTAGTAGTGCTTTCCGCAGTCCTGGGACTTCTTCAGGTTTTCTCTGGCTATCTCGAGAGTCTGCTCCAGCTTCTTCCGTAGCTCAAACATACTGGTAGCTATTCTTCACCTCTGGGGTATCTACTTCTTTCGTCCACATTTCTTTCAGGAAATTTCTTTCATCGGCCCTCGGGTGGTTCTTCCGTACAACAGCTCGAACGGAGAAAAGCCGGTGGACTCCTGCGGTACTTCTCTGTTCGGCGAAAAGTAAGGCGTTGATGTAGCGATGCCATTGTCTGGGCTGCTCGCTGCAGTTTCTTCCGGGTGGACCTCAGCGTAGCATTGAACTTTTCGACGAGCCCGTTGCACATTGGAAGATAGGGTGTCGTAGTCAAATGCCGGATGCTCAGCAGTCTGTTGACCTCCTTCATGCAGTCAGAGACGAACTGTGTCCCGAGGTCTGTCAGGATTTCTTCAGGCACTCCAAGTCTACTGAACATGTCCACCAGAGCCTCTGCAACAGTTCAGTGGCAATCTTCTTCAGAGGCACTGCTTCTGGGTACCGAGTCGCATAGTCCACTAAAATCAGTACCCACCGGTGACCTTCTTCATTCGGAGGTTTTATTTCGCCGATTAAGTCTAAGGCCACCCTCTTGAAAGGTCGGTCGATCAAAGGCATTCTCTGCATAGGCACTTTAGGAACCCACCCTCGAGGTATGATCTTCTGGCAAATGTCACATGATCGGCAGAAACGGCTGACGTCCGCATGAAGTTCTGGCCAGTAGAATACCGCCTGGATTCTGTCCGACGTCTTCTTGATGCCCAGGTGACCTCCCATGATGAAGTCGTGAGCTACTTCCATCACTTGGCGCCTTAGGGTTAACGGTACCAAGACTTGACGTAGGCTTTGGAGCTATCTGCGACCTTCAGTGGCGTAGACGTCTTGTTTCTTCTGGCCTGGGCCCTAGTAGAGACAGCACCGAGGATCTCGGGTCAGCAGGGCTGAGCCGGAGTAGCCACATTGTCCCGTAGCAGTTCTGCAAGGTCTCCATCGGGAAACGGCAATGGATCCTCCTCCACAACTTCGACACGTTGGGTTGAAGCAGGACTCCATTCTGAATCTGGGTCGTCGGGTCGTCTCGCGCCGTCGATATTCCCGATCATCAAATCATACAGAGGCTTCTAAAGGCAAACCGCTTCTACTTGCACGTCCGCAGGAGTAGCTGTGCGCTCGGTCTCACTCGGAAGAATGACGCTCCCGCCGCACACTTGATGGTCAGAGCTACTCGTTTGCCGTCGATTGAATAAACGCCTCTGTCGGTTGCCCGCCGCTGCGTTGTCCGTATTGCTCTGCTGTCCGCTATTTCTGTTTTGAGGGCAGTTGGCAGCTCTGTGGTCTGTAGCGTTGCAGATGAAACAGCCTCTTGAATCCCCCTCCCTGGAAGGTGGCGAGGAGTCCGTCTGTCTCTGGCTCGTCTGACTTCCCTGGATCTGGTTCCCATGGTTTCCAGTCTTCTGAAAATGTTTCGTCGCCTTGGGTGGCCCCAGCGATTTCCCGTGAGCGATGAGATATCTTTCAGCATCCTCCGTCACATCTTTAAGCGTCTGCAGCTTTTGTAATTCTAAGTGGGTCGCCAGGTCCTTGTGAGAGGCATTGAGAAATTGATCCTTCACGACCAGGTCATGGAGATTGTCATAAGACTTCCCTTCGCCTGATAATTCACCCACTAGTGTAAGTACGACGACAGGCGCTCCACAAATTGCTTTGATGTCTCGTGTGACAAAGGCCGGCATTTACGGAAGCGTTTACGGTAGCCCTTCTCTGTAAAGCTGTAGCAATGCAATAGGGCCTCTTTCAAGACGTCGTAGTTTTTGGCGTCATTGTTCGACAGTCTGGTGTAAACTTCGAGTGCTTGCCCCGTCAGAAGTGCATTGAGTCGAATTGCCCAGTCTTGAGGTTGCCAGTTATTCGGCGAACCTTTCAAATCTCGCCAGATAACTGTCGATCTGGTCCTTCCCGTCGACGAATGTGAAGAAACGTAAACTCCGATGGTATGGCCACGTCACCAGATCATCCGGCCTTGCAAAGACCATTCTGCAAGGAACAGTGCAAGGAGGTAGAAGAAGAGGGAGACCGAAAAAGAGGTGGGAGGACAACATTCGAGAATGGACTGGTTTGACACTGAACGAAGCCATCAGGGTTGCTGAGGACAGAGAAAGATGGAGTATGCTTGTTAAACGATCATCTGTGGTGCCCGTACGACCTCCGAGTTACGGGACAGGATAGGATAGGATAGGGAATGCTGGCAATTTTGGAGCCTTGTGGTCGCTGATAACCTGTGGCGCATGTTGCTGTTGTTGGATACTCGCCATTTCTAGCTAGAACTGACGCTAAGCTTCCCTTTCTTGCCGCTGCTCTTCTCTTTCTTCACGCCGTCTCTGCTCTTTTCTTTCTAGACGCTGTTCTTATTTTTCTTAACGCTGCTGTTCAATTTCTCTTTCATCGCGCCGTCGCTGTTCTTCTAATTCTCTTTCTTCTCGCCGGCATTGCTCTTCTAGTTCTCTTTCGTGTATTCTCTCCTGAGACTTGACGTACTCCGTCAGCTGCTTGCCTTTTAGATTCAGTTAAATCCCTTTCTGCCAGAAGTCAGCCATCTTGATGCTTTTCTGGAAAGTTCTTGACTATGCTGAACCTTTCTAAATTGTTTTAGAACAGCACGCTTTCTGCAGTAGCGCTGATGCTTGTCACTAGTCGCCTTCGCTGACGCAGGCCCCGCTGTTTTCGTCGTATGCCACACTGCACCACGCTGGTGTTGATATAGGCTCCGCACACGAGCGTCAAACGTCATGATGCTCGAGCGTCGCGTCGAATTCGTCAAGGAATTCTGACGCTCAACGTCAGTAAGGCTGCTGGGCCATAGAACCTCACGCCTCACTCCTCACGTCTCACGCCTCACGCCTCACGTGTCGTGCTCTGGGCCATAGGACTTCATGCCACACGCTACACGTTTTATGCGTCAGTTTTGTGTTTCCTCAACTGATCACACACAATATTTGTGGTCTGTGACTTTTTGAGAAGATGAGATTAGATCTAGAAAATTGGATACATGTGTACAAGCCCTGAGATAAGTCTGCCACCTTTTCGTTGACTGTGCTATGAATTACAGTAAATACCTTTGGGTGTATTCACAAATTTTTTCAACTCCTCCCAAACTTGTGCTCTCTGGTCTTTATCTTTGTAATCCGGAACATGTGGGTCCCAGAGAAGAGGCCTTGCGCTGACCCAACCCTTTTCGAGGCACTGCCTTAAATTCGAGGCAGGCTCTAAACGTCACTGCCTAATCGTCGAGGAAAGTTCCTAATTTTCTCGTGTTCCTTGACCTACTTTGATACAAACTTGACAAACTTTTTGCGAATTAGGTCAAAGTGGTGCTTTTTTGAAGAAACTTGACCTACTTCGTCTCTTAGGAGCGAGGAATTTAGGTCAAACTTCTGGCAAAAAGTGTGTCTTTTTTGAAGAAATTTGACCTAATTCGCCCGCCTAAGAGGCGCGAAGTAGGTCAAAGGACCCCATTTAAACATGAATACAAGTATGTGTGTGTGTGTGTGTATGGGTTTTTAATTGATTGATTCATGTAGTATCAAAACCGAAGCGTCACGCTGCGTGTGTGAGAGCTGACAACGCACGCAGCAAACTTCGTGCGCTTGTAGTACGACGCTGACAACAACGCAAAATCAAATCAAAGATAATTACGCTCTATTATTGCATGCTTTGCAAAACAAAACGATCGGATCTATCGTGCGCGTCTCACGTACTATCGTGCGCGTTTCAACGTAACAGTGTGTCTTGGGGAAGAAAGACCTGGCAGGGACCAATCCTATCCAGGGTGTTGGCCACAGCCGAAATCCACGAGTACAGTACAGTGTAGCTCGCCTTGGCCCCGTGCACGTGGTCGTTGAACCTGTAGTAACCAGGCTAGGAAACTCTCCTCGGATCCGCGATTTTCCGAGAAAAGGTACCGTCACTCCCGAGAAAATTAAATAGAGGTCCGAGAAAAAAAAATCGCTCTGAGAAAAAAAAAAATCACGAAACGCAATCTCTCCAAGTCCAAGTCTCGGTCCATGTCCGTGTCCAGCTTTTTTTTTTTCCCGTCACTAAAAGTGCCGCCCGCGCCCGCTATTGTTACATCGAATTCATTGCCCAATAAGGCTTACTAGCATCACTTGACTACAGCGGGCGAAGGCGATGTTGAACGTTTGGCAGTTCACGTGAAGTTCAGTCCTTTGTCATTGTCCGCCATTGTTAGTTTATAATCACTATACTATCATGTCGTGTGTTTCACGTATTTTAACCGCGGAGACTCGTTTGAAGAATGGGAAATCAACATCAAGTGGAAATGGGAATGGCTTGAAAAGATGGCGAAAGTCGGCGACTCGGAACAGCGTGTTATTATAAATATGCTGTTTTAATAATGTAGATGAACCTGTAACATTATATACATTTTTTTCTACTGGCTCATTTGCCTCTAGAAATTGCATCTGTAGCTGTCACGAGAGGCCAGTTTATTTGGTTTAAAATGGTGAAAATGTTCCAGCTTATGTCGTAATGATTAAGAGGTCTATCCTGATTCTTACAAGTGATCTCCAAAAAAGTATCTAAATATAATTATATCATTAATTTTATAAACAGCCAAAAAAAAATAAGTAAAAAAGAATAAAAAAGACACTGATTAACTTTTCTCTCTCTCTCTCTCTCTCTCTCTCTCTCTCTCTCTCTCTCTCTCTCTCTCTCTCTCTCTCTCTCTCTCTCTCTCTCTCTCTCTCTCTCTCTCTCTCTCTCTCTCTCTCTCTCTCTCTCTCTCATATATATCGTATTCTAAATGAGAACAAGTTTTTATTATTACTACCACTATAATTATTATTATTATTATTATTATTATTATTATTAGTAGTAGTAGTAGTAGTAGTAGTAGTAGTAGTAGTAGTAGTAGTAGTAGTAGTAGTAGTAGTATAATCCTTTCTTTTTATCTTTCTATTTTTATATTATTATTCCTTTAGCTTTTTTCTATCATTAAATAAAAATAACTAAAAAAAGGAAGTAATGTATAAATTTAAAAAAAAATTATATTATAATTATAAAGACTTCAATTACGGAGGTTAATTGTTGCCAAGGGAAAAAAATAGTTTGGTCTAGTTAGACTTGGGCTACTTTAAATAGGTAAAACAATTCAGAAGGCTTATCACAGGTATTGAGAAATGGCCACCAGCTAAGAAAATTAAACGAAATTCTCTATTCATTTTTTTCAAGCCAATTTTTAGCCATATAGTGATTTACTTCTTTGTGTATATGTGATTATTAGTCGTACTACTACTACTACTACTACTTATACTACTACTAATGATAATGTCCTTATGAACACATGATGAATATTATGAAAAACATCCACGTTTATCTCTCACAAAAAGCATTCTTTTTGGGTTTTACATGATATGAAACGTTCAGTTTCTGGGGAGCTTCGCCCTCCAGATCACCCCACCGGGGCTTCGCTCCTGGACCTGACCAGGGACTTTACGGCGGCCCCTGGACCCCAGCCGGATTTCAGAGATTTTTGCTTTGGACTGTTCCCCAGCCTGAGTAACGTGAGGTTCTCCATCCTGGCCGGTGACTTCTGTGTAGAAGACTTTCGCTCAGTGATGCCGTACTGACATCACCCCTGTTAGTCGCCTCTTATGACAGGCAGGGAAACGTTGGGTCTGTTTTATTCTGTGCCCGAACTCACGTAATTTACTAAGTTTACCGATAAAATATATTATGTAGAGAAATCGTACACAAAGAGTGAAAAGAGAAAGCTGTGGTTAAATGTCATCCGATAGATCACAACCTTTAATAAGGTTTAGGACAGAGCCACTGTAGTGTAAAGATGAAGTCATTGTGCAGCAGCACACCACCATTCAAAAACCATAACTTTCACAGTGTCACTCTCCTACTAGTGGGCACTATGGTTTTGAAAATAGGTCTCAATTGTATTTGTTAGTCATCCTGACCAGACATCTTTTTCTACTCTGAGAGCGTCTTCAGTGGTCACGGGGCTGGTGAGACACAGAAAACCTGGCTCATGTGCCACCACAAGACTATCTTGACCACCTCTGAAACGGTTGAGAAAGTGCCTGCCAAAGTTTCTTCTAGTGTGCTGCTACAAGGCAGAATAACCAATGTGGAACCAGAAGAAGATTGGGAGTGACGAATTGTCATGTTGAGGCTTGTTTAGAAACAAATGATTATTTAGAAAATATGCTTCTAAATAAAGATTATTTAGCTGAATGTTGTGAAAATAAATATTTTACAAAGGGAATTCCATAAATGTGCGTGTATGTCTGTGTGTTTGCCTATGTTTAAATCCAAAGTCCACTACTAGAATAGATGAAGACTTTTTTTTATTTATTTATAGTTTTAGACGTACTCTGGAAATATTTAAAATATTCGGTAGGAATCAAAACGAACCAAATGTCGGTCGGTAATCCGTCTGTTGGTCAGTTGAACATCTTATCTCAAGAACCACTGATCGGACTTTGACTAAACTTCATAGGAATAATGGCCTCCCGTGCCAGCAGATTTGTTCGACGGCAAAGGTCAAGGTCACTGGAATCATTTTGTTGCGAAACACGTTTTGCTCAATATTTCAAGAATGGCTAAATCGATTTTGTTGAGTTGATATATATGTACTTAAAATGATGGGCCATCTTTCAGTAGCAGAGGTTGTGTGTCATTCCGAAGTTCACTTTTTGTTTTAAAAACCAAAACAAAAACAAAAACAAAAACGTTTTGCCTCTTTTCCTTCTTAAGAATAACTTAAACGAAATTCATTATTGCAACTTTGTAAATACTGCCAAGCATGATAGATCAGTCTTATTTTTTCTTTCTCAAAGGTCAAGTCATTGTGATTCACCATTTCATAAACAAGTTTTGCGCTGGATCTAAAATTTGGCTTAGCCAATTTGGATAATGTTTTGCTTTCATGTTTTTCCTTTGCTTCGTTAGAATAAAGCGGAGTCACAACACCGACAAAAAGGCAAAAAAAAAGGTAAAGGTAGTCCCATACCCTGTGGCCGTAGGGGAGCGTGATGTTGGAGATCACACTTATCTTGGGCCAGCGTAATGAGGGTGATGCCCACCTCTCTCCCTCGCTGCTTTACCTTCCCCACCCTTAAGAGAGTAGGTACTCAGTCACAGTTGAGTCAACTGGCGGCGTTGTTATTTGTCGCTTCACGTTTTTGCGGTCACCCATCCAAGTGCAAACCGCACTGGACGATGCTTAACTTGCGACACAGTAGCGAGTGCTCCAACCACTGCACTATCCGACACCCCAGACAAGAAAATTAAAAATTTTGAAAATGCTTATTTTTCCGCTATGTACTTACCTTGTTTAAATCTAAATTCTTTCTCCTGTAAATATGTTAGTGCTATTTATCTAGTGTGCGGTGGCTGATTGTACATGGCAGGGTGGGTGTTTGTGAAGCTTTAATAAAGGCATAAGAGGTGCAGGTTAACCTAGTGATGCCCGTGGTGGTGGTCAGCGTCATCGGATTTTTGCTGATCGGCCCCTTCCTGGAACAGCCCAAGCCGGAGTTCATCAGCTCGCTGGTGCTCATCGCCCTCTCGCTCATCTGCTACCTCCCCTCTCGCTGGATCCAAGATAGGGCCAGCATGCCGGGTACGCCAAAGCTCTATGTATCGATTTTCAAAAGTGTCTTATATTTTAGTTCGCCAGATAGCGTATGCAGGGCTTAAAATCCTCCTCGAATCCGAGGTTTTCCTCGTAAAAGTGATCTTCTTCCTCGGGAAAAAAAAAATTTCCTCGGAAAAAATATACCCTTCTCAATAAAATTTGATAATCATAAGGTGCGTTTTATTCGCAAATGGTTTTGATTCTCAAATGGCTCAAGTCATCAGTTGGTTATTTTGTTTGGTTTGCTAGCTACATTCTTTGCTAATAGTCAAAATGGCGGCGGCAACGATTGTGAACCGGGGAGATTCTTTTGATGACAGTTAGAACAGAATGGCTTTTGAAAAAAAGTTAAAATTATGTGAAGACTTGAACTGAAATGCTTTGGACCTTATTGATTTAAGATCAAGATATAGATGGCTAAACAGTAACTTCACAAACTGTCTTGTTAAGTCAGTACCGAGTAGGCATATTTCCTTAGTTACAATGGAAGGAGAACAACTCCAATCAATCCTCCAATCAGTGACAAAAATGACTTGTATGATTCAAGAGAGAGTGAAGATGAAGAAACTGGCGTTATTTTGCCAAGACTTATGATTGTGTGATGCTATCAAAATTTGATGCACTCATTGACTCAGAACGTTAGTAATGTTAAAGAAAGTGATGTTTTGGCTGAAGGATGTGTGACTGGTGGTGACATAACTTGCAAAAGTGACATGGACTGGCTAGTTCGTCTGAGCTTACTGGGAGTAACTTAGCTTACTGGGAGTAATTTCAACTTCCAGTTCCAGGTAGGATACACATTTCATAATAACTGTCAAATGCATTTATAATTGACACAATCTCCTGATTTCTGTTCAATGTTTGTGTACACCTGAACTAACGCAAAAACAACTGTTTGGGGTTTAATTTAATTTAAATTTATTGTTTATAATAATTTTTTAAACCAAATAATTTATGTTGATAAATTTATCTCTTTGGACTTGTTGGAAGTCAGCACACACTGATTAATTGTGCTAAATTTTAGTGTTTTACTCCTAGAAGTTTCTGAAATCTAGCAAAAAGAACAAAACAAGTAAATTACATTAATTTGTTCCCTGGCATATAACTTACAAGGTGCATTTATACTCAGCAGTAAAGGGGTAAACACTACTGCCCATCACAAAAAAGTGCACAGATTTTGAGGTAGATTCTGAATAAAAATGATTGAGGAGCATGTCCCCAGACTACTTTAGACAGGGCCAGACCCAAGGGGTGGTCCTGCTGCCCAGAAACCCCCTCTTCCCCCTGACTGACTATGTACCTCTTCCAAGGGTAACCAAAATAAATATCAAAGAAATAAAAAGTTTGTCAGTTAATTTAATTATTATAACAATTTTATTTTTCAGAATACTTCCAGAATGCACCAAATTGCACATATTTTAATCTAGATTTTAAAAATGTTCCGGGAGGGGGGGGGCATGCCCCCGGACCCTCCCTAAGAAGTTCGGGTGCATCGCACCCTCATCTGATGTACCCCTACATAGTTGGGAAAACGCGCTGATTTTCCTCTTTTTTCTCGGAGGATTATTTTAAGCCCTGCGTATGGCTAAAACTGATATCGCATGGTAATTGAACAATCACGGGTGGCAATGTTTCTAGCAAAGAATGGAATATGAAAGTCGTAAAAAAACCGACGACTATTTACAACTGCTGTCCATGTAAAAGAGAAAACATTATGGCGATCCTATGTATTGAAAACGAGCTTAAAGATAGCCCGAGTAAACCATTGGCGAGAGCATTTTTTTTTTTTATTCCGACAAGGCTTACTAGAAGGCGCCATTAGGACATTAACAAATATAACATAATTATCTGTTTCGTCGTAAAACGAAAGCAAACGTGCACGGCCACAGTGCAAGACATTGTTTGAACCGCATGTCAACACGAGCCTGTTTTGGTTAGCGCGCGGTACAGAGCTAGTCTTATTGCTGCTATTTAGATACCGCTACAGCAACAATAAAGACGTCGAAATGTCAAACTTCATACTTCTGAGTGGGATGCTAAAAACATTTTTTGTAAAATAATGCCCCAATTATTTTGTATAGTGACGACGGAACGTTGTCAATTTTTAATCAGTATGATTCAATTCGATTCAATTCAATTAATTTCGACAAATCTGTATTGCCTCTTACAAGAAATTATTACATGTTCGTGGAAACTTTGAACAGATCTCGTTGGACTATCTCATAAGCCAAGATGCCGATAACGTAAGCCTGTATAGTCTGTTTATCTGTCTTTCTCAGCCTGTTTCGAAATTCTAGAGTTATCAGTATTTTGCGTTCGATGTTCCAGTGTTTTTATTCTTCTCACTTTTATGATATCACCTTCTATTTTCTTGCCTCTATCACAAAGCCTAACATCATACATCAGCTGCAAATTCCTGCAAATACAGGGAGAAATGACAATATCGCTTTTTTCCCAAATTATGAGTTCCGAAACGGCTCCTTTCCCGAATGTGCATTCAAATTTGGTGTATGTTGTTCTATAATCTGCCTGACAGCATGCAAATCTGTTGAGCAACAATTATCTTGGATTATGTCCGTGTGAAAAAAAAGACCTTACTAGCTCGACTACATGAACAATGATGATGAAAGTAAACTACAAAAACAATTTATATTCATTCTTTAAACAATAAATCCAGTCTGTGAAAGAAATCAGCTCGCTGAAATAAGCTGATCTGTATCACATCACACAGACAAACACTGTATCATGAAATTTTAATTTGCACGAAGTGGATACAAAACACAGCATTCAGATTTTTATTTAAAGTCTTTTCATTGGTAAAATGATATTAGACTTTCACAAACATATATATGCATAGACATACACACAAACACACATGCATAAATATAAACACATATTTATGTACTTAATCAAAAAAATTTTTTTATGTCAGTATGTAAGATAATTTAAGCGATTTTTTCAATAAGTGTATGATTAGATAAAATATCTGTCATACTATCGGTTTCATTGATCGAGACATTATTTGCCTTGTATAATGGTAATAATGTTGTACAATCAAATAATAAATGTTGTACAGACAGATCCAAAGCAAGTCTGGCATATGCCTCACAGAAGAACAAGAAGTCTTGGACAGATGGACAGAGTACTGCTCTGACCTTTACAACCATACACCAAATGGAGACCCATCAGTTCTAGCATGTCCCGAGAACAGAGAAGAAGAAGAAATCCTCCCAATTCTCCGGGAAGAATTTGAGGCGGCAGTGCAATCGCTGAAGAAAGGGAAGTCAGCGGGAGTGGACAACATACCCGCGGAACTGCTTCAAGCAGGAGGAGAAGCGATGATTGATGCCCTCACCATTATCTGTAACAAGATCTGGCAGAGTGGGGAGTGGCCTACACCATGGACCCAGTCGCTTGTCATCACTCTTCCCAAAAAAGATAACCTTCAGGAGTGTGAAAATTACCGCACCATCAGCCTCATCAGCAAGGTGCTCCTGAAAATAATAATCAACAGGTTTAAACCCCAAGCTGAACAAATCATAGCTGAAGAACAAGCAGGATTCAGGGCAGGGCGATGTACCACTGAACAGATTTTCAACTTCAGAATAATCTGTGAGAAATACCTACAGTACCATCAACATCTATATCATGTGTTCATAGACTTCAAGAAGGCGTTTGACCGAGTCTGGCATGCAGCGCTATGGGCAACAATGAAAGTGTACAACATCAGCCCTAAAATTATTGAAGTCATCAAAAGCCTGTATGAAAAGGTTACGTGCAGTCCTTTATAACAGCGCCATCGGGAACTGGTTCAGAACAACAATCAAGGATGCCTACTCTCTCCAACACTCTTCAACATCTTCCTAGAGCGCATCATGTCAGATGCCCTTGCAGATCACGAAGGCACCGTCAGCATAGGGGGTAGAGCAATCTCCAATCTTCGTTTTGCGGATGACATTGATGGGTTGGCTGGAGAGGAACAAGAACTTGAACAGCTGGTACAAAGGTTTGACACCACCTCCAGAGCTTATGGAATGGGAATAAGTGCAGAGAAGACCAAAATGATGACCAACAACACCAATGGCATCAACACGGACATCAAAGTTCAAGACCAATCCCTCAACACAGTGCATAGCTTCAAATATTTAGGAGCCATTGTATCAGACAATGCGTCCCGACAGGAAGTCCTCTCCAGGATCGCACAAACAACTGCTGCCCTGACAAGGTTGAAGCCCATTTGGAAAGACAGGACCATCAGTCTACATTCCAAAGTAAGACTGCTGCGCTCCCTTGTCATCTCCATCTTCCTATATGCTTGCGAAGAATGGACCCTCACAGCAGATCTACAACGAAGAATGCAAAGCACGGAGATGAGGTGCTACAGAAGACTTCTGGGCATTTCCTATATCCAACACATCACCAACGACGAAGTCCGACAGACCATCACACAAGCCATTGGACAACACGATGACCTGCTCACAGTGGTGAAGAAACGGAAACTCCGATGGTATGGCCACGTCACCAGATCATCAGGCCTTGCAAAGACCATTGTGCAAGGCACAGTGCAAGGAGGTAAAAGAAGAGGGAGACCGAAAAAGATGTGGGAGGACAACATCCGAAAATAAGATAAAATAAGATAAGACAACTTTATTATCTTTTACAAGAAATTACATTGTGGTGTAAATAATTTATTGTAATTTAATTTAATGACTTTTTTTTATATAGCGCTTTACCAACTCAAGAACTGCTCAAAGCGCTGGCCGATACAGGATCTAACTCAAACCGCCCGAGACGCCCACCCGCAGCCTTTGGGCGCAAGGTCTGACGCTCGGACAACTGGGCACAATTCTGGGCAGCCAGGGATGGGGGAGAAGGACCAAGTGCATGCTGGGTGTGTTCTTGTTACCGGCACTCACCCGTCTAGGACATGAGCGTCAGGATCTTTAAAGTCCGTTATTATGGAATGTATGCGACACACAGACTAGACCTTGGTTTATACTCTAATCCGAAGGAGTAGGAAACGGGAGTAAAGTGTCTTTCCCAGGGACACAACACAATGGCCCGGCCAGGGCTCGAACCCGGAACCTTCAGATCCCCAAGCCAAAGCACTACCATTAGACCACCGTGCCTCCACAAAAATTACAATCAACAAGGAATAAACATCACAATACAGTAAAACCTCCGTTTTGAGACCCTCTCTTAAACGACTTCCTCCAGCATACCACCTGGAAAAAATTCACCGATGGTTTGTACTATATAAACGATTTCTCTTAAACGACTACCTCTAAAACGCGACTTGCGACCTTCAAATAATTAAATTTTACGACCTAGCATCTGAAAATTCAGATTCCAAAGCAATACTATATTTGTGCGCTTGAAGAAAACAATTTCGTTTAAAACTTTTAACACCAGACGATGCATTAAAGCAGCTTGAAATACTCTAAGGAGCTGACCAGAATTGCCCTGAGCAGGGGCCTGTCAGATCTTGCCGACATCATGTCTGGTGTTCAAAGTGACATACCAAGAGAACATGCACGGGTGGGGGGATCATGCAAACAAACAGAAATAACCGCTTTCTTTCAAAAAACAACAACAAACTATTCAATGATTGAGTAAAACTCCCTATCCTATCTTATGAATAAAAATAGTTACAACAATATTAATAAGGTTATCTTATAAAATAGTTATTACTCCAAACATGCACTCAGCACTTACATACACTTTTAAACAATTATCATACCAACATTGATTTTTTATTTTGTAAATAATGAGGAACAGGAAGATATTGACTGTATGGGTTGTGAGACAGATTTCTGAAAGATGGTAGATGTTCCCTATACTTAATGGTATGTGTATTTTTTGTACAAGTATTTATTTTACTTAATTAATATTCTAAATGTCTTTTTCGAAAATGTCCTAGAAAAATGGAGTATGCTGGTTAAACGATCATCTGTGGTGCCCCTACGACCTCCGAGTTATGGGACAGGATAGGATAGGATAGTACAGACATTGGTTGCTGGCATAAACAATGAATATCAGTAATGTATTTTGTGCTCCATGAATTCAAACGCATTTTATATATGATTTTTGAAATATTTCTACTACATGATAAAATGTTATGCTTGTTTACTGATTTTTGAAAATGTCTTTCTACTAATGAAACCAATTCATGCCTAGATAATGTAATATTACAATTTGATATCGAATTTGTATTTTTAGCTCCAATTTTGGCAACTTTGTCTTACTGCTCATTCCAGTACAAGCCAGAATTAGACGGAACCCAACAATAATCAAGATTTGTACCTCTGCTAATAATTTGATGTATTATATGCTTAATTTCAAATATTAGATCTGGTCTAGTAGTATATTCCCAGTTTTGAATTGATTGTAAAACTCATTTTGAATCGACACAAATGAGCAAGTTAACTATATCCAGGGATGTTTCAAGAATATATTGTAATGCTCTTAATATGGCATATAATTCACAGGAAAATATAGAAAACAATTTTCACACACCACATAAATACACCTCCTCCTCCCCCACCCCCCAACCCTCTCTCTCTTTCTCTCGCTCTCGGAGGTCTAGATCATGTCACTACTCTTTTAGTCGAACTGGTAGAAACATCGCGTGCTTGGAGTTGTTATTGATCATAAACTTAGATGGCATAAACATGTAGGTTACGTTTGGAAACTTGTCTCCAAAAATCTGTAACTCTTAGATAAATTAGAAGTTTTTGTCGGTCCTGGTGCGAGAAGAATTTTTTCACGTCCCACTGCCTTTCTCATCCAAATTACGCGTCATCAAGAGGGCCGGACCTAAGTTTTTCAGGGAGGGGTGCCCCAAACTAGTTATTGGGTTAAGCGAAGGCGCGAAGCGCCGAGCCTTCTAGGGAGTCCGGGGGCATGCCCCTCCCCCACCCCACCCCTCGGAATTTTTTTTTCAAGGATGCAAAAAAGTGCAATCTGGTGCTATCTGAACCTTGAAAAAGGGATCTAACAAAAGTGACTTAAAGCTGCAGTGTTTTAATTTTAAAACATTACATAAATAAATAAATAGATAAATATTTCAGAACCCTCTTTGCAACTTTTATCAAAAGCAGTGAAAATCTGTTCTTTATGTTTTTGTGGGTTTCTTTTTTTTTGAGGGTGGGGTGGGGGGGGTGGGGAAGGGGTGAAGGGGGAAGGGGTCCAGCACTGGGTTTGACAGGCATTACACATGTACACATGTGAAAGACAAACTGAGAAAAGTTGTTCATTGCAACTGATAAAACATTTGGAAGACATTATTCGTAGCTTTAAAAACAAATTGATTCATTAGTATAATTTAATAATGGTGGTGGCGATAATAGTCAAGTGTTTTAATGATCTCAATGATAATAAGAGAAAGGGTTAAAAAAGAGATGAGGAACCTTAATAAATGACGCAACACAAAACAAAACCTACAGTACTCACAGTTTTTGCGCTCTTTTGATGCATACCTTAAACACATTAGAAGCTGGCAACTTCTACACTCACATAAATGTTCCGTTTCCAAGCAAAATACGCAGACACAAAGGCTTATGGTTAGACATAGAGCTAGACATCTCATTTACGTCAAGAGATCGTCTGTTTTCAAAGCCATCCTTGTTCGATACTTTTTGGCAAAGACATTTACCACTTGTTGCACATCGACTGGCCTGTCTCTGTGGATGCGCATCAGTGCTAACCCATTTAATCGATCTTGACCAATGGAGGAACGTAGACATGTCTTCAGAGTTTTTAGTTTGGAAATCGTTCTTTCACATTCCGCCGTGGTGATTGGCAGGGTGCACAGCAGTTTTAGCAGGATGGGGATATTTGGAAACATGTCACTGTCACATGCCTTCAACGCTTCTGTGGTCGTTTGTGGCGTTTCAAAGTTGGAATTATGCCATTTGTTCACCAAGCGATTCCACTCAGCAGGGATGTCATGGCTGCTAGACAAATCGGCCTGCCACAGTTTAGCCAGGTCTGCGACGCCTGCTGGAACACTGTTGAATCCAGGGTGCGTTGACTTCAGTAAAGCCGACGGCACTTAGCCCGTTTGCTGCAACTTCAGCTTGGCCAAATCTTTGCTGAAGTTAGAGCAGAAGAAAATCTACAAAGGGGATAGCCACAGACCGTCCGTAGGACTGCTCTGGTGTGTCAGCGAGTGGGTTGTCTCTCAGCGTCTGCCTGTTGCCCTGTCGGGGGACTTCGAGGGCAGCTCCAGCATCTGCAGCAAAGTCTGTGGCTTGTCGAAACCAGTCCTCAATGTGGCATCCATGGAATTTCGCAAGTCCTGCAAACAGGAGATTACATTGCGTATCTCCTGATACGCACTTGTGATGTCATTCTCTTTCTTCTGCAACTGCACTGTGGGACACTTAATGTATGCCAAGCTATTCTTTGCAGTTACCAGCGCAACAATGAAACTGCTGCTTTTAAGGCTCTTGAGTAGGCCCGAAGATCGAGTTAAAGTGTCTGCGTCCTAGCAGCCTAGTCCTTCAGCCACCATCTGGCTGAGGCAGTCGCATACACTGCTGTGCATTTTATGGAACGTGTCCAGTGCCCTCAGTCGCTCCATGACATCCACCTTGTTCTACACAGATCTACCAGCTTCTTCTTTTTTGTGTCATTTGAATTGCTGCTCAAGACCTCTTCAAGTTTCCGTTGGCGCTTTGGAGAAGAAGAGAAGAAAAGGGATATTTCCTTCATGAACATGCTCATAATCTGGGGTACATCGCACGCTTTCATGACGCAAAGATTCAAGCAGTGGCTGGCGCAATGGACGTCATTGATCTTTCGTATGCGGGCCTGCACCCCTTGAAATCTTCCCGCCATGTTAGCTGCGCCATCATACCCTTGTCTGAGAACTTAAAACTACCAGAGGCTTACTGTGGCGTGGGGGGGGGGGGGGGGGGTTACGGATTATACGTAAGCGGGATGACGTCATTATCTACTGAGCCAGCGTCAGCATACAATGTGTAGCCCACAGTAGACTTCTGTCGTCTGCTGTCGTCTGCTGCATGCCAACATAACTCCACTAAGGTTACAGCTGACTAAGTAAGGCGAGAAGCTATAGTGCTGTGTAAATCTGGCCTCTTATTACAAGGCTCAGGGAGAGTCCTCTTTCAGCAAAGCTGTGGTCTTGATTTTGTTGTCCTGATACGGCTCTGCAGTCCGCTGGACCATGTAAGCAATGAATAACTTACTAACTAACTGAGGGGTCTCCCGTTTGGCGTAGACTTATCCCAGACTTATTGTTCTTCTGTAAGGCGTATGCCAGACTCGTCTGGATTTTTGTAGAGACCAAGCGTGTATAGATTGTTGTTTCTGACAAACTCCAAGAGTCTCAGACCCCTCTCATTTGTCTCGGTGTTTCCCCAATTGTGGTGCGCCAAACTAGCCTTGCATTATGACTATGTCTTTCTTCGGCACTTGGTCAAGGACAGCCTGTTGATGTTCATAGAAATCCTCGACTTCCCTGTCGTCATAGTCTGATTTGGGGCATAGGCCTGGATGTTGAAAAGGGCTGGTCTCAGAAGTAATGAGTCTACTGGAGACTGGGCGGCAACCCATGACAGTGGCTAGAATGTCTTGTGGACCAAGAATCAAACGCCGTGTTTGTGCCTGTCATCTGTTCCGCTTGAATAAAGCTTGTGGCCTTTGTCGGTCGTTGTTTTACCTAAGCCTTCTAACGCAGTTCGCTGATTTCTAAAATGTTCCGTCGATAGTGGTCCAGCTCGTGGGCCAGTTCCACTAATTTTCCCTCTGCAGTTAGGGTCCTGAAATCCCGGGTTCCTATGACGACGTTGTCTCTCGTGCGGATCTGGCTAAGTTGTCCATCAGTAACACACTTGTCACCTCCGTCCTGGTGGCCAACGGAAGGTGCGGTCCTTGGTGACCCGGGTGACGACCGATCCTATATGGAGTGAGTGGTTCTTTTCATTATATGGTGTGTCTTTGGCAAGAAAGACGTGGCAGGGTCCAATCCTCTCCAGGCTGTTATCCACAGCCAAAATCCACGAGTACAGTTTGGCTCGTCCCGAGCACGTAGTCGTTGAACCTATAGTAACGTGAGGTTCCTCCGTCCTGACCGGTGACTTCTGTGAAGAAGACTTTCGCCCATTGATGTCGTGCTGACATCACCCCTGTTAGTCGCCTCTTACGACAGGTCGGAAAAAGTTGAGTCTAATCTATTCAGTGCCCGAACCCACATGATTTACTAAGCTATTTACCGATAAAATATATTATTTAGAGAAATCTTACGTTGTTTGTAAACAAAGAGTGAAAAGGAAACAGCTAATATCACCCCTGTTAGTCACCTCTTACGACAGACCGGGAAACGTTGGGTCTATTTTGTTGCTGCTTCTTGCCTTTCCCTTTCAAATCGGCCAAAACTGTGCGAATCGCTAGCCAGATAGCCCAATGTGAGTGCGGTCTGGAAGATTTCTGCTATCTCTTTTTTGTAGGTGGAAGCTACATGCAGATCTGTAAACGCCGCCATCATTTATTTGTAATTGTTCCATGATGTTAATGTTATAACATTAATTTGTTGTAGTTCATAGTTATTGTTATAAGCCCCAAGGGCAACATGTAAACAAGCGCACCCAGCGCTTACTCTTTTACCCTTGCAAAATACATTTATCTTCCCTTCTCTTCTCCTCTTTCTCTCTCTCTCTCTCTCTCTCTCTCTCTCTCTCTCTCTCTCTCTCTCTCTCTCTCTCTCTCTCTCTCTCTCGCTCTCTCTCGCTCTCCCTCCCTCTCTCTGTCACACTCTCTCTCTCACTCTTTCTCTTTTTTTTTCTCTCTCTCTCTCTTTGGAAAGTATGAGAATGCTGCGAGTACGATTTTCAAAAATTCACAACCCTACGTGGTGGCCACTACCACTCTTTAAAAACACGAATGGAATAATACTAATAACTATCTTGTTTGAATGTTTTCAGACGGTTTCATCGTCTGGCTACAACTGTTTTTCAGGATTGCGCCGAAACGGTGGGTCTTTTATGTTGGAGTTTTGATTAAGTTATTTATTTATTTAGTGTGTGTGTGTGTGTGTGTGTGTGTGTGTGTGTGTGTGCGCGAGCGCGCGTGCGTTTGTGTGGTTATGTGTACAAAACATGGTATGTAATTTAAATCAAATAATATCTTTGATTTGTATTTATATATTCCTTTTATAGTGTACTTTGTCTAGCTGGTTAGTGCACGAATTGTTTACATTACATGTGTTTCATGCGGTGGGAATTGTACGGGGCGAAGAACTGTTGCTTGTATGGAATGATTAGTGCAGTGGGAAATCCAAATGTTGAATATCGTAAAACGTGTCAATAATTACTTTCTATGTTCAATCGGAATGCCTTGATTCTGATTTTCATTTTCTCTTAATTGGTTCATGTTTCCTATCCTCTCCTCTCCCGTAACTCGAAAGTCGTTGGGTTACCACAGATGATCGTTTAAGCAACGTACTCCATCTTTCTCAGTACAAATTCTTGATAAGTGTTGACTGAATGAGTTGGGTGCGAGTGGTTTATTGGAGTACTAGAGATGAATTTTATAATATGCAGCAATTTTTCAAATATTCAGTATAGTTAACTAATGCATAAGTTTTAAAATCTGTGATTGTCAGTGTTAGAATGATACGCAGAGTTTGATGATTGTATATTTTTTTCAGATGCTTTATAACGTTTATAATTTTGGTGTAATATAATCTAATGTCTAACCCATGTGTGTGTGGATGTGTGTTTGTGGGTGTGTGTGTTTGTGGGTAGGTGTTTTATTTATTTATGTTAAAGTGCAATAAGGACATGTAGTGTGATATGTATTTTAAGTTTTACAATGTGTCGGAAATGTTCTTGTTAATATGTACATAAGCGTGATTACACGTACATGTTTACATGTTTATAGTATTGTTACATTTTATTACCTTTTGCCGACAGCAAATCCATGTTAGAATTTCTCCTTGGAGATAATAAAGTTTTCTGAATCTGCATCTGAATCTGAATCTTTCTCCGCCCTCAGGAACCCTTATGGCTTCGCTCAGTGTCAAGCCAATACATTCTCGAATGTTGTCCTCCCACCTCTTTTTCTTTCTTTTCTTCTTCTGCCTCCTTTCACCGTGCCTTGCAAGATGGTCTTTGCCAGGTCTGATCCTCTCGTGACGTGGCCATTCCATCGGAGTTTCCGTTTCTTCACCACTTTTAGCAAGTCATCGTGTTGTGCTGGTGTGATGGTCTGTCGGACTTCGTTGTTAGTAATGTGCTGGGTATAGGAAATGCCCAGAAGTCTTCTGTAGTACCTCATCTCCATGCTTTGTATTCTTCGTTGTATGTCTCCTGTGAGGGTCCATGTTTCGCAAGCGTATAGGAAGATGGATATGACAAGGGAGCGCAGCAGCCTTACCATTGAGTGTAGAATGATGGTCTTGTTTTTCCAAATGGCTTTCAACCTTGTCAGTGCCACAGTTGTTTATGCGATCCTGGAGAGGACTTTCTCTCAAACCCATTGTCTGATACAATGGCTCCTAAATATTTGAAGCTCTGCACTGTGTTGAGGGTTTTGGCCTTGGACTTTGATGTCCATGTTGATGCCATTGGTGTTGTTGGTCATCATTTTGGTCTTCTCTGCACTTATTTCAATTCCAAAGGCTCTGGAGGTGGTGTCAAGCCTCTGTACCAGCTGTTCAAGTTCTTGTTCCTCTCCAGCCAATCCATCAATGTCATCCGTAAAACGGAGGTTGGAGATTGCTCTACCCCCTTTGCGGACCGTGCCTTCGTGATTTACAACGGCTTTTGACCTGATGCGCTCTAGGAAGATGCTGAAGAGTGTTAGAGAGAGTAGACATCCTTGAAGCACGCCGATTGTTTTTCTGAGCCAGTTCCCGATGGCGCGGTTGTAGAGTACGGCACTAATAGCCTTGTCATACAGGCTTTTGATGACTTCAATAATGTTTCGGCTGATATGGTACACTCTCGTGGTTGCCCACAGAGCTGCATGCCAGACTCGGTCAAACGCTTTCTTGCATTCTACAAACACATGACATAGATGCTGTTGGTGCTGTAGGTATTTCTAGCAGAATATTTTGACGTTGAAAATCTGTTCAGTGCTTGTTCTTTAGCTATGATTTGTTCAGCTTGGGGTTTCAACCTGTTGAGTATTATTTTCAGTAGGACCTTGCTGGGATGGCTGATGAGCTTTAAGGTGCGGTAATTTGCATACTCCTGAAGGTTACTTTTTTTGTAAGAGTGATGACAACCGACTGGGTTCATGGTGCAGGGCACTCCTAACTCTGCCAGATCTTGTTACAGATAATGGTGAGGGCGTCAATCATCGCTTCTCCTCCTGCTTGAAACAATTCTCCTGGTATGTTGTCCACTCCCGTAGTCTTCCCCTTCTTCAGCGATTGCACTGCTGCCTCAACTTTTTCTCGGAGATTTGGGAGTTGTTTTTTTCTTCTCTGTCCTGGGGACATGCTAGAACTGATGAGTCTCCGTTTGTTGTGTAAAGGTCAATTAAAGCAGTACTCTGTCCATCAATCCAAGACTTCTTGTTCTTCTGTAAGGCATATGCCAGACTTGTTTTGGATCGTGGAGACCTTGGGCTGTTTAACACTTTTAAGCCGCTTCACAGTCTTGTACGCCTTCTTGCTGTTGTTCTTGTTCAGACTGTTCTTTATTTCCTGGCCTTTATTTTTAATCAAGCTCTCCTTTGCTGTGCGCATGCCTTTTCGTTACTATAGGTTCAACGACCACGTGCTAGGGACGAGCCAAACTGTACTCGTGGATTTCGGCTGTACCCAACAGACTGGAGAGGATTGGGACCGACCAGGTCTTTCTTGCCCAAGGACACATCATATAATGAAAAGAACTCCATACCGGATTGGTCGTCGCCCGGATCACCAAGCACCGCGCCTTCCGTTGGCCACCAGGACAGAGGTGACAAGTGTGTTACTGATGGACAACTTAGCAAGACCCGCACGAAAGACAGCATCGTCATAGGAACCAGGAATGTTAGGACCATAACTAGAGAGATAAAATTAGAAGAACTAGTCCACGAGATGGACCACTATCGATGGAACATTTTAGGTATCAGTGAACTGCGCTGGAAAGGCCTTGGTGAAACAACGACCGACAAAGTTCACAAGCTTTATTTCAGCGGGAGAGATGACAGGCACGAACAAGGCATTGGATTCTTGGTCCACAAAAACATTGTAGCCACTGTCATGGGTGGCCGCCAAATTTCCAGTATATTCATGATCACCCGCCTGAGAGCAGCCCCTTTCAACATCACCATCAATCCAGGCCTGTGCCCCAACATCAGACTTTGACGACAGCAAAGTCGAGGATTTCTATGAACATCTGCAGGCTGTCCTTGACCAAGTGCCGAAGAAGGACATAGTAATAGTGCAAGGCGACTGGAATGCCAAGGTTGGCCAAGATGCGTACCACTACTGGAAAGACACATGTGGGCCCCACTGCAACAACGAGAGGGGTCTGAGACTCCTGGAGTTTGCCAGATACAACAATCTGATACTGATAAACACCCTTAAGTGCACCAGACTGAAGTTCGACCTGGACAAACTGCAAGACCAGGAGGTGGCAGAAATATTCAAAGCCACAATTGAAGGGACATTTGCACCACTGCTCATTTTGGGAGCTGGTGAATTAGATGTCCACACCATGATCATCTCAGCTGTGACAGATTTCGCCACTGAGATCCTTGGCAAGCACCGCCCAAAGAAGAAACCGTTGATCACACATGAAATTTGGGACCTGTGTGACAAACGAAGAGAAATGAAAAAGAAAAAGGATCCTCACTGATGCCTACAGAAACATCAACAGTGACAGCCAGAAAGGCATGCGCACAGCAAACACAAAAGGAAACAAAGGTTGATGCTTCATTATGTTGATAATTTGCTTGAGAGCACCCAAATAAATTAACAAAATGTGTGTGTGTGAAAACAGATAGAAATTAGAAGTTGTTATTTTTGTTCTAAATAGTAGGGTAAATGATTGTGAATCACAAAAAAAATGCACATCGGAAACGGTCGTGTCATGAAAGATAAGGATATGGACATAGTTGTTTTTTCATGAAATTTTATGAAATTTAAATTGCTACAAAATTGTCAAACTAGACCTATATCTAGATCATGATTTGAAATTATGTTCACAAATTCTTCAGGTTCTTTCTTGAGCTGACTACTGTGTCAATACAATGTTTGTTACATTAGCGCCAAAATTAACGGGATAGTGTCAAGATGTCGTCTGATAATTTCCTCGCCTGTATTTACGAACAGAGACTATGTTTCATGGAAATTTTGCGTGAAATTTGGTCGTGCGACTATTTTACTTTAAATATAGTCGCTGTGTCTATATTTTATGTGGTGGTTGCAATGACCGTATTTCACAGGAACATAGTTCATACTACATGGGAACTGTGACTGGACTTCATCTAGGCCTGCTGCTAGATTTAGTGCAGTTCCTTGGTTTCTTGAAAGTTCTTGGAAACAAGCTAAGGTTGACAAAAATATAAGGCAGCGGCAGTGCCAGTCACAATAGCGATATAAGAGTAAGTCACAATGAACATACAACCGCTTAATTTCGGTATATTTCATGCAAACTGATGTCATGAGATCGAGAGTATACTATAGTTGCCCCCAAACCTAAACCTTCCTTAGCCTTGGCCCAAAGCCCGAGCAATTACCCGAACCACCCCTCACTATCCTCCTCAGTCAATTAACATTCTATTGTCAACTATTTGTACAAAGCCATCACCACCACCACCATCATCGTCACCATCATCACCACAGTCAGCGACCTTTGGGCAATGAGGAGGTGGACTGGTGGGATTTGAACGACCACAATGAATGTGACCCTAGGTATCGTAGCAGGACTAGTAGCAATGCGTGACCTTGCCACACCTACTTTATTGCCTCACGCACGCTTTTCGTTAACGGATTTGAACCTTTGACACCTACCAGCATGGCCAGTGGCTACTCCTGCCTCTTGGCATGTAGGACACGTAACCAACTTGCAGCCTTCTTTGCTTTTTTGAATCTTCTTCTGTGACTACTAACCGTTGACTGGCTTGCTCTGTTTTCTTTTCTGCTGTGTAGCGATTGCTTGGTTGTTTTTTTGTTTGTTTTTTTAGCGTTTCTGTACCTTTTTTAGGAAGGGGAAAAAAAACACTGTTAGAAAGAAACAAACAAAGGGGATGTTATTTTTTCTCCTATAAATATTACACTGCAGTCAGGGAAACAAAACTCCCACAAGACTTGCAGGAGAAAATACTGCTATTTATTTTGTACTGTCTCTGACAAATGGGAATGTTATTCGCCTACTAGGGAAATTATAGAGGCAAACGAGGCATCAGGACCTAGCGGAAAAAACCCTGATATAAATACTGTCATGAATCCTTATATCGCGTTTAAAATCTTTAAAAGCGTATATCTTCTGGCATGATACAGCTTTCTGTACAAATATGTCTAATGTCTAACGAGGTAATTGTAATATCAGAAATGTTGACGACAAAGATGTGGTAACTCAGCTTAGTGATAAACAGATAGTATTGGACCTGACATTAATTTCCCAGCTCTCTAGAGGAATGTTGACCATTATTAAATTAACCTCCTTGAGATGGTCACTCCCAATACCATCAAGCAGAACTCGCTATGAAGAATGTAAGTTAGCATTCTTGGGGCATCTGACTGGGGTCACTTGACCGCTAAGTAGCCACGCGAATCGTATCACTCTAAGATCTACCCTGCAATTCTCCTCTGACACGAAGTTGAGATGTAACAGATAGTGGCCCAGAAGCAGGACAGGAGAGTAGAGAACTCCAAGAAAAGATTCACGTAGTCACGAGAATGAGATGATCGGTCAGAGATGACGTAGAGACTCCTGCGTATCTTCTGTACGCCCCTCATTAACTGGGTATCACACGCGAAGCTTAGAACCAAGAGGGTCAACAAAGAGCAAACTGAAGTAAGCAAAAATCCTCAGCCATCAACAAGAAAGTGATAGACTAGAGACGGTTTCACGATTCACAGAGACTAGATGTAAGTTAACACTAGTACTAGTACTTGTACTTGTATTTGTAGTACTTGTACTTGTATGTTTATATATTATATTTATTGCCATGTATTTGTATATTAATGTTATATCTATTTACAGAAACCGAATATTGTTCTGAAATGTTGTGCATATTGCTCGATATATCTTAGCCTTAAGATTCGGATATAGTAGTGTGCTTATGGGAAACACGCCAGGTGTCTGATGCTATAGACTCCTTGGAGAGGGCACCTAATACTAATATATCTGAATAGAATATTGTAGCCAGAGTTCTGGATTTTACAGTTCAGCTCTGGGACGGTTTGTGAAGTCAACGCATGACGCTTGCTCCTGTGGAAAAGAAGGAGATCATCTCGAATCTACTTCGCCACGTCCGGCCCCGTAGCTGCAAGACTCGCCCGCCCGATCATCCTGAGAGTGGCCAAACTCCCTCAGAGTGACCAACAGAGTCAAGCACTCACAGAAACTGAGAAGCTAAGTCCTCTTAACTGCAACTGATGTCAACCATTACTCGGAACAATATTAGACCATCAAAACATAGAACTGCGTAGCAAGTGATGAAGTAGAACTGCTAAAAAGATCATGTTAGAATTTGTGTTGAACATATAAAAGTTGAAATCACATATATACGACTGGTGTCATTCTATTTGCATTGTTGTGTGTCCACTAGCTCTTCTTCTCTTGAGACCAATTAGACTAATCATTTGACTAGCAAAAAGCATTTCTTAAAGTGAGTCAATGATACTTTAAAGCCCGAGAACAAATATAAATTTTTATGTGACCAAGCACCGTGATTTAGTCTCTCACATCGCATTGGAATCTTGGCAAAGAACGTCTGATAGAGGTAGCTTAACGCCCCATCTATCTACAGGTCTTACTCCCCTTGTAAGATAAGCGTATCTTCTCCAGGATATCATGACATGTTTATATATTCAACACAAATTCTAACATGACTTTAAATAAATGTAAATTAATAACTATCAACTGTTCAGTGTGCTGGGAAATTTCTTTAGCAGTTTTTCTTCAACACTTGGTAAGCAGTTCTATGTTTTGATGGTCTAATATTGTTCCGAGTAATGGTTGACATCAGGTGCAGTTGATAGCTTCTCAGTTTCTGTGAGTGCTTGAATCTGGTGGTCACTCTGAAGGAGTTTGGTCATTCTCAGGATGATCAGGCTAGTCTTGTGGCTACTGCACTGGGCGGACGTGGCAAGGTCGATTAGAGATGATCTCCTTCTTTTTCATGGGAGCAAGCGTCATGCGTTGACTCCATAAACCGTCCCAGATCTGAACTGTAAAATCCAGAACTCTGGCTACAATATTCTATTCAGATATATTGGTATGTGGTGCCCTTTTGCAAGGAGTCTATAGCATCAGACATCTGCCGAGTTTCCCATAAGCACACCACTATATCCGAATCTTAAGGCTAAGGTATATCATAGACCAGGAATACTTAGACCGCGCAGTGACGCCTTTGGTGTGATGACGCGTCACGAGTTATGCGACTTGATTGTAACATGTGTGAAAATGGCTGCATCACAGAGCGAAGATCTGATGGAGAGGGGGAAAATAAATCGCAGGAGCAGTTACGGTGACCACTGTGCAGCTTTGAACTGCACAAACGCAAGATTAAAGGCCGCATGCAAGGGGAAGAGTTTTTTTGGTTTCCCAAAGGAAGAAGAACGGTAAGTTCTTGAAGAAATTGTAGATCTATTCTGACAGACAAGAATCGTGATATAAAAGAATTATGATGACCAAGACCGGTCAATGAATGGTTGTCAATGATACAAGACGGATTGGAACTAAGGTGATGTTTCGTGTAAGAAACGGTTTGGATTAGCCCTAAAAAAAAAAAAAAAAAAAAAAAAAAAAGATTGTAAGACAGTATGAGAAAAGTAAAATTTCAGCGGCTTGTTATTTGCTGTCCACCAAACTGTGTCTGTAATTCCTCAACTTCGTATCCTGTTATAATTAAATTAGGTTGTGGCAGAATATTCTAATATAAAACACAGATGCCAACCCTTTATTTTGTCACAGGACTCACTGAATGTATTGTCAATTTGAATGAAATATATAGGGTTGATTGCAGGATGGTTTCATTTGTGATCACAAAAAGTTGCCTTGTTCACCTTTTTTTAAATACGAGAGAGAGAAAGAGAGAGAGAGAGAGAGAGAGAGAGAGAGAGAGAGAGAGAGAGAGAGAGAGAGAGAGAGTATAATAATTACGTACCCTAATTACTATGTTGAAATCAATTTCCGTGTGCACAACTAGATTTACGTTTCGAATTAGTCAATATCTTTATTTATATTTCGATCTCCATCTCTTTCTATATCACACACACACACACACATACCCACCCCCCCCCCCCCCCACACACACGCACAAATTATACACACTAAAACTGCCAATCAATCCGTATGCTGTATAACCCCATACGGGAAAAAAAATAAATTACGCATGTATGACACATATTCTAGACTAGTGTGTGTTTTTTTTTTATTATTTTTATTTTAACTCAATTTATCTTATACATACTGTTTATTTCAAGCAACAAAACAATGCAAAAGCCACCTATATCACGGGTTACAGTTTAGGAAGCGCTCATAACACCCTTTGTACGGTCAAGAGGCAGCAAGTCATGAAAAAATAAACAGATGTGCATAAAAAAAATTTCTCAAATTTGAAAAGCCTTATTTCAAACATTTTCAACAGCAAAAGGTGAAAATCGCGGTCTAAAACATTTTTTAAAAATATAATTAAAAACCCCCATATATAGACAAGAGACTAAGAACCGAAAGCAAGCCCATGTGAGGTTGAAGGGACGTAACTCCTCCACCGTACATCACTTCTCATAGAGGCGATATCGCGAAGTGATCTCTCTCTTCTTCCTTTCTCTCTGGGTATATCGAGCAATATGTACCACATGTCAGAACAATAATCGGTTTCTGTAAATACATATAACATGAACATACTAATAATACATGGCAATCAATATAATATATAAACATACAAGTACTAGAAACTACTAGTGTTAACTTACTTCTAGTCTCTGGGAATCGTGAAACCACTTTCTTGTTGATGGCTGGGGATTTTTGTTCACTTCAGTTTGCTCCTTGTTGACCCTCTTGGTTCTAAGCTTCGCGTGTGACTACCCAGTTAATGTGGGGCATACAGAGGATATGCTGGAGTCTCTACGTCATCCCCGACCAATCATCTCGTTCTCGCGACTACGTGAATCTTTTCTCGGAATTCTCCACTCTCCTGTCCTGCTTACTGGGCCACTATCTGTTACGTCTCAACTTCGTGTCAGAGGAGAATCGCAGGGTAGATCTTAGAGTGATACGATTCGCGTGGCTACTTAGCAGTCAAGCGACCCCAGTCAGATGCCCAAGTATGCTAATGTACATTCTTCATAGCGAGTTCTGCTTGATGGTATCGGGAGTGACCGTCTCAAGGAGGTTAATTTAATAATGGTCAACATTCCTCTAGAGAGCTGGTAAATTAACGTCAGGTTATGTCCAATACTATCTGTTTATCTCTAAGCTTAGTTACCACATCTTTGTCGTCAACATTTCTGATATTACAGTAATGTCTGAACAGTTTGTCCTGAATTGTATAAAGAGAAACAGAAGAAGAAATGAAAGGAGAGAGAGAGAGAGAGAGAGAGAGAGAGAGAGAGAGAGAGAGAGAGGGAGAGAGAGAGGTTCAAAATTAATTCATGTTCTATTGATTATTGTTTGTGGTGGCACAATATTTAAACAGTAGTGATGGTTGTTTCGAGTAGTTTTTGGTTAGTTGTAAGGTTAGTTGGTTGGTTGCCAAATAAAAAACAACTGTTTTTGTATTTCCAGAATTTTCTGGAAATACCTTGTAACATTTGAATCAGAACAAGCCCAATGTAGGTCTGTCGGTCGATACGTTGGAAACCATAGATGAAAATCCATTTAACGGATTTTGACCAAACTTCATAGGAAAATAACCTAGGTTAGTGGCCTGCCTCCCGTGCCATCATGTTTACTTCAGATCATGAGCCATCCTTTAGTGGCATTCCGGTTGCCGGTCAGTTGGTCGATACGTCGTGCCGAATTTAACTTTTTTGGGTTCAAAACCAATGGAATCAACACGGCCATCAAAGTCCAAGGCCAATCCCTCAACACAGTGCATAGCTTCAAATATTTAGGAGCCATTGTATCAGACAATGGGTCCCGACAGGAAGTGATCTCCAAAATCGCACAAACAACTGCTGCCCTGACAAGGTTGAAGCCCATTTGGAAAGACAGGACCATCAGTCTACATTCCAAAGTAAGACTGCTGCGCTCCCTTGTCATCTCCATCTTCCATCATCTGCTTGCGAAGCATGGACTCTCACAGCAGATCTCCAACGAAGAATACAAAGCATGGAGATGAGGTGCTACAGAAGACTTCTGGGCATTTCCTATACCCAACACATCACCAACGACGAAGTCCGACAGACCATCACACAAGCCATTGGACAACACGATGACCTGCTCACAGTGGTGAAGAAACGGAAACTCCGATGGTATGGCCACGTCACCAGATCATCAGGCCTTGCAAATACTATTCTGCAAGGCACAGTGCAAGGAGGTAGAAGAAGAGGGAGACCAAAAAAGAGGTGGGAGGACAACATTCGAGAATGGACTGGTTTGACACTGAGCGAAGCCATCAGGGCTGCTGAGGACAGAGAAAGATGGAGTATGCTGGTTAAACAATCATCTGTGGTGCCCCTACGACCTCCGGGTTACGGGTCAGGATAGGATAGGATAGGATAGGGTTCAAAACACAATTTTTGCCGTCTCAAGAATAACGGAACCGAAATTCATCATTTTTATTTTGTAAATTCTTTATTCTAAGCATGTTAGAGGATTCTAATTTGTACTTGTTTAAAGGTCAAGGTCATTGCGCACCACCCATTTTCTAAATATGTTTCGCGCTGTAGAGGCGATTTCGATATTATTTTGTCTTGCGGATAGTTCAGATAGTGACCTATCGTTCCATGTTTTCCTTTTGCTTCCTTAGGATAAAGCCCAGTCACAACACTGCCAACAACATTAATACTTTTGAAAATGCCTAATGTTTTGGCTGTGTGAGTTTGGAAATACATTTGAATGGTTGCCATCTTGTTTATTTTAATACAGCGGTCATTGTCCTGCCTGAAGCGTGTGTATGTGTATGTGTGTGTGTTCATGTGGGCGTAATAAAGAAGTAAATGTTTGGGTAGTTTAGAAATCTAGAGAATCAAAATAGCAGTATTTTAGACACTACAGGATATTTTTATTTTTTGCTTCTCCTATGTCTAGTCTAAGATTGATGTTGTTTTATTAATTATTGATTGTTAATAATAAGTTTTAATTCCAGTACGAGTATTGGCATTTTATTCTGGGCAGGCATCGAATTCCTTGTGGATATGGCTCTAGTGCCTAAATGTACAGCCTATGAATGCTCGGATTTAATTTTAGATGGTCTGCTGGTATAAACGTTTATACCTAAAAAATTTAGACATAAAGGATCAGACGTCAAGTTTAGACATAACAGTAACTCCCCAGCCCTTTTATGCAGTGTTTTGGGCTGGGTGTTTTTTCCTAAGAGGAATTGTAAATTTCCTAGGAAGATTACATTCCCAATGTTATTATCCAAGCTTACAAAGCCCACTCCTGCAGGGTTATTTTCGGTGGGTTTTTTTCCGGCCATACCAGCGCTAGGTGAGTTTTATTTGGAGAATGTACACCATTTGATCTTGTTCAAGGTCCAAGGTTCAAGGTCAGATTTATCTTGATATGTACTAATGTGCTGCTGAAATTACAACAAATATTATTGAGAACAGCGCTTTCTACTCACTAATGTTTTAGTTTAGTTTCTTTTCCACCGTAGCAAAAGACTGACAGAGACATTGGGATTGTAGGATAAACTACATTGTGTCTATGACCTTAATAAACTGTTTGGTCTTGATTGTTTCTAACAGCCTAATCTGCTTGCTTTGTATCGACTTCGTTCTAAACCAACAGTTGTATATATCTCTTTCTTTTTCTCTCTACCTCTCTCTTTTGGCGAATACTTCGTGCAGTTTGCTGAGATAATGATGAATTAGTGTACGACTATATAGTTTTACATGTTTTCATTGTGTTTATTGTTACAGATTGGGTTTATAAGGTAGTTTATTTTGGGTCAGGAGCATTGCCATCGGAACTGTGAATCTGCTCATTCTGAGTAATAGGCCGGGGTGGGGAGAGGGGAGGTGGGTTGCACACTTAATCTGGGTGTAAACAAATAAACTACGTTAAGGGGAAAAAAAACCATAAACTAATCAGTTTCACAAGAAATAATATAGCTATCGCGAGCCATCCGACCTGCTTTCTTCCAGTTAGCTGGTATGCCGACAGTCATTTTGGTGCACTCGGTCACAAGCTGAATTCAGGTCACGTGACTAAATAAGAGATCCGCAGACGGACAGCAGGACGTGTCTCCCACTGTGTCTGTTGACTAAACTAAACCAAGCTCAAATGAACTATGATATAAAGTATGTGGCTAAATGTGATCGGTTTCTTGGCAACGATGATGGTAGTCCGTCAATTGCAAACGATTAGACATGTTAGCAGGTATTAGGCAAGTGAGACGCGTAAGGTCATTGATATGTTAGCTTTGAGCTAGTGATTAAGTTTAGAATAGCAGCAGATATATGAATAACATGTTAGCAATAGTAAATCTATCGGTAAACTTGTTAACAAAAGTAGTAGATGATTCCGTAGACATGTAATAGTTGTATAATGAATTTTATTAACTTCTGCTAAAACCAAAGGTCATTCGAGACGACATATTCAAAAGGGATTTGAAAGTGTGAATAAAATATCATTAAAGAAACAACAGTAAAACAGTGAAATCGAGTACACAGTAGGCCTAAATTTACACAGGCGTCCCGCGATGATACATAAAAAGAGCTATATACAAGCATAGACATCGTAGACATGTAGTAGATCTATTCGTAGACATGTTAACAATAGTAGTAGACCTATCCGTACAAATGTTAACAGTTGTAGTAGACATATCCGTAAACATGTTAACAATAGTAGTAGATCTATCCGTAGACATGTTAACAACTGTAGTAGATTTATCAGTAGATATGTTAACAATAGTAATCTATCAATAGACATGTTAACAACAGTATTAGATCTGTTTTAGAATATTAGTATTAGAAGTGTTAACAATAATCATCTTCTATCAGTAGAAGTGTTAACATTAGTAGTAGATGGTTGGGCTAGTGAGAAGAGTTAGCCTACTGAATTGTAGACCTCTTTTTCACCAGGCCTACACATCCTCTGGGCTCACCCCCTTTCCCAATCCCACCCTCCAGGTTTGTTATCCCACCTCTTTCCACACCTGTTTGGCCAGCTCTATTCACCGGGCTCTGCATCACAATTCTGTGCTCTCTAGCTCTATGGTCACCCAATTCTAAGTTCTTTCACGACTACCACCCACCTCAATCCCCACCATCACCATCATTTCTTTTTTCAGCACGCAGGCACAATTATTTCATCCTCCCTCAATTGCCTTAAAAAAAATATATTTTTTCGGTTAGGTTCACATATTATTCTACTATGTGATCGTAAGGTGTAAATGAAATGTCGGATATATTTAATGTCTTCACCAAATGCAGCATACAAATGAAATACCCTCTCTTAAAGGGAGTGTGAACCCCTGATCACAATGTCAATATTACAATGTTGAGGGCAGAAACATAAGCTCCCCAATAATTGAGCAATTACTTGAACTGGAGTTAATTTTTTCGCTGTTGTCGCTACATTTAAATGTGGTTGCTAACTTTGCAATGATGATGGTAATATGTCACTTGCTGATGATACTATCTAACATCTAAGAGCGCACACTTCTGAACCAGTCATTGCCATATAGGTAGGCCTTATACATGCGCCATTTTAAGGTTTTAAGGTAATGTGTTTGCGACCCATTTAGTGTGTTGCGTGCAGTGATCTGCGACGGAAATCGATCCTGCGCCGGATGTCGTCCCTGGCTCTAGCTCGCAACAGCATCCTCATCCCGGCAGGTGCGTCGCCCAGCACCATACGCCGCATGTCGCGAGTCTCCAATCTGCTGCTGCACGATCTGGCGACCTCGCCCGCTCTTCTCAGGTACCCAGTTCACCCATTCTACACGTAAAGCGTGTAGTAAAACAAGTAGTGGGGAAAGACGGGTAATATAAAACGGAATGTAATATGAAACATGGCCTTTCTGGCAAAACGAAAACACCAGTGTTGTAATTTCTGTGACTTGGTTCAAGCATAAAGGTCTTTGTTTAAAGCAAGTTTCAGAAACTACAACTCCGATGGTTTCTTTTCACCGGTAAGGCGCTGATTCATATTACCCGACTTTCCCTTACAACTGTTTTTGTATTTTGTCCACATCTGGAAATACTTTAATATAGTGAGAAGTCAGAACGATCTTTTGCTGTCAGCAATCACAACGGTGAACTGTAACGTTCATGCAATAGGACGCTAAACCTTGTTCTTCGTCTCAAACGAACGTCCATACCTCAAGAACCACTGAACGGATTGTTAAAACTTCATACGAACATGGGTTTGTGGCCAACTTCCCGTTCCATCGTATTTGCACTACCTCAAAGGTCAAGGTTGTTGTGTGTGAGTTGTGCCTAAATGTTGTTACAGACTGTGCGTGTTGTTACAGACTTGTAGCCTACCTAACTATTGTTACAGACTTGTTCCTAACTGATGTTATGGATGAGCGACTTGTACTTAACTGATTTAACGGACTTGTGACTTGTACCTAATTGATGTAACGTATGTCTGACTTGTACCAAACTGATGTTACAGAGGTGTGTCTTGTACCTAACTGATGTTATGGACGTGTGACGTATTCAACGACTGTGATGGTGAGCGGTGATGACTGCTGTTACAAGCATGTCACAGTGACTTAGGGTTGACGGTGTCAGGCATGAAGAAAGTGTTGTCTGTGGTTACACAAATGTCTATGTTGGCTATTGTTACAGGCGCGTTGAACGTCAGGAGTCGCTAACACAAATGGATGTCAAGCGCGGTCGATCCAGCAGTCACGTTGTTTGGCTAGATGGACCAGATGGGTCGCCTGCCTTTGTCCGGCGACGCCCCTCTCGCCAGGAGGCATCCTTTGGCTCAGCAGACAGGTATTTTTTATTTATTTTAACGTTCCTGTATAGTGCGTTTCCAGCTCAAGAGCTGTTCAAGGCGCTGGCCGAAAGGGGATCTAACTCAAGCCGCCCCAGGTTCCAACTTGCTGCCTTATGCGCATCATCACAACAATCTCACCCGACTGCTCCTTGGACCTCCACAACTGGATGACCGCAAACAAGTTACAATTCAATGCCAACAAAACAGAAATAATGCTCATTGGCAATATGCATAAACTGTCCACCCCTACTGACACAATAGATGTAGGTCAGAACACCATCCCTCTCGCACCTACTAGTGAATTACCTAGATGTTGTCTTGATATGTCACATTTCATTCGCAAAACACTTCAAACCGGTCAGTACCAACTCCGCTGCATTGGACTCATCTGCAAATACTTGACCATTGATATAACTTTCATACTAATGACTTCATTTATTCCGAACTTCTTGACTATTGCAATTCATTTCTTTCTGGTCTGCCTGATGCCATTCATAAATTACTTTCGTGGACTAAAATTAATGTACCAGTGTAATTGGTCCACCAGTATCCGTTCATTTGATGAAACCTAATGTCGGTTCTGGAATATTCCTAATCTGAGATGTTTGCTGTATCTGTGTCACTGAAGGAATGTGTGTGTGTGTGTGTGTGTGTGTGTGTGTGTGCGTGCGTGTGTGTGGGTGTGGGTGTGTGCAGGCAGCGGGCTGGCCTGCCAAAGCTAGAGTCCATGCCCAATCTCTCCAGGTTCAGCAAGGACCTCTATGGGGGCGGCGATGTTAACCTGCAGCACAACAACAACAACACCCACAAAGTCACCTTCTCTCTTGGGGCCAACACATCAGCCAACTCAACGCCCACCGCCTCCCCCCTGCCCAACATGTCACGCTTGGCGGCTAGGTTGCGTGCCGGCAATGGCCGGTCTGACAATAGAAAGAGCAGCATTGATGGCGCTGGAAAGTCCCTCAACTCCGCGCCCCGCTCTCTTACTCTAGCAATTCCTCCCGCACCGCCACTTCCCAACAACGCCCAGCACCATACCATCTCTTCCCCCATCCCGGAGGAGAGCTCCCCATCCCCCACCACCTCCAACCCCTCGTTTTTGAAGACAGCCAGCAACAGCAACCTCCCCGTTGCTGGCAGACGTTACAGCGCAGGCAGCCAAGCCTCGGCCACCGTTATCAACAATGTTTCAGTAGCGCAGGGTCACAGTGTTAACCAAGATACGTCCAGTCTTCGTCACGGGACAAACGGTGAAGCTTTTTCCAGGCGACATAGTCTGAGCACGGACACGTCAACGGAACATCAGGACCCTGACAATACGTCAGCTAGACGTTACAGTCTGGGTAACGATTTGTCCAGACGATTCTGCCTGAACAATCTTGACCTTGACCTGCACGTGCTGGGAGAGTATGATAGCGAGGGCGGCGGACAGTATGAAATTCTGGCGCTACCGTCTCTTCTGCAGCTGGCCGCGGCTGCCGCACGCAGTCGATCTCTCTCGTCGTCATCCTCTTCTTCCTCCTCCGACGACTGGCGGCTGGCTGCCCTGTTTGACTCCAGCACGGACTCAGACTCGTCATCGTCGTCGTCGCTACAAGAGGATGGATCTCAATCGACAGGCGGGGACGGCTACCACAGTGACAACATCGACACGGACCTAGACGATGTTATCTACGTCATTGATCACAACAGGAGCACTAGCTATGTCTAAAGGGGAAGTCACACGAGCAACAAATGCGCAACATCAACAACATCACCGAACAGTTGTAAAACACACGAATATTTTTACGTATTTAAAGTATTTTACGTGTGACCATTCTGAAATCTGTAGTGTAAATGTTGACAAATGATTGGTGATTTAGAACCTGCTCTAAACTTTAAAATGTTTTTCTGCCAATCAAACATGTCCTCTTGGGGCGTGCATGTGTTGTAGCTAATCATATCGTGTACACTTTCAGCGCAAGCACGAATCAAGTAGTGGAGCTTCAGAATAGTCCCTATGTATGGTCCAGCCCAATTCGAATCTGACAAAACAAAAATCATACATGTACCTACAATCTGTTTCACTTTGCTTCGTTTGCTAGATTAGAGTTCCCGGACACTTTCCACATATATGGGACGTGAATAAAAAAGCATGATAAAATACAGGACCACGATGTAAAAAGGTCAACTGTAAACACATTAATCACAAGCAGCCAAAACATTCAAAACACAGATAAAAGTGAGATTTAAAAAATAATAAAAATTACCACGGCGCATGCCATCAAAAAACAGACATAGCCAATTGATAGCTAAAATAATAAAATATTAGTCCGCTTATAATGCTCAACGAAGAGCCAAACTGCATAGAGGACATGCTTCACTGTGATGCAAGTTTAAAAGTTAAATATTACTATCGATTTGCCTGATGGCTATCGCGTCAACACGGGGAATCTTTAAGTATAAATAGTTCCCTATCTTTCTGGAAATGTAGTGGAACATTTTAGGTAGCAGTGAACTGCGGTGGAAAGGCCTATGTGAAACAACGACCGACAAAGGCCATAAGCTTTATTTCAGCGGAAGAGGTGGCAGGCACGAACACGGCGTTGGATTCTTGGTCCAAAGAGACATTCTAGCCACTGTCATGGGTTGCCGCCCAGTCTCCAGTAAACTCATTACCATCCGTCTGAGAGCAGCTCCCTTCAACATCACCATCATCCAGGCCTATGCCCCACATCAAACTATGACGACAGGGAAGTCGAGGATTTCTATGAACATCTGCAGGCTGTCCTTGACCAAGTGCCGAAGAAGACATGAAAAATAGCGCAAGGCGACTGGAATCCCAGGTTGGCCAAGATGCGTACCACAGCTGGGGAGACACATGTAGACCCCACTGCAACAATGAGACAAATGACAGGGTCTAAGATTCTTGGAGTTTGCCAGATACAACAATCTGATACTTGCAAACACGCTTGGTCTCCACAAAAAATCCAGGCGATGGACAGGGCACAGTCCCGGCGGGGAGCAGGGGAGCGCATCACAAACAGGGTACATCAGGGTAAAGACACGCTTCAGATCAAGCATCAACATGGGCAGGACAGGCACTTTTCCAGAAGCAGACATCTGAAGTGATCACGATCTCATGTTGATGTTCTTCTTGCTCCACTTGAAGAGAATAAACACAGCAAAGTGGACTTAACTGAAGTTCGACCTGGACAAACTGCAAAACCCGGAGGTGGCATACATATTTCAAGCCACAATTGAAGGGAAATTTGCACCACTGCACATCTTTGGAGCTGGTGAAGTAGATGTCAACACCATGACCACTACCTTCAACTCAGCTGTGACAGATGCCGCTACTGAGATCCTTGGCAAGCACCGCCCAAAGAAGAAACCGTGGATCACACCTGAACTTTTGGACCAGTGTGATAAACGAAGAGAGATGAAAAAGAAAAAGAATACCTCACAGGTATCTGATGCCTACCCAAAAATCAACAATAACATTCGAAAAGGCATGTGCACAGCAAAGGAGAACTGGATAGAAGATCAATGCCAGGGAATAGAGGACAATATGAACAAGAACAATAGCAAGAAGGCCTACTAGACCATGAAGCGGTTGATAAGTGTTAAATAGCCCAAGGTCTCCACGATCCAAAGCAAATCTGGCTGATGCCTTACAGAAGAACAAGAAGTCTTTGATAGATGCACAGAGTACTGCTCTAACCTTTACAACCACACACCAAACGGATACTCATCAGTTCTAGCATATCCCCAGAACAGAGGAGAAGAAGAAATCCTCCCAATTCTCCGAGAAGAAGTTGAGGCAGCAGTGCAATCGCTGAAGAAGAGGAAGCGATGATTGACGCCCTTACCATTATCTGTAACAAGATCTGGCAGAGTGGGGAGTAGCCTACACCATGGACCCAGTCGCTTGTCATCACTTTTCCCAATAAAGGTAACTTTCTGGAGTGTGAAAATTACCGCAACATCAGCCATTCCAGCAAAGTCCACCTGAAAATAATACAACAATTTGAAACCCCAATCTGAACAAATCTTCATCGGGAACTGGTTCAGAACAACAATCGGTGTGCGTCAAGGATGCATACACTCTCCAACACTCTTAACATCTTCCTAGAGCGCATCATGTCAGATGCCCTTGCAGATCACGAAGGCACAGGCAGCATAGCAGGAAGAGCAATCTCCAACCTCCGTTTTGAGGATGACATTGATGGATTGGCTGGAGAGGAACAAGAACTTGAACAGCTGGTACATAGGCTTGACCCCGCCTCCATCCAGGGCTTATGGAATGGAAATAAGTGCACAGAAGACGAAAATGATGACCAACAACACCAATGGCATCAAAACGGACATCAAAATCCAAGACCAATCCCCAAACACATTGCATAGCTTCAAATATTTATGAGCCATTATATTAGACAATGGATCCAGACAGGAAGTCCTCTCCAGGATCGCACAAACAACTGCTGTCTTGACAAGGTTGAAGCCCATTTGAAAAGACAGGACAATCAGTCTACATAACAAGGTAAGGCTGCTGCGCTCCCTTGTCATCTCCATCTTCCTATACGCTTGCGAAACATGGACCCTCACAGCAGATCTACGACAAAGAATACAAAGCATGGAGATGAGGTTGTTACGTTTGCTAGGCGCACGATAGTGCCTGTGAAACGCGCACGATAGTACGTATGAGACACGCACGATAGTACGTATGAGACGCGCACGATCGATCCGATCGTTTTGTTTTGCAAAGCATTCAATAACAGAGTGTATTTACCTTTGATTTGACTTGGCATTGTTTTTAGAAGAAGCTTGGTATAATGTTGATAATTTTCGTTGGTCGCTATTATTGGAGAATTCACTAGGGTTGCTTGTTTACTATCGATCGAAGCGTCTAGGTAGATCTACAGATAGCTGAGGAAATTCTTGGACTGTAAAGAAAGTTGTATGATGTAAGACAGTGATGACGAAGTTTATTCTTATTGGTTATAATTGCGTCACGCTCGAACATTCGAACGTTCTCTCGAGTATAGAGTATATATAGTATATATGTACCTCACTGTTTCAGTTGAGGAAAGAAAGTGGAAAAAGCGATTGTATGCAGTTGTTGATGTACGATGAATAAAGTTGTAAAACTTCATACGACGACTCCTGCCTTGTTGCTGAGTGAACAGGTTGCGTGGATAAACGAATCCGAGTGACACTTATCAGGATTTAAGCATCGTGGCTGAATCAACTACTAATAAAAACAACGAGTGTAACAGAGGTGCTACAGAAGACTTCTGGGGATTTCTTATACCCAGCACATCACCAACGACGAAGTCCGACAGACCACACCAGCCCTTGGACAACACGATGACATTCTCACAGTGGTGAAGAAACGAAACTCCGATGGTATGGCCACGTCACCAGAGCATCAGACCTTGCAAAGACCATCCTGCAAGGCGCTGTGCAAGGAAGCAGAAGAAGAGACCGAAAAAGGAGAAAGAGGTGGGAGGACAACATTCGAGAATGGACTGGATTGACACTGAGCGAAGCCATGAGGGTTGCTGAGAACAGAGAAAGATGGAGTACTCTGGTTAAACGAACATCTGTGGTGCCCCAACGACCTTCGAGTTACGGGATAGGATAGGATAGTACTTCAAATTTCCTCTTTTTATCACTTCTTGGATTTCTGCCTTATCTTTACTTTTCTTTTGTCTACAGTTTTAAATCTTTCAATACGTCAGTCACCTATCTTTTTTTTTAATATTGAAAACTCCTGAAACTCCTCATTTGTGTGTGGGGTTTGTTGTGTCAACTTGGGGATATTGGATGCTTTCTGCCAAATGGTCACTATAGTGCTTTTGAATATTTAGCAACGTAGGCATTTTGTAGTGTTGTTTTCGTATTTATATTGATATTTATATTCTATTTTGTTTTTGTAAACGGGTTTTCGACACATTAGATTAGAGCCTCAGTGTCCCCTGCATGGGATGCGTTTATTGTAAAATGACGGGCTGATGGAGCGCCTTCAGAGTTACCATTAGGGTTGTTTCAGAAGATCTTTTATACGGATCAGGGGTAAACCCTCTTTCAAACAAGTTGGGGTCCTGATTCGGTTCTTTGCAGTCCGCTGGACCCTATAAACAATGACTAACTAACAAAAACACTGACGCTAGTGACATAATTCCTTTCTGAACTGTGTTGTGAAACTTCGTGTATTTACTATGACACTGTTGCACACAATGAATTCGGAAGTTGTTTTGGAAACATTGTTGCAGAAGAAGTCTGAATTTCTCCTTACCAGTTGTACTCTTCTACTTTCCACGCACAGGCGCTTGTATCTAGCCACGCGAGCGCCTATGCCTGTGACGTGTCTCCAGTTGGTTATCTATAATACAAGGTCCCAAACAGGCACAGGAACAGGCAAAAATTGCGGGTCATCGCAGTTTTCAAATCTATATGAACAAACTCGAAGAGTTCTTTCCAAAGAAGGCAACTCATTCATTTCAGCAGTGATTCATGCAAACAAACAAAATAAGAAATATGCTCTGTCTATTTTCAAACCCGTTCAATTTCGGTAAAATTTTCTAAAAAATCGCCTTTTGATGATCACTTCACGGAAGTCAGCTCCTCCTACCGCAACTATTACTTCCGTCGGTAGTAACCGGATTCGGTTTTTCCATGAACTGTCAAATTCTGTTGGTTGTGCGTTCATTTTCGCTTTCGAGATGCATGCAAAGATTTTTTTTCTTCTTCTGGGAAATGCTTAATAACAAAAGAAAGGTTGAATATATGCTATAGGCTATATGCATACGTTCAAAGGCCAATGCTGTTGTTATTTTAGTGCTTAAATAAAAATGACGATGAATGAAAAATAGTCCACTACATTTGAGCACAGTAGCAAGTGAAACCAATGCAGGCTGTACATGCGTGACAGGATCAATCACTAAGCATTCAGCTGTGTTTTTTAGACTTTTTGTGTGTGTAATTAATCCCCACCACCTTATCGTTTCCCCTCTGACAGGAGATTGTGGGAAGGTCTTTGGTTTGTTTGTGTTTTGCTTTATTCAACTATTTACTTATTCATTTGATAGTTTCCCAGCACCTTACATGTTATCCATCACATTGAATCACTCTTTTTTGTGAGATATGTGCGTTATATAAATAAATCTATGTATTATTATTATTATTATTATTATTATTATTATTATTATTATTATTATTATTATTATTATTATTATTATTATTATTCATAATGATTCATAAGATTATAGATGATATATGATAAGATGATATGGTGTTGGTTATGTGCAGTTTCCAGTTAATATGATGAATGCGAGCGAGGTAATCACAACAGTTAGAGGGAAAGAGAGAGTATTAATAAAAGGGGCAACATGGCGAGAGATAGGATTGGGGAGAGGGGGCGGGGTGGAGAGATAGAGAGAGAATGTACACAAATCAAAACAATTTGTGTACATTCATTGTGATGCAACATCTACTATCCACTACGTATATTTATTTTATTTACGTACTTTAGCCCCACTTCGTTATTTAGGGCTAATGAGAAAATACACACATATACATATATGTACCTTTGTTTTAGTATTATTCACTTAAATTTAAAAGAAACAAAATATTTACTAAGAAAATCTTTGTAATCAGTCAATATTCTTTATTCCACTCACTCATTCACACTCAAAAGCTAACTCCCTTTTTCCCCTTCCCAACCCTTCCAACCCACTAATATAACCCTGAACTATACATAAAACAATTAATCACTCAAAATAATGATAATCTAAATCAAAGTTGAAAATAAATAAATCGTCTACAAAATATACAAAAGATTTACAACAATTCTGTTTGGTTCAGCTTGCTATGAACAAGGTAATAAATGCAAGTAATTGAATTTATTCTTTATACATTTAACCTTGTCCCACAATTATCATAATTACTTGAAAAGATTGTTATTTTTTATAACTTAATGTTGTAATAGCTGGTAACAATTCTTTTCCACTACATAGAATCAACACAAGAAACCCTTTTTTTTATAGAAAATGTTCAAACTAGTAATTACTATTGCCTGGCGAAATAATTCCCCCAGACAAAATATATATTACAACATGTGTATCCGTTTATAGTCCCATCTCTTCCCGATAAGGATTTTCAGAGAGGAGACTTATTATATTACAACGAACGAAAAACGATGCTTAACGTCCTATTGCATGAGCGTTAAGGACGATCACCACGTCGCCACCCTGACAACAATGACCATCATCATCATATCAAAAATGAGATCCAACGGATCCCTATATTACAACAAACGAAACGAAAAAAACGATGCTTAACGTCCTATTGCATGAGCGTTAAGGACAATAAAATTGGGCTAAAAAGCCCTCATCATACATATTTACCAGACCATTTGGTCTGGCTCTAGTCTATATTACAACAAGTTACTTACACAACGAACGAAAAACGATGCTTAACGTCCTATTGCATGAGCGTTAAGGACAATAAAATTGGGCTATAAAGCCCTCATCATACATATTTACCAGACCATTTGGTCTGGCTCTTTTTTTTTTTTTAAATCAGTTTATAGTCCCCTCTCTTCCCGATAAGGATTTTCTCTTCCCGATAAGGATTTTCAGAGAGGAGACTTGGTCTGGCTCTTGTTGTTTGTAGATTATAGTCACACGACACTTTCGCATATAGGTGACTACTGGACCGATTTATACTGACACCAGCGGGCCAGTTGTTGGTAAAGGGGAAAATAATATGATCACACGTTGACCAATCCGGGATTCGAACCAGCGACCTTTCGGTTACTAGCAAGACGCTCTTACCAACTGAGCTACCCGGCCCCACAAGGTCTGGCTCTTTTTTTTTTTTTTTTTTTTTTTTAAATCAGTTTATAGTCCCCTCTCTTCCCGATAAGGATTTTCAGAGAGGAGACTATGTATTCTAATATTTCAAAGTCAAGTAACTATTCCTCAATCTTATTTTAATATACTTTAAACTGCTGAAATTTACAAGTTTTCACATGTAAAGAAATACTTCTTTTACAAACATGTCCTTTAATTATTATATTAAATTGTTGTGTAAATGCTGGGTGTGTGTGTGTGTTATTTTGCAAGTATAAACAGTTTTACATAAATACAAAGAACTCTATCTTGCGACACAAATAACCTTCCCGAATTTAAATGTCGAAAGTGGGAGGATGGTGTCGTCTGAGTTCCTCTTGCCACATCACCCAGACTTGGACATGGTACAGACAGCAATGCAATGGAAACTAATTTTTCCACTGGGGTTGTTTCAGCAGATCTTTTATGCGGATCGGGGGTTGTCCGGTCCTGATTTGGCTCGGAAGAGTCCGCTGGACCTAAAGCAACAATAAATCAATCAATCAATCAATCACATACAAAATATATAACCGTAAAGCAACCATATTACATTAAATTGTACAATCTCCTGTCTGACAGTAAGATTGTCTCCCTTGCGCCACACGCATTCTCAACATTTCTTCTGTCATTCTTCGCTATATGACAGCGAATTCTCTCATGCTAACTTTCATGTATTTAATTTATAATTTATTTTATAAAAACCTTTTTACTCTCTCTGCTCTCTCTCTTTCTTGCTCTGGTATTTATGTATCAATTAAAAACGCATGAAACATAAAATTGAACCAAAGAAAATATAATCAATTATCCGTCCACACTCACATTCACCACCCAGCCCCCCGAACGATATGGCCAACTGAGAAATTGAAACAGGTGACTTACGATACCAGTGGTACTCCTCCGACCTGATGAAGACACAGACAGACAAACGCTGACACAGACATTCAGGCACGGTAAGACAGACAAGGTGAACACAGGCACATAGATGGCATAGGTGATGTCACAGGGCACTCGACATTGTACGTAGACAACTCAAGTTACGTCGCATATATACAGCAGATATTTAAACCGACTTAAACTTATAAAGTTCAAACAAGCACTCCCACAGCGCTCCTTCATAGACCTCTATCACCCTATCCTCCTTTCTTGATGACAGTCTGCAGAGAAAACTTCTTCTCAGAAACTGCCACTAACTGTCACCTTGAAAATCAGATCCACTTTATTTCTCTTTATACCGGTCCTGTCTACACATGTGATGTGAAAAAGCTCTCCTCCTGCTAAAACAGGTAGTGCGCGGAGTTTTTATACGGCTATCTAGGAATGTTCCCGAATAGACTCATTTCAATTATAACTCGCTTCTAGAAACATTCGCGTTTCCAGCACGACTTTCACACATAGCAAATCACCTGGCAGCAATCAATCTTCTCATAACTATAGCCAACTAATGCTATCGACACTAGTACGTTCTAGCACGGGCATGATTCACACGCTGCTTTTATTAATTATAAACTTAATTAATTTATTTCGATTCTCTCCCCTTCCTACGGTAACCTTTTATTTCTATGTACAGGCTGATGAATAAATTATCTACATAGGCACACGACTGCAAACTGCGTAGCGTGACACAGCATCCCACCAAGACGAAAACCAACGGTTTTAGTTCTTAATAAACACGCTACTCAGTTCTACTCAAGAAATCAGCTGGTACATTTTCCTTTCCTGAAATGCTTTCCATTATCAAATCGAAAGGTTGGAGTTGAAGTGCCCACCTCATGAGCCTACAATTTGTAGTCTTTGCTTGTTGCAGGTATTGCAATGGTCTGTGGTCAGTCTGTACAATGACGTACCGTACGATCATATTGGTACTGTTTAAATTTCTGTACCCCCCACACCAACGCCAAGCACTCTTTCTCTATGGTAGAGTAGTTCTTTTCTGCTTAATTTAACTTCTTGCTGGCACATGCAATCGGCTGCAAACCCAAACCCTGGTCTTGACACAAAATCGCGCCTATCCCAAGTTCTGATGCGTCTGTCAGCAGCACCAACGGTCCCTCCATGTCTGGATACAGCATACAGGTTTAGAACATATGCGGTTTTTGAGTGTCTGAAATGCCTCTTCACAAGCATCGGACCACTGTACGGGACCTGATTTGCCTCCTTTGGTTAGATCAGTCAGCGGTACCGCTATCGCAGCAAAATTTGGCACAAATTTCCGATAGTATCCTGCTAATCCTAGGAATGACCTGACCTGTTTCTTGGTAGCAGGACGTGGTGCATTCTGAATCTTGTCCATCTTACCCTGTTCTGGTTGCACTTTGCCCTCTCCCACTATGTGACCCAAATATTCGAGCTTGCGAAAACCCAGGTAGCACTTGGATGGACGCGCTGCTAACTGTACTTCCCTCAAACGCTCAAACAAGATACTCAAGCACTCTAAATGTCTTTCTAGAGTTTCTGTGGCTACCATGAGATCATCCATGAAGTTGTCGATTTCTTTCACCTTCAATGGCATCAACATCTTGCGCATCATGCGTGAAAAAACTGCCCCCGCGGTCTTCAACCCAAATAGCATGACGCACCATTGAAACTGACCCTCATTCAGGGGCGGATCTGGGGGGGGGGTGCAACGGACGACCAAAAAAAAAAAAAAAGAAGAAGAAGGAAAAGAAGAAGAAGAAAGAAGAGGAAGGAGAAAAAGAAGAGGAAGAAGAATATTCAGAATATCCATAATATTCATAATAATCATCATGCTAATAATCATGCTAATCATCATCATCATCAGCAGCAGCAGCAGCATAATGATACTACTACTACTACTACTACTACTACTACTACTACTACTACCACTAATAATAATAATAATAATAATAATAATAATAATAATAATAATAATAATAATAATAATAATAAAGAAGAAGAAGAAGAATAGAGGACAATAATAATAATAATAATAATAATAATAATAATAATAATAATAATAATAATAATAAAGGACAATAATAATAATAAGAAGAAGAAGAAGAAGAAGAAGAGGAAGAAGAATTTTTTTTTTTGCTCCTCCTTGTCCTCCTCTCCTTTACTCTCTCCTCAGCGTCCACTTCTTCTCAGCCTCTTTCTCTCCTCTTCGTTCTCCTTTTCCGCCTCTTTCTTCTTCTTCTTCTTCTTCTTCTTCTTCTTCTTCTTCTTCTTCTTCTTCTTCTTCTTCTTCTTCTTCTTCTTCTTCCATCTTCTCTTCTTCTTCTTCTTCGTCCTCCTCGTCTTCTCCTTCGTCTTATCTTCTTCGTCTTCCTCATCTTCTTCGTCTTCATCATCTTCTTCTAAGTCTTCTTCTTCGTCTTCTTCTGTCTATTCTTGAGGCCCCCGCAGCTAAAGACTTCTGCAGACAAAGGAGTTAACCACAATATAAGTTTTGGGATACATAAGCTTTCTTTGGACAATTACTTTTACCTCTCTCTTTTTTTCTGTGACGTCACAATGCAATCAATTTCATCCATATCGATACAAACCAATAAAAACAAAAATGCTACAACTAATTATAACAAGTAATTTTTACTTCAATGACACCAATTAATTTCATTCATGCAAATGGACTGAATGCTTTACACTGCAATTGCAGTTTCAACTTCAAATTAGTTAATTATCCGAAATCAATTAATTATTCAAAATTTACAGGGAACCGCCATGTTCGCCGCCTACCCACTCCATCCTTCACATTAATATCATAATTATTTATTAATTTTATTACATAACCAATACAATACCATCATTTAACAATACCATTACATTTACAATAGAACATTTTCAAATACTAATCAATATATACCTACAGACACAAGCGCTAGAAGCCCGCACAACTATCTCTAGTATAGAGTCATGAAAAGAATGACTAGATTTTTGAATGTACGCTAGTGAACTGTCATGTCATCAGCTCAACCAATCAAAATTTAGCCCTCATAGCAACTAAAAATATCTTCTCAAAAGAAAACAAACTAACAATAATATTATGTCATCGGACCCGAATCAATATAATACCGGTTCGTGTGCTATTATTATTATTATTATTATTATTATTATTATTATTATTATTATTATTATTATTATTATTACATCACTCATGTGGCAGAAGCACAAGCACTGGCAGCAAGCTTTACGCCCTCCTTGGTGGCTCTGCTCTGCCGCTGTTGCACGATTGCTGAGAAGGCAACATAAACATTTTACCGGCATGGGTGACGAATATTGTCCCGACTCCAAATCCTGAATCCACACATCCACGGATGTTTCCACACCTCACCTATGTCAATATGTGACAGTGTTATGCCCGCTGCGCTGATATGAGTGGACATGTATAATCCGTTAGGAAGAAGTTGGAATGTCAAACATTGACTAAGCGACAACCGGGAGATATTGAAGAGTTTACTTTCATGACGAGAGAGAGAGAGAGAGAGAGAGAGAGAGAGAGAGAGAGAGAGAGAGGGGGGGGGGGCGGATATTGATATTTTCGATTGGAATAATATTTGTTCCCCATGCAGTTTCA
>CM072519.1:14690588-14693088 GCA_036898135.1 Oncomelania hupensis | reverse complement strand
CTGGCAATCTCTTGTCCCGAGCCAAAATAAACACAAAAAAGACTTGTTACCTTTGGTAACGTAGAGTCCGTACACTAGTAGACGAGCAACTGAGTTTTGTAGACAGGGAGATAGACACGTCTGTCTATCTATCTGAGGTTGCCAACGTGTCTTGGTCAGGAATGGAAGTACGGCTGACCGCCGATGTCTCACGAGTCACCCTTTCTCCGTTGTCCAAGACAACCCAGTGTGTCCAGGTGTTCGAGGCTACCAGCCTCCCGTAGGCAGCTGTAATCTTTACAGCACAATATACGATCTATTTTAGAGAGAAAGTCCACCGAACCTATACTCCTTTATAAGTCCTCGATGCCTTCTACCTCTTCAATCTTCACAAAAATCTTTTTTTTTCTTTCTCTTTTTTTTCCTATACACCTGCCACAACTTCACACGACCTCACAACTTGGGACACAATACTCAAGTGAGCTCCAATTGCCTTTACTGCCAGCTATTCATTATTTCATTGGTTCAACATTTTCAACCAATAAAAATAATAACATGAAATAGCCTATATTTATTCCAAAAAAACCCACTCACATTCTAAAAATAGAAATTATTGAAAACTGGAACATTCACGTTCTCTCCATCACCATTCAGTAAAAATAATGTTGTTGTTAATTTTTTCCCGTTCTTTTTCCTTCTTTTACTCTCTTTTCATCCTCTTCCATTATTCCTCCTATTTATTCTGCTCGTCAGCCTTCTCCTCCTCCGTTCGTGTCAACCTTCTCACTCATTCTCTTCTTCCATTTTCCCTCTTATTTTCCCCCTTCCTCGCTTCTTCCTCCTCCCCCTCCTCATTTGTTGCGTTCTTTTTCCTCCGCATTCTTCCTTTATCTTCTCTTCGGCCGCAGCGACCCGGTAACCTCATGAGATAGAGCTCAGCTGTTTTTGAGAGTTGCATGCAATTCCAGCTCTTTTTTAAAATCCCAATTCATTTTTTCATACTTCTTCGCCCATGCTATCTTTACTTGAAATTCACAATTCCGTGGAACCAGACTTCCCTGGACGTTAATCACGCTGTTTGACTGATGCAATGCTACAGTTGTTACATCCATCTGATCAAAACCAGTCATTATGCAGATTTTCGTATCATAAAGTGTGACAAATCATGTACAATTGTACGAGGAAACAAGACTAAAATACTTCTTTATAAACCATCTGATGAACCAATAATAATCATTCAAACATCACGAATTGCGGCGATCTCTATATAAACCAGCATACACGCTCACATGTTACACACACTTCTACATACACAACAAACACACCCTCATCACTCAAACACGTGGTGTAAAGGCAAGTCGCTATTAGACGACGGAAAGAAAGAATTGTATTTTTGAAATTTTATAAAGACTGCATCCAATACCATTATTGAAGGGTGGGAGAAAAACAGAATACCCGGAGAAAACCCTCGGTGACCTGACCCTGCGGGGTTCGAACCCGCGACCTTGGGAATAGGAAGCCAGCTCACTGTAATGAAATTAAGTTATTTCATTATGGACATAGCACTCGAGATAATCTAAAATTATTATTCTCTTCTAAACTGAGAAGTAAAGAATAATTGTAGCTGTTTATATTATGTGAAGTTACTGTATATTCAATATGAATGATAGTAAAAAGACAATCTAGTCAAGAATCTATGACCTCACAATAGGGATCTTTCGAAAGCGGGTGAAAGTGAAAGTGAATGTGAATCGGGACTACTTATTGTTGTGACGTCAGCAATTTATGTGACGCTTTAACTTCCCGTGGTGAAAGGTCACGAAGTCTGCCTACCACAAGGAATAAAACTTCGTGGAAAACCTGATTTCCACGAACTAATGTTAGTGAGTACATTTTGGTTATTAAATCGTTTGTAAAATGTTCAAAAATGATTTGAATTTGTATATGGTACATTACTCAACCATTTTAGAAGGAATAATGGGGATCTAAACTCGGTCTCAGACATAAAACGTATTTTCAAACGAGCTACTGAAAAGCCGTCATGGCTGTCTAGAATCTATCTATTCTGTATCACCAATCAGCAGTCCAAAAACTGTTTTATGTGACAAAATTGAAACTCGAAGCTAGAATGTAAAATATCTTCAATGTTAGAGCACTAATCCATCTTTAAAGTTCAACCTAATCGTTACATTCGTGTCAAATCATGATTTGTTAGAAGAAGCCTTACGTAGGCATAATATTGCTCTGCCTCTGGGCCTGCCCTGTGTGTGCTCAATAAAATCACAACGAAACTAGGTGCTGGAATCGAAAGCGCACAGAAACACGTTCGTTTCGTTTCGTAACGCGGCGTAAGAATCTCCCGGCGTGCCTCTCGTTGGACGAAACGAACACACAATCACTTTCACTTTTACCCGTTCCGAAAGACCCCTAATAAAAGTGACGTATTCTTAGAGCAGCCATTTTTGTTTTGAAGACTTTTGACGTAGTACTCTTCTCATATTCGTGGGACCTAAAGTTGGTA
>CM072519.1:14393088-14685588 GCA_036898135.1 Oncomelania hupensis | reverse complement strand
GCGAGCGTTTCGTTTCGCGACATTACGCCCCTCCTCTTGAGCTGAAACATCCATGTTTAAGCTATTCTTTTACAAGTGCAGTCGACTCAAATAGTCTGCGCCAACATTGTCTTTCCCTTTGATAACTTTGACTGTGAAAGAATACTGTTGCAGCTGGAGAGCCCACCTCATCAGTCGACCATTCTCAGTCTTGGTTTTCTGCAAATATGTGAGTGGTTGGTGGTCTGTCTCCAACGTGAAATGTGTTGAATACAGGTACTGTTCAAACTTTTTGACAGCCCATACCACTCCCAAACACTCCTTTTCGATGGTCGAGTAGTTTTTCTCTGCACGGTTGAGCTTCTTGCTTGCATAGGCTACTGGCTGTAACCCTTGCCCTTGATCTTGCAGTAAAACTGCTCCCACTGCAACATCTGATGCGTCACTCCTCAGAGTAAATGGTTTGCTGACGTCAGGTAGCAATAACACTGGTTTGCTTACCAAGCAATCTTTGAGTTTAACGAATGCTGCTTCACATGTTTCATCCCAGGACACTTTTTCTGGTAGACCTTTCTTTGTCAAATCAGTCAACGGAGCACTGATTTCCGCATAGTTGCTGATGTATTTTCTGTAGAACCCCACTAGTCCTAGGAATGCTCTGACTTCCTTCTTTGTGATCGGTCTGCTGGCTGACCTGATTTTCTCTGTTTTGTCATCATCAGGCATGACTGTGCCTCCACCCACATGATGACCCAAATAGTCTAACTCCCCGAAACCAAAATAGCACTTAGAGGGTTTCGCTGTAAGACCTGCTTCCTCCAATCTTTTCAACACAGCATCAATGGCCTCTACATGCTGTTCCCATGTTTCAGTGGCAATGATGATGTCATCAATGAAATGTTCAATATCATCACGCTTCAGAGGTTCAAGTAACTTGCGCATCAGTCGAGTGAAAATAGAACTCGCAGCCTTGATACCAAATGGAAGATACGCGAAACAGTACTGTCCCATGGGTGTACTAAACGCCGTTTTCGGTTTATCCTCTTCTTTGACTGGTATCTGCCAATACCCTTTCGTCAAGTCTATCTTTGACAAATAGCGTGCTTTCTGCAATTTTGCAAAGATTTGTGGCACATCAGGAATAGGTTCCGAATCGAACTCTACCTGCTTGTTGAGGCTTCTATAGTCAATACAGAACCGTATTTCACCATCCTTCTTCTTCGCCAACACAATCGGACTATTGTAAGGCGACACTGTTGGTTCTATGACCCCCAACTCCAACATGTCAATGACCTCTTTCTTCACGGTCTCTACCTGCGCAAATGGTAGCGGGTATTGCTTCACATGCACTGGCTCTTTTGACGTAAGTTTGAATTCACATTCTTCGATTTTGCATTTCCCTGGTATGTCTTTAAGCACGTTTTCTCTCTTGTCGCAAATAGACAAAATTTCAGCCTGTTTGTGCTCGTCCAACTCAGGGTTGATCTTCACGTCTCTGGGACCTTCTTTTGCATGCAACGTAAGCATAGGAAAACGATCTATGCCTAGTGCTCCCATCTCTTCATCGTACACATCGTCAACCACAACGCTCACTTCCTCCTCATCTGTCTCCATGACCACCGCGTTTGGCTGTGCTTCATCTGTCCCTGCTTGCTTTCCGTCACGTTCGACGTACAATTTCAGCAAATTCGCATGTAGCAGTTTTTCATGTCCCCTTATCTTGATTCTGTAGTTGCAGCTTCCCACTTTCTCCACAACTGGATAAGGACCTTTCCACGTTAGCTGCAGCTTGTTATGTTTTGCAGGCAACAAAAGCAAAACTTTGTCCCCGACCTCAAATTTTCTGTCTTTGGCCTTTTTATCGTACACCCTCGTGTACCTGAGCGCTGCCTTGCTGAGGTTGTTCTTGGCAATCTCACAAGTTTTCTCGATTTTGTTCGTGAGATCCGTGATATGACTAATCGTGGATCGCACTTCCTCTCCTGCATCCTCGTTTGTCCACACCTGACGTAGAACCTGCATAGGCCCTCATACTTCACGCCCATACAACAGTTCAAAAGGCGAAAATTGCAAGCTTTCTTGCGGTACCTCCCTGTAAGCAAATAATAATGCTGGCAAAAACTTGTCCCAGTCTTTGGGCTGTTCTTGACAAAGTCTCTTCATCATGTCCTTGAGTGTAGCATTGAACTTCTCTGTCAAACCATTTGTTTGCGGGTGAAAGGGTGTAGTATGGATCCCCTTTATGTTGAGAAGCTTGTTCACTCTCTCCATGATCTCGCTGGTGAATTGGGTACCCCTATCTGTGATCACTTCCTTAGGAATTCCCATCCTGGTCCAATAGATCCACAACGCCTCGCTCACCGTCTCTGCTCTAATATTGTTACGCCCTTACCCTACTGCGTAACGTCTAAAAGTCCCTACAATTAGACAATCAAGGGTTCTTACCGAAATTCGCAGCTCCGGTCACTGTTGAACGTACTCCTCCTTCGGTATCCACACAAAAACCACGCTCAGCTCGTCACGTGACCCGTTTTCTCGTCTCTTTCCGGAGCTCTCCGAAGTGATGACGTCTAGTTCGTCGTTCGTCACTCCCAACCCAGTTATTTCCCTTTACCTCTTCAGACCGGCATTACACTCTCCCCCCTTTTAATAATTAGGAGCCACTCTACCCCCCATTAAACACCATCCTCTACCCAAATGGACATTAAAATATTTTAGTTAAAAAGTCAAAATATATAGTATAATTGAAAACCCCTTTCCTGGGTTCTCAGTAATCCACAGCGTTTTTCAACAATTCCAGTTTTTCAACAATTCCAGACCCACCACAATAGCCACAAAACCAAACCCTTCCCTGTTGTTATATCGAACACCTTAAATGTTTCATTTTAACTTCTATTTCAGTGAATTGAAATTATAACTTTAACAAATCTAACCATTTTACATAACACTATCTTGCTTTAGAAATTAGAAAAGTTTTCCTATAATTAGAATTTATACTAAAAATTTGCTCTTATTGAAGTAGAAATTAAAGTGGAACCCCCATTGGGTTGTCATTTCTCATTATTCCTTTTTCCTTCGAAAATTCCTAACAGAAATAGATAGCCCACGAATTCCTACAGAAAATACCCTACTAATGGTATACAGTTACAACAAAAATAATGTACTATGTAGCTAATATAGTGCTAAAAACATACATTCTGACTATACATATTTAAAGTAATACTGAATTAACTAACAAAACCTACACCATCTGATGAATTTAACGCATAAAGCGCACTTGTTCTTAAAGTGTACTTGTTCTTTTAGAAAAACTATACCCCCCTTTTCTCAGGAATCCAATATGCCATCTACCTCCCCATCTCTATTCCCACCCTGAGGCTTCCTCACCCGACTCCTTCTTCTCTGAGTCCTCTAATAATTTATTTTCTAACTCTATTGGCAATTCTTCAATTTCCATCCCCACCTCCTCCATGGTCTCACCACTACCTAGGACTGCAACCTCGGTAGGTCTTTCAGGTTCTGCTACCGGAACCATCACAGTTGCCTCTGTAGGTCTCTCCTCTTTTCCTTCCGGCCCTGTTGGCGTGTCTTCTTTCACAGCTTGAACCCGTTCCAGTTCACCCTCCTCCCAATCATCAGGCTCAGAGTCTGAATCGGTAGAATAAGTTTTCCTCGGAGGAGGAACCCAGCCCTTTCTCATTTTCCTTTTCATGATCTCAATAACCCTTCTTCTTTTTTGGGTTAACATCCCCCAATGCTGTGGCGAGAAAGAAAGATCACGTAAATTAAGGGTACCCTGTTGGCTTTTTGTCCTTATTTCTTGTAATTTGGTCTTTAATTCAATGGGATAGTCCCCCACGAATAACTCCTCACCCTCCTTGTTTACAACAAAAGCCCCCTCCCCTGGTTTCAGTCCATATTTGACTGCCATCTCTTGTGCTGTTCTAAGTCCCCCTGGGACAGCCGATGACCTTCTCTGTTGAAAAGACTTTTTCGACCCTATTGGTCTCTCTCTCGACTCTGAAGATCTTCTCTCCATTGGCCCAACTGGCCTCTCCATTGACCTTGATCTTCTTTCGTCTCTGAACCCTGCTGGCCATTCTCCCTGTTTGGAACCTCCCCCTTGCTGACTTCTCATGGTGGCTGTGACATCCACTGTGATTCCTCGACCATATCCCCCCCTTTGACCCTGGAAAGCATGCCCACTTCCTCTATTTCCCTTTAGAATTCCTCGGGGCGAATTACTGTTTTCCCCCACTGGACTCTGATTAGTCCATCGACCTTGTTCATTTTGATATTTGACCCCCCACCCAATATACTGTGTCCTAGTGTCCCTTGCAGGTGCGGTATTGCTGAACTTCACTCTCTTAGAAGGAGACTCTCCAGCTACCACTGAGGCATATGAACTCCCCCCACCGCTATAGCTTTCTCTCTTTCTATCCTGCCCTCTTCCTTCTCCTAAACTGACTTGCTGATCTTGTCCCTTTACTTGCTGATCTTGTCCCCTTCCTTCTCCTAATCGGCTTTGAGGTTGTTGACCCTGATGGTCTAGCTTGGAACAGCCCTGTACCTCCGATTGAGTCTGTTTCTGTGGATTAGACCCAGCACTTGCGGCACTAGACTCATTACGACCCTGTTGGTCCATCTGAGAAGTTTGCCCCACAGCCATGTAGAAACTACGTAAGTGTCGGGCAAACCTTTCTCCGGCTATGCTCAACATCCGTTGAATGACTGCCCAATGGGCTAACATGCCAACGGAGCTGGGTGGAAATAGGATCCTCTGATCCGAGTCATTGGCCTGCCCTAAATGGCGGTCCAGTCTCTGAAAGAATTCAGTCTCCTCTTGAGACAACTGTGCAGAAATATCATGTCCTAAATTACCTGGGTATTTTCGGGCCAGATATTCCTGCAGGTTCAACAATGATGCTGACCCTGTAATGCCAATGGCCACCACTTGAAGTGCTGAAACAACTTCAGCACTCCGGGCTTTGTAAAATTCCCTGGGCAAGTGGAATTCCTCCATGTGAGCTCTCAAGCCTTTCTTCATAGTCTCGCCACACCAAGGCAATTCGCATCTCCCCGCTAAGAAATTTCTACCTGCAATTACCGGTGGTGGTGGTGATGGTGTTACAGGTTCAACAAAGGTTTGGCTTCTAGAAGCCTTTCTCCCCTGGTTCATTTCTGAGGAAATCTTTTCCGACTCCTGTTGAGTCTCCCTGGTCACTGTGTGACTGACCCCAGACTCCTGTTGAGTCTCCCTTGTCACTGTATGACCAACCACAGGCCTCATTCCCAAATTGAAATTTCCCTCTGATCCTTGTGGCCATGGTCCCCCACACCCTGAGCTCCCCCAGTTTTGAAATCCCATGGGACTTCCCATATTATCTGAGGATATAGGTGTGTTCATCATCCATGGAGCCCCATATGCTCCCATTCCTCCAAATCCAGCCGGGCCAGGAACTCCACCCATTCCTCCATACCACTGCATTCCCAATGGATGCATCATCCCTGGAAAACCCATTGGCCCTGTTGGCCATGCTGGAAAGCCTGGAGGTCCTGAAAAACCTGGGGGTCCTGCCATACCCCATCCGCCTGGACAATAGGGCCCTGATAGCCCTTCTCGGGGATTAAACCCCACTCCTCCCTGCAACCCAAACCCACCTCCACCTTGACAATAAGGCCCTGATAGCCCTTCTCGGGGATTAAACCCCACTCCTCCTTGCGACCCTTCCATCCTTCCACTCCCCCCTGATCTTCCACCGTCACCTCCTCCTAAATCATCCCTTGACCCCCCTCCTCTATCATCCCCACCACCTCTGTCACTCATCCGTCGTTGGTCCATCTGAAAATAAAATAGAACCCTCACAAATATCACATAAATAACGTTTCATGGTTTTTGCCTTGCTTTCCTCCAAATGAATGCACTCACAATGAAACCATTCATCACAGCCATCACACTGCACCATAACGCGACCGTCATCTTCTTTAGCACAAATGCAAAAAGTTTCTCCCAACACCCCTGTCTTATTTTTCCGTTTCTTCAAACTTTCCATAATCTTAATTTTCTTCCTCTGCAACCACAAGGGTACACTGCCTCGATAAGGTTTCACCCTATCATGATGAATCACAAAAGTTCTCTTTCGCGTTCCAATTTCAATCAGGATAGGGGAAAACACCCTGGTGACTATAAAGGGTCCGTCCCAGCAAGAGGCTAATTTTTTACATTGACCTATTTTAGTGGTTGAATTAATAATCATCACAATATCACCCACTTGATACTCCGACACCCTTACATCAGTGTCTTTCAATTTCCTCTGTTTTTTTTGTTGTTCTAATAATTTGTCTCTTGCTATCTTATGACATTCTTGTAATTCTTCACTAACATGTTTCACATACTCTGGTAGTGAGTACGTATCATGTTCCCCTGTCATTAATTTTAGAGGATGAGAAACCTCTCTACCCAACATCAGCTTGTTAGGAGTAAAACCCGTAGTCTGATTAATAGTACTTCGGATGGCTGCTGTTAAAAATGGTAGCTTTTCATCCCAAGAATGTTGATGTTCTCCTGTTGAGCATCTGATCATTTGTATAATAGTTCTATTCATCCTCTCAACTTGCCCATTAGCACTAGGATGATAAGGAGTAGTTCTTTTCTTAGAAATTTCCAATAATTCACACAGCTGTTTAAATAATTCACTTTCAAAGTTAGTCCCTTGGTCAGTAATTAATTCATCAGGACAGCCCATTCTCGAGAAGAATTGTTCAAATACCGCTTTGGCGACTTGTTCGGCTGATTGATTGGCTAAGGGGATTGCTTCCACCCACTTGGTGAATTGGTCCACAATAACCAATATATACTTATTTCCCCTTTTTGTCTGCGGAAGTGGTCCAATAATGTCCATATGACATTTTTCCATTGGTGCCCCCGACGTATAGATTTCTAATGGAGCCCTAAATTTTCGATTAATATTTTTTCCTTTAGCACATTTTTCACAACACTGAATGTACGTTTCTACTTGACTAGTCATTCCAGGCCAAAAGAAATGACTTTGAATTTTACTTATAGTTTTCTTAATTCCAAAATGTCCTGCTAAAATATGATCGTGTGCCAAACTCAGTATTTCTTTTCTCATTTGTTGGGGTACTACCAACAATAATCCTTTTGATACCCATTTGTATCTGAGCACCCCTTTTTGTATGCACAAATGTTCCACATTGTTCCATAACCTCTTAACTTCACTAGATTGACATTTAATTTCTTCTTTGGAAGGATGATGCTGATTTTCTAGCCACTCTATGACTATTTGTAAATTTTCATCTTTCAACTGTTCCTCACGCCATTTTTGTGGGGACATCTCTGTGGCCCAATGTCCTTCCTTCGACGCCGAATCTAGTTCTAAACGTACCTGTTGTACTTTCCCGAATCTTAATGGGGCAACTATAGAAATAGGAATAACATCATCGACTTCTTCTTCAAATCTACTCCATTGGTTATGAGCTCTTTGACAATATTTGCACCCTCCACATGGCAGTTTCATAACATTAGCTCCTGCTCTATAGCACTCACATCTTTCTAGGTCATCAGGCATTCTAGATAAAGCATCAGCATTACTATGCAAAACACCTTTCCTATGTATGATTTTGAAATCATATTGCGATAGTTCTTCTAACCATCTAGCCAACTGACCCTCTGTCTCTTTAAACCTCATTAACCAGGTTAGACTGTTATGATCTGTTCTCACCAAGAACTCCCTTCCTAGCAAATAATGCCTAAACTGTCTAGTGAACGTTATCACTGCCAACAACTCCTTTCTGGTTGTACAATATTTCCTCTGAGTAGGAGTAAGTCTTTTACTGCTAAAAGCTATAGGTCTCAGAACTTCCTCCTGCCACTGACTCAAGCTGCCTCCCAAAGCTTCATTTGAGGCATCAGTATCTAATACAAAAAGACCTTCTTTTCGAGGCATTCCCAGCACTCTAGCTGATAACATTAGTTCCTTTAAACCTCTGAAAGCTTTATCGTGTTCCTCTTTCCAACTGAAAGGTGCCTTTCCTGTTAGACGATATAATGGACCTGCTATTTCAGCCAATTCAGGCAAATGTTCCCTGTGATAGTTAATGAAACCCAAGAAACTTTCAACGTCCTTTGTACATTTAGGTGTGGGCCATTGTTCCACAACATTGAAACTTTCAGGGTCCACCTCCACTGTATTTTCACCCACAATTTTACCCAAAAATTTGGCTTTAGTCCTAAACAAGGCACACTTTTTCGGCTTCAGTTTCAAGTTATAATCCCGAAACCTCTGCAAAACCTCCGAAAGATTTTGTAAATGATTTTCAAAATCAGATCCCAGTACTAGAACATCATCAAGGAAAGCTAAAACGGACTTCCACGTAAGTCCTCTCATAACCAAGCCCATCGCTCGTTGAAACGTACTGGGTGCATTGGTCAACCCAAATGGCATTCTCACACATTCAAACAGCCCAAATCTAGTAATGAAAGCTGTCTTCTCCCTATCCTCCGGATGTACCTCAATTTGCCAATACCCTGAAGCCATATCCAAAGTACTCATATACTTATTATCCGCCAAAGAATCAATACAATCAGAAATCAATGGTAGTGGAAAAGCATCTTTCTTGGTCAATGCATTTAGTCTTCGGTAATCAAGACACCAACGAACACTTCCATCTTTTTTTCTAATCAGCACTGGTGCTGATGCCCAAGGTGACTCTGACGGTTGAATGACCCCTGCAGCCAGCATCTGTTTTAAATGTTTTTCCTCCTCATCCTCAAAACATCTAGGAGTTCGCCTTAATCTTTCCCTAAAAGGTTCATCTGTATTCAAAGTAATATTATGCGGTGCGGCAGTAAAACATCCCAAGTCTAAATCATGTTTCGCAAACACGTCCTGAAATTCAATTAATAGTTTCTTTAAACTTTCTTTCTGGGTTTCATTCAAACCTTCAGATGATCGTTCGAATAAATCAACTAAATGTTTTGGAACGTCCTCATTTGGTGCTGTAACTGAGGCTTTGCTTATCTTTAATATGTTCTTCTTTTTCTTTTGGTTGGGACTCAATTCAACAGCTTCCATAGCCGTACCTACTATCGTACCAGATTCCAAATACATAGCAGACGATGTATCATTTACACACTGTATCATTGCCATGTCTCCTTCCGAATGAAATGAAGAAGGTATCAAACATGGAACTGAGTCTCTGATAGGAGCAAACACAAAGTCTTTCAGTTGATGTGATAATTTGCCCACAGTGTATGTAACAGAGTGTGCCGGAATCTTGGTACGTCCCACCAATTGCACACGACAGACTTGGATATCTTCAGCCTGTCGGACTACTCTTGCTTTTATTATCTGGTTTTTCATTTTCACCTCAAAGCGACCAAAATCAATGGACATACCATATTTTGTCAAAAAATCCATGCCCCAAAGCATATCATCATCTATGTCCGCTGCAATGACATTTTCCTTTATTATTTCATCACCTATGCGAATGTTCACATTTTCTATTATTTCCCCCAATAGGTAATCTTTCCCTATTCCTTTAATTCGAATCGTTTTCCTAGGCTTGTTGCTGACGTTTTCCAACAACTTCTTTTTTACTATAGTCGCCTCGGCAGCCGAATCTATTACCGCTTGTATCGGTACATCTTCTAAATGAATAGTCACAATGAGACTTCTTCCTGCTATCGGGCTAGTAGCATACACAATTTTAGTTTCTATTTCCTGCTCCCCTATTTGTATGCTGTTGGGATTTCCTACTGTATTTTCATGCTTCGTCCCATAGGTTGGAGAGGACTTGTGCCCGTTTTTCAAATCCTCTCCTGACGGTTTAAAGCAAAAGTGACTTGCTTAGGCCTATCCTTGGGAGACCTTGATCTTGATGAATCCTGGCATTCCTTTTTAAAATGCCCTTCCTTACCACATTCAAAACAAACCCTTTTGGACTGCTCACACTCTCTTGCCATATGCCCTTCTTTCCCACAACGAAAACAGCCCGATGATGCTGATCTAGACCGGTATCCTCCCTTCTCATTTCTATACCTGCTTCTTCCCCTTTCCTCCTGTGTTAATATCAACAGTGTCTTCAATTCCTCCTCAATTTTCTGCAGTCGTTCATCTGTTGAACGTGACCCTTTTTCCCTTTCTTCCTTTTTGATTCCTTGAATCTGTCCGTCCAGTCGCTCCAACTGTTGTTGGACATTCAATCCTTCTTCCTTTCTTTCCCGATCTTGACTGACCAACCTCACTTTTTTCACCGGCCCCCCAGGTATAAAGCAGACTCTCTTTCCGTCCAACCCCGCATATAGCGATGCCGTTCAAACTGACCCTTAAAATCCCTCCACCGAGTTTTCCCATTGAACGGTTCCAATCTAGGCAATGCCTTGGCCATTTTTTCCCTCCTTTCTTCAGAAGGAGCTCTACGCCTTCTTCCTTCATATCCTTGCCGATAATAACCCCTTCTTGGTTCATCCTCATATTCAGGTCTCCATCTTTCATTATCTCCACCTCCTTGAACCCCTCTGGGCTCTCCCCCCCGATACATTGGTTCTCTCCTAAATCCCTGATACCTTTGATCCCCCCTATCAAATTCTCGATGATCCACGACTTCATCGTCAACTCTCCCTGTACTTCGAACTGAGTGGATCTCTTCATTTACTACAATATTTTGAGGTCTTCCCCTTTTTGAGGCCCACTCTTCAACTTCCTCCCTTCTTACTGAGTCCCTGCTTCTTGTAGGCATTCTTGTCAGTGAGTCCGTCATTCCATCGCACCTACCTTTTTCAGTCGGATATGACCAACGTCGAACATCCTCCTCCATATCAAGACTCCTTTCTCTCACGCTATTTGACCCTTGTACCCGTGAACCCTGTTGCATGTTGCCGTGGTCCAATTTCCATTGTTCAAGGTCCCTGAGCACTTGATCCTGTTCTACTGATCTACCTATCTGTTGAGGTCTAATCTTCCTTGAACTATCCACGGTAAATAGGAAATCATCTTCATTTTCCTCACTCCCTCTGGGTTCATGACCCTCTGCCGTCAATATCACTTTAGGTACGATCTCCCCCTCAGGGGTGATTCTAATAGATAACTCTTCAGTTATTAAACATTTACCTTTCCATCTTCTCACCCAACCTTTGAGGATCCTCTTGTCCGCTTGACTCAATGCCGTAATCTTTTCAAATACTGAACCCTCTAGATCAGGGTCAGCCAAGAATGCAGCTACTATTCTAGCTTTTCCTACCGACACATTGCATGCAGCAATAATATCTCCTATTGAGAATTTCCTGAGATAACACGCCTCCTCTTCTGTTTCCCACATAAATACCTCCCCCGTATACGTTAAATGTCAAGTAAATAATCTGCACAATGCATCATATGCACATAAGCAAGCATTTACGCCAAGCATATAATTCTAAAAAGCTATATAATTGATACATCTGCTATGCTCAAATGTGAATGAATGCATCGCGATACTACCATGAAAACAAAATTTATAATCAATAACATAAAACCAAGCAACTACACAAAGAAAAGTGCTCATTCCAAGAAAAACCTACTACCCAATAAGAATGAAAAAGGTAACCCTCAAATAAGAAGATAACCATGCTGATTTCAATCACCAACCAAAATAGTAAACCCCATGCAAATTTAGCAACTAAAAATGGATTAGAAATATATATGAAGGAAATTTAAATAATGATAATAAAGTTAAGATACAACACTCAATAAAAAACAATAAAAACATTCGATACACTAAGGATAATAAAACCACAAGGATTATATAAAAAATAATAAGAAAATTCTGCCTTTAAGATATTTCCAGCCGATAAGTTATAAAACACCACAACCGAAAACAAAAGAACACCACCACCAACAACACTATTAAACTCTACATATGCTATCACTCCACACTACAAAATTTATAAACACCCTGCGGCAAACATACCTGAAAATGCTATGTATTTGAGCCATAGAGTCCATAACAACTAAGGTTATATGTATTTAGGTTTGTATGCGTAGGACAAAGTCCCAGATAAATATGGTTTTTATATATAGGACAAAGTCCTGGATAAATATGGATTTTATATATAAGACATAGTCCTTAACAAGTAAGGTTATATATTTAGGTTTTTATATATAGGACAAAGTCCTGGATAAATATGGATTTTTATATATAGGACATAGTCCTTAACAAGGAAGGTTATATATTTAGGTTTTTATATATAGGATGAAATAGATTTAATCATCTCTAGCAGTTACTGAACACAGAGAAATTTGGAATAGAAACGCAAATCAAGGAAAAGTCAACTCGTCGAAAGCTTTTGTCACTTTTTCTAACTTAAACACAGGCTTGGATATATTCTAAGTGTTTGTCCCATTCATGTTCATGAACGCTAGTATAACACACAACGCATGGATGAGTTGAAATTTAGAGAAATTAAATTTACTATATTCGAAGGTGATAAGAAATGGAAAAATTTCCTCTAAAATCTCAGAAATGACAACAGTGTGAATGTGTATTGGCTGCAGAGAAAATCCATTGTTTTTGTTATGGGAACACGCCAGTTAACTGACTTGTTATTCCATGTCTTAGATATATGTGTGTCCTGTTTTATTTTTTATGTACATGGTTGAGTATCGGTTGATAACTTTGTTTCAAAAATAGTTTATCAATATGTCAGTCTAGCCTATCCCCCTTACCACATTAATGTTCTAAGTATATTAATATTAATGATATGTAGTGAATGCAATTACATTCCCAGACAACGGATCACTACAAGTGACATTTAGCCGCACGAGATCAAGTAATAATAGGTTTATGAATATTTGGAATAAACAGTAATGACTGTCCTATAGTTTGTAATTTTAATAATTTAAGTTTTTATATAAGCAATAGCAACAAGCTCTGAGCAGGAATGAAAAAACAAAACCTCGGTTCTATTTGGCTAGCCTTCAGAACACCAGATCATTACTGAACAACGGTAAAAACATGGGCCAAGCATGTTGTAAGTTTTTTGACAATGAGGAAAGACAGAGAGCAAAAGTGAGAACATGGGCTCAGCATGTTGTCAAGTTTTATTTTTATAATAAAGAAAAAATAGTAAAATTGATAACATGGGCTCAGCATGTTAGTAAGTTTTATTTTTATAATAAAGAAAAATAGTAAAATTGAGAACATGGGCTCAGCATGTAGTCAAGTGTTATTTTTATAATAAAGAAAAATAGTAAAATTGATAACATGGGCTCAGCATGTTATTAGGTTTTATTTTTATAATAAACAGAAACAGTAAAATTGAGAACATGGGCTCAGCATGTTTTCAAGTTTTATTTTTATAATAAAGAAAAATAGTAAAATTGATAACATGGGCTCAGCATGTCATCAATTTTTATTTTTATAATAAAGAAAAATAGTAAGATTGATAACATGGGCTCAGCATGTTAAGTTTTGGGTTTTAAAGATAGATATATATTAAAACTAAAGAGATTGGATATTAAAGAAAAGGAAACGATTTCCCCAACTCACTGGCTTGGAAATTGATAGTGGTGAAACAGAAAGCACTACCGACTACACGCCAGCAACTGGCGAACCTAACAGCCCCTATAGAAGCATAGTTGAAGGAGGATTGACAGTATTGAAGATGAGTAGAAAGTGACAGCTGGCAATGAAGGCCTGATATATATTTAAAGTAAAGATATTAAATATCAAAGAAAAGGAAGTGATTACTCGCCTCACTGGATTGGAAATTGATAATGTTAAACCAGAAAACACCAACTACACGCCTGGAACTGGCGAACCTAACAGCCACTATAGAAGCATAGTTGAAGGAGGATTGACAGTATTGAAGATGAGTAGAAAGTGACAGCTGGCAATGAAGGCCTGATATATATTTAAAGTAAAGATATTAAATATCAAAGAAAAGGAAGTGATTACTCGCCTCACTGGATTGGAAATTGATAATGTTAAACCAGAAAACACCAACTACACGCCTGGAACTGGCGAACCTAACAGCCACTATAGAAGCATAGTTGAAGGAGGATTGACAGTATTGAAGATGAGTAGAAAGTGACAGCTGGCAATGAAGGCCTGATATATATTTAAAGTAAAGATATTAAATATCAAAGAAAAGGAAGTGATTACTCGCCTCACTGGATTGGAAATTGATAATGTTAAACCAGAAAACACCAACTACACGCCTGGAACTGGCGAACCTAACAGCCACTATAGAAGCATAGTTGAAAAAGGAAGGCCAGATCCCCCATACGCTGAAGTGTCCGTGGACGGTAATCTATCAATCCTGAAGACCAGGTATATTTTAAAAATAACGATGTTGAATATTAAAGAATAGGAAGCGTTTCCTCGCCTCAACGAAAGAGTAAAGTTTAACTGTTACAAATTGTTTGGGTGGATTTGAGTTTGCATGAGTGGGAGAGACAGTTACGTCCCAAAGCTTCTATTGTGTATATGTGATAAAACGGAGCCTGCTGTTTGTTTGAAATGTTGTTATTCGACTGTTACAAATATTAAGGCTTCAATCGAATACATATGTGTGTTTAGCAAACCTAGCAGCAAAGTGGTCCACATGCTCAACTCAGAAGTGTAAGAGTTGTGAAAAGAAAGACCAAGCGAAAGAAGCAAAATGGCGTGCTGTGTGTCCCTGTAAAAAGATAAAGTCTGCAGCCGAGAAGAAGTACAGTACTTAAGAGAGTCCAGTTCAGTGTGTGAGAAGGGAATAAAAAGAAAAGGAAATATTTTCCCACCTAACTGGATTAGAAATTGATAGTGATGAAACAGAAAGCAGCAACTACCAGTCTGAAAACGAGAAGTGAATTGATAATGATGAACAATAGGAAGAAAAAGAGAAACCATGGGCCAAGCATGTTTTCTGATGATGGATGGTGAGGAAAGATAAAAAATAACCATGAGAAAACATGGGCTCAGCATGTCTTCTGACGATGGACGATGATGAAATACAAAGAATAAATTGGATAAATAAAATTTTGTATCTTGTACTCTTGGACCGTGCATGAGTCAGTCAGCACCTCCTTCCCCCTTTCGTTGTGTGCTTGTGCAACATCTAAAACAACTTCATTGGATCTCAAGCTGCATAACAAAAATATCAACAGCTAAGTGGGTGCACAGGATAACTCATTTTGGTGTGGAGTGTGAGTGCAAATTGTGGAGCGGTTGTGTGGTTTGCCTCCTAACAGCATATAATGAAGAAATGAACAGTGAACAATACTTACAGGCTCAAAAAAAATTTGGTCGATGGAGGAAAATGGATGAAACCTTTGGAAATGTATTGAATGAATGAAAAGCAGAACTGCTGTGAATATAGGTTGTCCTGAAAGTTTGCGTTGTCCTGAAAGTTTGCGTCAAAGGTCAAATGAATGGGTTAGTATGTGAAATGTTGCACTTGGGAGTGACTCCTGATGGAGCCTGGCAGGTCAGTTTTTAGTGCTGTGGTCTGAATAATGAAAGTATACGACAGTTGATACACCTTTGGCCCAATATATTTAGTTTGTACCCTGCCATTGACCTCTTGGTTTCTGTTAATTTAATATTGTAAGTTTTTGTTCAATTGCTTATGTTACGTGTTTGGGGAAAATGGCTGTGGCAAGAAAGTTTTTGTGTTCATTGGGAAGACGTGCAGCTAGTGTACAGGTATGAAATGAAGAAACTGAATGCAACGTTTTACGATTAGTTGTAGCAATTATGTTTCATTCTGTTCGGTTTTATATATAAATAAATATGAGAAAACATGGGTTCAGCATGTTTTCTGATGATGGATGATGATGAAATATAAAAAATAACTATGAGAAAACATGGGCTCAGCATGTTTTCTGATGATGGATGATGATGAAAGATAAAAATTAACCCTTCGAAAACATGGGCTCAGCATATTTTCATTAGTTAACAACGAAAGTCAGGGGTTTGGAAACGGTCAAACACTGCCATAGCTATGTCAACCGTGAAAGCGCTTACTAAGCATGCTTTCACTATTTAAGAACGAAAGTCAGAGGTTTGGAAACAGTCAAGCTCTAATGAAAGATAAGAAACAATGGTAAAAACATGGGTACAACATGTTTCCTGATGATAATGGATAATGATGAAAGATAATAAATAAATATGAGAAAACATGGGCTCAGCATGTTTTCTGATGATAATGGATAATGATGAAAGATAAAAAATAACTATGAGAAAACTTGAGTTTAGCGTGTTTTCTGATGATGATGGATAATGATGAAAGATAAACAATAACTATGAGAAAACATGGGCTCAGCATGTTTTCTAATAACGATGGATGATGATGAAAGGTAATAGATAAATATGAGAAAACATGGGCTCAGCATGTTTTCTAATAACGATGGATGATGATGAAAGATAATAGATAAATATGAGAAAACATGGGCTCAGCATGTTTTCTGATGATAATGGATAATGATGAAAGATAATAAATAAATATGAGAAAACATGGGCTCAGCATGTTTTCTGATGATAATGGATAATGATGAAAGATAATAAATAAATATGAGAAAACATGGGCTCAGCATGTTTTCTGATGATAATGGATAATGATGAAAGATAAAAAATAACTATGAGAAAACTTGAGTTTAGCTTTTTTTCTGATGATGATGGATAATGATGAAAGATAAACAATAACTATGAGAAAACATGGGCTCAGCATGTTTTCTAATAACGATGGATGATGATGAAAGATAATAGATAAATATGAGAAAACATGGGCTCAGCATGTTTTCTGATGATAATGGATAATGATGAAAGATAATAAATAAATATGAGAAAACATGGGCTCAGCATGTTTTCTAATGACGATGGATGATGATGAAAGATAATAGATAAATATGAGAAAACATGGGCTCAGCATGTTTTCTGATGATAATGGATAATGATGAAAGATAATAAATAAATATGAGAAAACATGGGCTCAGCATGTTTTCTGATGATAATGGATAATGATGAAAGATAAAAAATAACTATGAGAAAACTTGAGTTTAGCTTTTTTTTCTGATGATGATGGATAATGATGAAAGATAAACAATAACTATGAGAAAACATGGGCTCAGCATGTTTTCTAATAACGATGGATGATGATGAAAGATAATAGATAAATATGAGAAAACATGGGCTCAGCATGTTTTCTGATGATAATGGATAATGATGAAAGATAATAAATAAATATGAGAAAACATGGGCTCAGCATGTTTTCTAATGACGATGGATGATGATGAAAGATAATAGATAAATATGAGAAAACATGGGCTCAGCATGTTTTCTGATGATAATGGATAATGATGAAAGATAATAAATAAATATGAGAAAACATGGGCTCAGCATGTTTTCTAATGACGATGGATGATGATGAAAGATAATAGATAAATATGAGAAAACATGGGCTCAGCATGTTTTCTGATGATAATGGATAATGATGAAAGATAATAAATAAATATGAGAAAACATGGGCTCAGCATGTTTTCTGATGATAATGGATAATGATGAAAGATAATAAATAAATATGAGAAAACATGGGCTCAGCATGTTTTCTGATGACAATGGATAACGATAAAAGATAATAAATAAATATGAGAAAACTTGAGTTTAGCGTGTTTTCTGATGATGATGGATAATGATGAAAGATCAAAAAACAAATGCGAAAACATGTGATATCCCATATTCTGATAACACTCCCACACTTGGAGTTGCGACTGGCGGCGCAGAGCAGCGATAGCAACAAAATTGCAGGAACGCACCCACAGCCTCAAGAAACGCCAAGCCTCAGGCAATTTTAAACCTTACAAAACTTAAAATGGGAGAAAAAGACTAGCCCAGGTAGCAGCTACAGGATCCTAGTAAGAAACTTGGACCCAGAGATCCGATAGACCTTGGATATGTTCGGGGAACTGTTGCAATCCACCCCTATTTTATGAACCCTTTGAAGCTCTACGTAAGGAAAGGGTACACTACCTCCATGTATAATGTCTGACGCCCAGCAAAGAGTGGGCTGACAGATGTATGGCCCAGGCCAATGGGATCCTGTGGCCTGAGCGCAAACTCACACCGAGGGTCATAGAAAAGCAAAGGGAAATCACCTGATACTCCATACTCTGACAACACGGCTCACCCATCCAGCCATACAAGATGGAATAATTAATACAAGGCCAATGATACCAACCGATATCCCCAGCCACACCCTCTCCTATGCCAGCACCCCGTTTCCCTCACCAACGGCATTATGTCCAAACGAAGGCCTAAAAGGCAACTCAATTGCAACAACAAAGAGATTGAACATTAACAGGTCTATCGATATATGTTAAATAAATAAAATTCACTCAATTCATCGAAAGAATAAACATAGCTTCCAGTAAATAATGTTTGCTCGCAGGTGTTTAATAATTTACACTAGAAAATAATAAGTGTTCTTTATATGGCTTAATAAATAAACATATAGCGTGCCACTGAGTTTCAACGTTTAGGAGACATATTAATTCCAATAACATATCCCCCCGGGAAAATTCAAGTGATGCTGATATGACTGTGCCCCTCCCAAGCAGACACAGTTGTCACACCCCCATCACAGCCTAACACTCCTCCCAAGCAAGTCATCAGACCCCTATACCCCTCCCAAGCAGGTACAAAGTGAATCTTCCCACCAAGAGCTGAATTTTAAACCACTCACCCCTGCGCCCCTCCCAAGCAGACGCAGAGTCTCTCTGTACCCCTCCCAAGCAGATACAGAAAGAACCTTTCACTTAAAGAACCGAACTTTCATCTGTTCCCCCTTATATCCCTCCCAAACAAACACTAGTCCTTCTATACCCCTCCCAAGCAGATACAGAAAGGACCCTCTGTACCCCTACCAAGCAGATACAGAAAAACTTTACCACAAAGAACTGAACTTTAATCTATTCCCCAGCCCGTAGCTTTTTCTATTCGTCCACCGCTTGTTCTTTTTCTTCTTGTTCTGTACCCCACCAAACACCTTCCTCTCACTACGGACTTTTCATCATCAATGCCAGAAATAACGGCCACTCCGAAAATTCAAGTGATGTTAATATGAAGATTCGTACCCCTCCCAAGCAGGCACAACCCCCACATCCCCATCACAGCCTAGCACTCCTCCCAAGCAAGTCACCAGACCCCTGCACCCCAGTCCAGGTCAGTACAGAGTGAATTTTAAGAGGGTATCGTTACCCCAACATCCTCCTCAGCTCTTAGCCCAAAACAGAAAAGGAATGGCAAAAAATTACAAGTAATGTAACTTTTCTAACCCCTTAAATCTTTGGTCTGCTCTAAAACCCATTCTTATACATGCATGCTACTATACCAAGACGTCTTTTGCAAAACTATAGCAGCCTAACATGCATAACCCTTAACAAACATTTTCACTCAGTGCTCCAACGGAAACAAGACAAAGAAAAAATGATATGATACCACGGTAAAGTTGACACTTTTCAAAAATAAAGAGAATTTCAATAAACCTCTAAGTTAATCTTTGGTATATGTAGGCAACAAAGAGGTAAACGAATCTTATGAGCGCATTGCGATATGAATCAATGACACGACAATCTTAATCTACCACCACTATCCAACACTGTTCCAACTTCCTATTGTCGTGCATAAAGACAAAGAATGTATTACTATTTCTGCAAATACAGAAAGCCTGTATGGTGAAAAATAAACTACTTGTAAAGAGGTAGAATATTAAACACCTAATGCTCAAGTCAATCAAAGTAGCAACATTACTTTCAACGTTAGCGTGACAATAAATAATAAATACGTTATTGTTATCAACCTAGGATTGATATGTTTTCACGCTCAGTCGCCAAGTCCGTAGCAAAAGCAAAGTGATCAATTTTACCCATACTCAGACCTAACTACCAACGTGCATCATCAGATATAATAATTTTGTAGGCTTGACATGTATAGTGTCAAGGTAGAAAATATTTATAAACAAAGCATAACCAACTAAAAACCTAACCAGGTAAGCACCACTCTACTAGCTCTCCAAAAACAAACGCGACTAAGTTTCCAGAAAGTTCATAAAGTATGCCTCACATCATCACTAAGTCTAATCATAACTTGTTACTTGATAAACTTTTCCTTTTCAAAAACAACCGAGAACTGAATTGTTTAGTTGTACTGCAACTAACAAAGGTCATAAACCATGTTTAGTTAGACTCCGTCAAGGAGGATGTCACTTCTAAACACCCATTTACACGAGAGGATACTATATACCCTTCTAGTATCCCAATAAAAGCATCGTGAAACCATTCTATTTCATTATTAAAAATACTTTCAATGTCTTTCTACCCTTTCACAAAAATCTCTGTCTTATGTCTCTTCTTTCTGAAAAGTATCATAAACTTGAAATAATATTAATTCTCCGAAGATGAACAAAGGATCTAGGATGATATAAATCGAAATTATACTACACCATATAACTAATCATGCATATTAAAAGATAAACTACAAGCATTCATGCCAACATGCAAAGCAACTACAAACATGGAAAATATTATCAAAGCAGGCCAAAAACCATGAAGGAAAAATTAATATGCAAGCATCACCATATATTATTTAGTGCCGCAATGCATATTGGTAGCATCACTATGCAATATCATTTCATGCAGGGAGATATTCAAGCAGTCATGAGTAGAAATTTTTCTAAGTTATTTTTACTCAAAACATATATTCAATTTTTATTATTTTGTTTTTTAAAACAGTTCTTATTACACACTCCTAATATACCTTATGCTAAAAGCAAGAATGACATTATTTTTCCAGAGGGAGTAACTCAAATCTTCCTCTTACTTCTTTTGATCAAAACACCTAGGAGGCAGCCATATTTGTTTACAAATAAGGGCCTTCCCAAAAGGCATTTCCGTCCCAAACGAGTTTGATCTCCCATAAGTCCATTCTTTCAGTTATGCTAATTAGAAAACAATTGACTACTGCGCACCAATCAAATCATTTCTATCCATCCCACTGGCGCGAAAGGACTTCTGCCACTTTGACAGAGGTCGCCATCTTGCATATATCAATCATATCTCACTTTGACATCAAACATATTTGTCTCCTTAAAAATATGCATGCAATTAATATTTTTGACTTAGTGTATGCTCAATCTAGCATCAACTTCATAAATTTTCTAATCAAAATTTATTCATTCTATCCTAAAAAATGACAGATTCTAACACTCTACAGTGTCACCTACGTCTGACCAACTTGGTTATAACGACCGCAATTTCACAAATTTCACACTTGTCACATCACTGATAATATTAGTTAAAAAATGCATACCTATCAAAGAATTGATCAAAGATTCATTTTTAATACAAATAAAATACCGAATAATAGTTTTATGATACATGAAAATAGTTTTTTAGGTTTTGGAATTCGGCCGTTATTCTGTCGTCGCCATCATAAATCTTCGGGTCACCGCATCTAGGTTCGAAAAAATGGAATAAAACGAAATAGAAATCGCGAAATAAATAATCCTCGTCGGCCAGACGCCATTGTTACGCCCTTACCCTACTGCGTAACGTCTAAAAGTCCCTACAATTAGACAATCAAGGGTTCTTACCGAAATTCGCAGCTCCGGTCACTGTTGAACGTACTCCTCCTTCGGTATCCACACAAAAACCACGCTCAGCTCGTCACGTGACCCGTTTTCTCGTCTCTTTCCGGAGCTCTCCGAAGTGATGACGTCTAGTTCGTCGTTCGTCACTCCCAACCCAGTTATTTCCCTTTACCTCTTCAGACCGGCATTACACTATCCTTCAGAGGTGTCGCTTCTACATACCGCGTGGCATAGTCAACCATGGTCAATATGTAACGATGACCCCTGCTAGACGCTGGTAGTATCGGACCAATGATATCTACCCCAACTCGCTCGAAAGGTGTGCTGATAAGCGGCATGCTTTTCATCGGGACCTTCCTAGTGGCCCCCTTCCTCGTGCTCCTCTGACACACGTCACATGACGCACAATAACGTTTGACGTCACCACATATACCCGGCCAATAGAAATCACGCCATATCCGGTCGCGAGTTCGACGTACTCCTTGATGTCCCGCCATCGGCGTATCATGAGCCAATTTGAGCACATCTGATCGGTACCGTTCTGGCACTACCACTTGTCTACATGGTTTACCTTCACTCATGTAAACTCTGTACAAAATGTCTTTCTTCCACTCGTAGTGGGTTTCTTGCTTGAGCGCTAGCTCTGCCCTTTCCCGAATCTTTCCTAAAGTCGGGTCTGCCTTTTGTTCCCTAGATAGATCTTCAGGACGTACTTGCCCTAAGTCAATCTGCTTAGGAATCCATGGCTTGGCTTGTGCTTGTTGCTTCTCCTGCAACCTGGTTTGTACCGGTGCTACAACTTGTTCCTCCGGTTGCTCTACCAACGGAAACAATGGAACTTTGACCTCAGTCCCGTCTGTCATCTTTCTGCTATTTCCTATCAGAACTTGATGTACCAGTGTCTTCAAAACCAAAACACGCGTTTCTCCAACGAAAAACGGAGTTTCCAAATTCACCACAGCAATGGGCACTTTCTTTCGCTTGGATGAATCTGCAAGTGTCACGTTCTGGTATTCACCCGTATACTTGCTTGGGGAAACTAAACTTGAATCCACCAATATGCTACTGGCCCCTGTATCCCGAATACCTTGAGCCTTTACTCCATCCACTTTCAACTCACAGTTCGGTTCATAGCCGTCTTCACTACATCGATTACATGGTTTTTGTTCCTGGGTCACGTTGACCGCATTCACAACAGCTGACGCAAGGTTTGAGTTTGGTCTGTTTCTATTCACATTTGCCTTTTGGCAATCCCTCATCAAATGTGGGCCTCCACATCGAAAACATCCCTTGAAGTTTTGATGAGTCTTGTTCATTCCTGACGCACCCGCGCTGCCAGGACATGTCGCTTGACCACTCATCCCTCCACTACGTCGTTGTCCCATGTTCGAATTCTGCGTTTGCTGGTTAACCCTGGGACGGTTATCCATTCTAGCACTGGGTCCAATGGGCCGCCTCGTTGCAATCGGACCTCCAGCATTCTGCGCATCTTCATACGTTTGAGCGTGGACCACCACTTCGTCCACACACGTAGGGTTTCTCTCCCTAATAAATCTTGCCTCCTCTTGAGACACTATCTCCAACATTTTGTCCATGAGAATTAAATCTTTCAGCTCACCTGATTTTCCTTCTTTCTCAGACAAATCCACCCATCTGTCCAAATACATCCCCATCCTGTTCCTACACTCCCTGATGCCTTCATGACTGTCCCGCTTGAATTCCTTGAACCGTTTCCGATAAGTTTCAGCGGTCAGCTGGAAACGCCTCATGATCGCTGCCTTGACCATGTCGTAATCCATAATTTCCTCATCAGACATCTCAGTGTAAACCTGCCGCGCTTGGCCTCGCAATTGACCAGATAGTCTTATTGCCCACTCATCCTTGTTCCAACCTGACAACGTAGCGATACGCTCAAACTGTTTCAGGTAGACCTCTACATCGTCCTTATCATCCAAATAAGGTACATTCACATTCAGACAGCTCCTCGCTGCCCTCGGCTCGGGATAAAAATTTTGATTTTGGTCCCCATCATCTGCAGTCCACTCTTGCGCCTTTCTCAACTCAAACTCGTTCTGCATGGCCATTTGTTCCAATTTTGCCTTGGCCTCCCTTTCTTCCCTCATAATGCGCTCTTCTCGTTCTTCACGTCGGAGCTGGTCCTTTCGTTGCTCCTGCCGTATCTTCTCCGCTTTCTCTTCCTCCCTTATCCTCTCCGCTTTCTCTTCCTCTTCCTTCCGGATCCTCTCCGCTTTCTCTTCCTCCCTTATCCTCTCCGCTTTCTCTTCCTTCCTTCTATTTTCCACATACTCTGCCAGATCCTTATCTGTCAGACCCAGGATGATCCCATCCTGCTTGTAGGCTAGCAGCGGAGACTCAGTCTCCATCTGAACTGGTTGCTGCCTCGGCATCCTCCTAGCCAAACTTTCCCTAAACTAATCCTGTTTTACTACACGTAACCCTGGTAGATAAAACCACAGACTATTTAGGCCTCAAACGTACTCGCCTTTCCAAAGGTTAAAGTACTACAACGGATACGCCTGCGCTCTAGCCCCAAACGGCTATTCTATCACAGCTATCCTTACGTGAACGGTTATACACTAATAACACGATCACCGACGATAATCCACCACCTTTCAGATTATCATCCACGCTTAGTCTCCTGGTTAAGTAAAACGTCTAACTAGACCCACATTTACTAACCAGCACTACCAATTACCACAATTGGTTAAACTGTCAATCGGACACTACCGAATCTGACTTTCAGACCCTCAACTAGAAATAATTCTTGGTTAGAGGTTTGACCAGACTAAGCAACACAGAGCTAATTAGGTTGACCGCCTCACCGATCAATACATAACCTCTAGCCTGTCTTCGAACAACACTGAAACTATACAATGTTTTCGGAACATCCAACTTACTTAAAGTTTAAGCTGGAAAACTTACTTTCAATCTATGACCGATACTTTACCCTACATACTCCATCAGGATAATAAACGTCATAGGTTGCAGAAACTGTTCAGCCTAAGTATACCTTCGACCAAAACACTAGTACCTACGTACAATAGCTATTGCAAACTCTGCAATCAAAGGTTTGAAATTTTGGAAAAGTAAAACTTATACCCAAAATATCTTTAATCCTACTACGGATAATACCGGTCTTCACTGCTCAACCACCAGAATAAATAATTTCAAACGAGATGATTTCCCTGAAGATACTTGCACAGCTGGGCTCTCATACAATATGTACCCACTGATGCACTAACATGTTAGCATACATAATGCACATTTTATGTAAGCAATGACTAGCAACAACATAAAACAATATCTTACCTATACTGCTCTCTAATCATGCTCATGCAGACGTGCAACAATTACATCAAGGTAACCACAACTTGAAGCAAGAACTTATTATTATGGAAAAAATTATGAAAACTCGCTGAAGTGTTGAATTTGTAAAGTATTGGATTAATGGTGCACCTCTGACATTAAAAAAAATGAATGGCTCGTTACCCCCTAGAATTTTCCAGAAATTCTAATCCCGGACGAGCCCCCAGAATGTCGCAAACCTGGGTGTTACTGGGTGATCACTACTGATGAAGGACTACCTTGACTTTCATGACTTACCCCAGAACATGGTTTTATTTCAATAAAAAAAACCTAAGGTACACCATTTACTTCCAACACTTCACAAACACATAACACGTTTTTCCAAGTTCGATTATTTTATTATATTCCGTTCATTTTTTCTTCGAAATCGGAACGATAATTTGGCGATACTTTTCGTCGTGGTTACCGAAAATAATGTTTGTTTGGTTTTTTACTTAGCTTTCTATTTTCGTCCTCGTTGAAATCGTTGTTAACAAATGAAGAAACCAGTCTTTAGATGAGTTGTAGAAAAGTTCATAGGAGCTGGAACTTGACGTCGATGTCACCGTTAGATCTAAAGGCTGTCCATGACCCCCCAGTGACTTCTGTAGCCCTCGTTAACGTACAGTTCCATCTTAGAATCAGTCACTCCGATCATAAGCCAGACGTCAAAGAAGAATCCAGTGCCAGTCTCAAAGATGACATCGTCACGGAGATCCAAGACGATTCATACCACAGAATAAAAACACCCTACGGTGCCAGAATTTCAGCTAAAGCTGATCAAACGTCGAGGAACAACTATCTTCCTGGCCCAACCACATCTGACATCATTCAGCCTCCAGCTAAACTGTCGTTGGCACCCCACAGAATAAGTTGCCTCGGATCTTGGGTAGAATCCTCCCTGTCCAGTCTAGATCTCTTTCCCAACTGATTGACAGTTTTCCTAACCGATTTCGCCTCTGTTTCATTTTACTAAGGTTACCATACTTTTATCATTAAAACAACCAATGAAAATTTCCCAACGCAAACAAATGACCTATCACCTCAAATATTATATTTTATAAAATTAATAGTTCACAACCTCTTTTCTTTCCCTAAAATTTTATTATTGGCATTAATCACAATCTTTCACACAAAAGAATTATCGAAAAAAATCGTCCATTTTATTCTTTTCCAGGAATAAAAAAAAATGGCGATTTACACGCAGCAAAATTGACGTCATATTTCTAAATCTAGCACAGGCACTCTATAAAACAATTTGCACTCGGAAAATAAAAATTCTCGCGAGCGTTTCGTTTCGCGACACACTTCAGCTGGTCTTCTTGCTGCTGTACCTAGCGGTGTTAACAGTCAGTTTGCCCAGATGTAGGCAATTGTTACACTGTCTGTTTAAAAGGTTATAATCTAAACAGTTAAAAACTTGATAAAAACACAGGGTTGTTCACACTGATTTCTGTCGCCCTAACGCTGCTGAGAAGGCGTTGGGCGTGGGCATGGTGACGGTGGTATCGTCGAGGTTGTTCCACTCGATCACTGTCTTTACGAAGAACGAGCCTCTGTACTGCTCTGTCTTGGAGGGAGGAGCCTTGAAACAGCGGCTATTGTTGGTTGCCTGTCTCTGTATAATGTTCTGGTTCACGTACCCCTCGTACGCTGTGGGTTTGACCCTACGTCGAGTGCTGCTCACAGGAGTGAGGAAGGAGTCAGGGGGTAGGGCGGGGACAAGACCATTGGCGATCTTGTAGAGCATCGTCAGCCGGAGTTGCTGGCGACGTTCCTGGAGTGTGGGAAGTTTGAGATACTCAAGCATCCTGCCAATGCATCCTGGGTCCCTGGACTTGTAGTCCTTGGTAATGAACCTCGCAGCCAGGCGTTGGATGCGTTCAAGTCTCTCAATGTCTTGTTTGTAGTAGGGATCCCATACCACCGACCCATACTCAAGGGTGGACCTAACAAGAGCGATGTAGGCAAGGCGACGGCACTCTTGTGGGCAGTTCCGAAGGTTCCGGCGTAGGAAGCCAAGTGTAGATCCTGCCCTCTTGCATAGGCTGGTGATGTGTGGTCCCCATTTGAGGTCTGCTGAGATTTGGATGCCAAGGTAGGGGTTCTGCTCGACCTGTTGGAGGATGGTGTCTCCGAGGCTATAGAAGAAGTGAGACTTGGATCTGGTGGAGAGTACGTAGCATTTCTGCGCATTGAATCTCATCCCCCACTGGGCGGCCCACACTTCTAAGCTCTTGAGGTCGGCCTGTAGGGCAAGATGGTCTTGGAAGGAGCGGATCTGGCGGTACAGCAGGCAGTCGTCCGCAAACAGCATGACGAAAAGTTTTGATTTTTTTTTTAGTTCGTTGTTGGCAGTGACTGAGTTGTGTGTCTGTTTGTCCTACCGTCAATTGTTTTATTGTAGTTCGCAAAATAGGATAAACATAACAATGTTGGTGGACTTCTACTTCACCCTGCCAGAAGGGACAAAAGTGTTTTGACATCGGCAGGGTGTGCGACGCTGGTTTCCCAAACTCCACCAATCTATGTACATTGGACACCAAACAGTCGTTCAGCACCCGGACTCAGGACCTGCCGTCCCGAACTCACATGCAACCCTAGCAACAGAAAGTGTTATTACAAAACACGGCTGCTTTGCGAGAGGACAGACGGTTTTATCTGTGACCCTCGGCACGCAATATATATGTATGTTGTTGTTCGGCGCCAGATGCCATCCGGGAGCGGAAGCATTATGTGCCGACGGGTTGAGCTGTTCTACTAAACATCCTTTTACTGGTGCTAAAGGTTACTGGCAACCCTTGAAAGAAGGAATCTGTTTGCACCTAATATTATTAACTGATTTTTCTGACCCACGTATGCTGCTTTTAATTAATCTGCTCTGCAAGAATGTGAAGACATCGTTTCCAGTAATCTTCTATCCAACTAATAATTTCATTTCGACGATAGACGCCTGACCAGTGTGTAATAATCAGATACAAATAACATTTCGTTTTGATTTTACAGAACTATAACCTTTAAAATAATACTGTACTTATTGTATTTTCTGAAAAGTCATTGTTGTCAATGTTTGTGTGTGATAGAAAGAATGAATATACAAACTAACATTTTATCACTTAGTTTCGTTAAGGATTATATGAATGCGTGCACGTGAATGTTTAGAACACCATCTTTGACACTGTTCTATGTAGCTTTAGGCCACAGCTGTCAGCAGTATGGGAGCTGTTCTGTGTAGCGTTGGGCCACAGATATCAGCAGTATTGGAACTGGTGCAACAAACAATGAGCGACCTTTGAACGGGGAGGCAATCCTGTAGAAGTTGGACAAGAATGTAGCGAGCGGCCGCGTATACGATGTAAACAAAGGCTAAGGGACTTAACTGCAGCTAAGGCGACGCGACCGGTATGGAGCAACAGTTTTGGACGGCAGTTAAACGTTGGCCACTAACGTAGCGATCACCACCGAGTCGAATGGAGAATGTCTGCTTTTACTTCTATAGCGCATTTACATTCAAAGAACTGCTCAGGGCAAACCCATTTCGCCCAAGACGCGCGCGGGCCTGCGCCACGGACCACTGAACCATCTCTCCGCCTAACTTCACCAAAAAGTTTTGAAGGTTGTCTGAACATGTTGTTCCAATGTGATGAATGTACCGTTTTCTTATAGCACTGTTACTGCAAGTGCCCACCACCACACGATACTGACAAAGCAGGAAGAGGGACGCAGACGACCGCAGCTCTGTGTGTCTGTGTGTGTGTGAGAGAGAGTGTAAAGAGGCTGCTCGTTTGGCGTATTCATGCTTCAAAGTATGGATCGGAGTGGTGTGGATCGGAAATAACACGGATCAGGCTAAGTGTTATGCCTAGGCATGGGTGTATCTGTGTGTAAAACAAAGCAAAAATATCAATTTATCCGGCTGGACTGTGAGACACTTGCTATGCAGGTAATTTCCTATTTTATTTTTTCTTCCTTCCGTCTGTTTGTATTTCTGTCCCCCGTGCAATCTATCTATCTATCTATCTATCTATCTATCTATCTATCTATCTATCTATCTATCTATCTATCTATCTATCTATCTATCTATCTATCTATCTATCTATCTATCTATCTATCTATCTATCTATCTATCTATCTATCTATCTATCTATCTATCTATCTATCTATCTATCTATCTATCTATCTATCTATCTATCTATCTATCTATCTATCTATCTATCTATCTATCTATCTATCTATCTATCATTATTTTTTCTGTACTTTCATTTATCCTTTCTGTTCTTTCTTCCTTTATTTGTTTTATGTTTTCTTTTATTCCCTTTGTTTTTTTACTTCCATTCTTCCCTCATTCCTCTCTCTCTCTCTCTCTCTCTCTCTCTCTCTCTCTCTCTCTCTCTCTCTCTCTCTCTCTCTCTCTCTCTCTTACCCCTTGGGGTCATGAGCAATCTTGCCACTGTAGATTGTTCTAACCTATAAAGGGAAAAATGAAAGCCCCAGTTGAAAATCTGTCTTTCCTTTATAGGCATGACCGATTCACTGCGGCAACAGTACCCCCGTTGGAGTGCCGGGGGTTTCAGTATAAATAGTATCCCCACTTTCTGGAAATTTAGTGCTTTAAATTCCCACTGTCGCTGTCTTCCTCATTTGCTCTTTCCCATTCCTGCTCTGTCATATCACTCGGCTATACTATCTTCTTCTTCGCTAGATCAATGACCTACCTCTGGTCCTGATTTGGCTCGGAAGAGTCCGCTGGACCTAAAGCAATAATCTTGTATTGTATTGTAATGACCTACCTTTTTTCTTGAAAACTCTTCCTGGACGAGACTCCTTGTTTGTGTATGAGGTCTGTTGGATCAGCTTGGGAGTATTGGACGCTTTCTGCCGGGTGGTCACTAGGGCTTCCTATGATGTTATTATTTAGCAATATAGGCATTTTATATGTATGCGTTTTGTTGATAATTTATAATGATGTTTGTATTCTATTTTGTTTTTGTAACCGGGGGTTCGATTAGTTGGGGTAAAGCCTCAGTCGTCCCCTGCGTGGGATGTCTTTATTGTAAAGTGACTGGCCGGTGGAGGGCATTCAGTTTTCCCACTAGGGTTATTTCATCAGATCTTTTATGCGGATCGGGGGTTGTCCGGTCCTGATTTGGCTCGGAAGAGTCCGCTGGACCTAAAGCAACAATCAATCAATCAATCAATCTCTCTCTCTCTCTCTCTCTCTGGCATGCTTCTCTTTAACAAACACCTAACTTACAATGAAACTTTTAATTTACAGAATTCTGAAAAATAGAGCTTCTGCTTATTTAAAAGGACGTTTTAGCAAAGAATCGTCTCTTTATTGATCTATCAGACATAATTGAACATTTCCACAACCACGCTCAGCCCTATTTAAAACATCCCATAGTTCAGATGCTGGCCTTGGCCCACCGCCGTAGCTCAAGTGGTAGAGCGTTCGCCTGGAACACCTATGACCCAGGGTCGAATCCCGTGGTGGGCGATATAAAATGTGGCCATTTTCACTGTCCATTTCAGCAGTATGATTGCTTTGGTGGTTCAGTATTGATTCAGGTCCCTACCCCTCTTTCCCTGGGATGGTTATCCCCGTCTGCCATATCGCCAATGGTGGGTGTAGACGTTAAACTTCAATGTTCAGATGGTGGCCTATCATTCCCTTTGCTGGGTTAGAATAACGGTGAGTCACAAGTTCACAACAACGCCAAAAACATTAACACGTTGGAAAATGCGAATGTAGGCCTATCTGTTATGTGTGTACCTGTGAGTGTCTGAAAATACATTTGAATGGCTTGCCATCTCGTTGCTGTTGTGCTCTTTTCTTCTTCTTTAATCTTGTCCTCCCTCTCGTATTTCTCAATCGTTATCAGCTTTTTCCTCCTACTGACTTCTAATTATATTTCTGTCTTCCATGCTAGCTAGCTATCTAATCTAATCTAATCTTATCTATCTATCTGTTATATCCTACTCCAATAACACTTTCACGAAAATTCCTTGATCTGCCGAAAGCAGTTGTTAATTCCTCATTTTAAGCCACTCAAATAGGGCCGACGTACACTGACCAAAGAGTGAGGGTGAGCAACCCTTCAACTCTAACACACATGTATCGCGCTGTCCGCAAATGAGCGTTCTAACTGTCGTCCACACCTTTCTTCTTCTTCTTCTTGCTCAGGATGTTGTTGTTCCTCTTCTTCAATTTTATTTCTTCCAAATTTGAAGTATCTGTTCACTGAGGATTTTTCCATTTCAACTCCCCGCTGAAATGCTTTAAATTCTCAGTTGTTAAAAGTGCAGGAAGGCCTAAAATTAGGACTTGTTATCACTATCCTATCCCGTAACTGGAAAGTCGTTGGGGAACCACATATGATCGTTTAACCAACGTACTCCATCTTTCTCCATCCTCATCAGTCCTAGTGGCTGCACTCAGTCTCAAGCCAAACCATTCTCGAATGTTGTCACTGGGAATGTGTCTGAAGGCCCCTCACTTATCTGAAATATAACATACTTTGTCATTCCCGGGTAGGGGCATAAAGAGAATGTGTGTGTGTGTGTGTGTGTGTGTGTAAGAGAGAGAGAGAGAGAGAGAGAGAGAGAGAGAGAGAGAGAGAGAGAGAGAGAGAGAGAGAGAGTGAGTGACTCACAGACATTTTATTCACAACAAGGATACAGATTTTAGGCAGGAACCTAATCTTACAATCTTCCTCGTATCACTCACACTCACATTCTGCGATTTCAGTCAAATATACCAACGAGAAGACAAATAAATATAATGACACGACTAAACAAATAATTAAGAACTATTATGCAGCATACAAAAAAGATATATGACAATCAATATTGCTGTTGCAATTACACAATACCTAACAAACAACCCAATGTATATCAAATAATCAGGTGGTAAAATTACACATACCTTCTAAGACGCATCAAATGCATATAAAATAATCAAGTAGCACATTGCGAAACGGTTCATAAATTAGTGGTTAGGTCGTATTAAGATAATGCTGCCTTAATATTCGTTTATATGTATGTGTTTTGTTGATAATTTATAATGATGTTTCTATTCTATTTTGTTTTTGTAACCGGGGGGTCGAGTAGTTGGGGTAAAGCCTCAGCCGTCCCCTGCGTGGGATGTCTTTATTGTAAAGTGACTGGCCGGTGGATGGCGTTCAATTTTCCCACTGGGGTTGTTTCGGCAGATCTTTTATGCGGATCGGGGGTTGTCCGGTCCTGATTTGGCTCGGAAGAGTCCGCTGGACCTAAAGCAACAATCAATCAATCAATAATGTTCGTTTGAATGAAGGGAGAGTGGTACACGATCTAATATTTAAAGGAAGAGAGTCCTAGATTAGGGGTCCTGAGAATGCAAAATTATTCTTAAACATGTCACGCTGGAAAAGTTTTATGTTTTACCCTTCTTCTTCGAACTTGATTGATTGATTGATTTATTGTTGCTTTAGGTCCAGCGGACTCTTTTGAGCCAAATCAGGACCGGACAACCCCCGATCCGCATAAAAGATCTGCCGAAACAACCCTAGTGGGAAAATTGAATGCCCTCCACCGGCCAGTCACTTTACAATAAAGACATCCCACGCGGGGTACGGCTGAGGGTTGACCTCAACTACGCGAACACCCCGGTTACAAAAACAAAATAGAATACAACCATCATTATAAATCATCAACAAAACACATACATATAAAATGCCTATAGTGCGAAATAATACAATCATAGGAAGCCCTAGTGACCACCCGGCAGAAAGCGTCCAACACTCCCAAGCTGATCCAACAGACCTCATACACAAACAAGGAGTCTTGTCCAGGAAGAGTTTTCAAGAAAAAAGGTAGGTCATTGATCTAGCGAAGAAGAAGAAAGTATAGCAGAGTGATAGGACAGATCAGGAATGGGAAAGAGCAAATGATGAAGAAAGCGACAGTGGGAATTTAAAGCACTAAATTTCCAGAAAGTGGGGATACTATTTATACTGAAACCCCCGGCACAACTGGAGAATGCTTGTTAAGAAAAGTTATATACATTTTGTAAAACCAGCAAGGTGCATATCATACAAAAAGGACACATCATCAAAATTCTTGAGCGAACAGTATTTCACAGTGGTGTGTTTGTTTACGCTTAACATTGTTAGGGAGTTTACGCTTCCATGGCCACTGAGGCTGATGTCAAACACTGACATTTTGTATTTTAGAGGGATTTTTTCATCTAAATGTGATTAAGTAGGGTCTCTGTATCTGATGTAATGCGATTTGGTTTATTCACCATCTGCTGGAGCCCGCATAAGGAAAATGTTGATTCCCATGATACTGTATATGTGGTTTCATCAGATTGATATTAAAATCCCTTAAAAGTATAACATATGTATTTTGGGATCATTACAGTGACATTGTCCATCATATGCACAAAATCGTCATACCATGAATACGTGAAAGCAGGATTACGATACACAAAATCAATCAAGATAGCGGAGTCCACAGGACTAAGTTTGAATTTAAACCACAATGCGAATTCGGACTAGTTCCGAGCGTCGGGTTACACACTGAATTATGTCATTATCACAGGCGCTTATATCTGGACACGCAAGCGCCTATGCTTGTGACGCGCCTCCCTTTGGTTATCTATAATACAAAGTCCCAAAATAGAGCCAGCAAAAATTGCGGGTCATCGCAGTTTTCAAATCTGTATGAACAAATTGAGTTCTCCCAAAGAAGGCAACTCATTCATATCAGCAGTGATTCACGCAAACAAATAAAATAACCATACCCGTTCAATTTCAGTTTCGAATTTCAAGTTCGTAAAATTGTCAAAAAATTATCTTTTTCACTATCACTTGGCTGTTGCAGAAGTAGCTAATTAGATTAATACAGGAATCTAGGATAATTATTCTAATAAATTATTGATGTGATACTAATGGACATTAATTATTGCCAAACTTTTTATTCAGTTTAAAAGGGTCTGTTGTGTTGATATTAGAATTTAATAAGAAGTAAGAATGCAGAATGTATTTTATTCTTTGAACTAGCTTTTATTCTTAAATGTAATATGAAGGCATTTATTGGACTCGTAGGCCATGTACGGAGTCTTTGCGCTATTGTTTTACAGATAAACCAATGTGTTGTCATTATTCTTATTAGTAATTTTAAAATGATAATTCTTCATACGGTGGTATCTAGACGTGTGATGTGGGCGTGCATACTTGCACTAACTTATTATATATTTCATACAATCTAACGCATTTATAAACATTTACTGATAATGTTCGATGCATTATTCTTATTATTGATTTTAAAATGATAATTCTTTATACGTGGTTTATAGACGTGTGATGTGGGTGTGCGTACATGTATACTTCATATAATCTAACGCATAATTATTTATTTATAATGTTCCATGCATTTTGTTTTAAAAGAGAAGAGAGATAGAGAGCTAGAGAATAATCCTCTCGCCAAAGCTGAAAACCACGAGTACAGTGTGGCACGCCTTGGCCCCGAACATGTCGTCGTTGAGGTTCCTTTGTCCTGGCCGGTGACTTCTGTGTAGAAGACTTTCGCCCAATGATGCAGTAATGACATCATCCCTGTCTGGAGACGTTGGGTCTATGCTATTTATTGCCCACACCCAAAGGACATGATAAGAATATAAGTGCAAAAAAAGGTTGTATATAGATATGATGTAAGTAGAATGGGTTTCAGAATGAGGAAGCATGAGACCAAATTTGGTGAACAAAATTCGATAGTCTCCAGATGGCAAAAAGAATCTAGCGTAAAAATAGATTTGCTTGAACAAGAAAGAACACAATGGTTTTGATCTTGTTTTTTTAGAAAACAGATTGATAACAAACACCAAGTGTTTGAGAATGGCGAAGCACAAGATCAAATTTGATGACCAAAAACTGATAGAAAAAAGTTATTCCCGATGGCAAAAATTACCAGCGTAAAAATGCACTATTGCTGTGCAAATTGATAACCAATGCCAAATTCTTCCCCAGAAATGCACTGAACCTTGTTTTGTAGAAGAAGAGGGAGACAGAAAAAGAGGTGGGAGGACAACATTTGAGAATGGACTGGTTTGACACTGAATGAAGCTATGAGGGTTGCTAAGGACAGAAAGATGGAGTACGCTGGTTTAAACGATCATCTGTGGTGCACCAACGACCTCGGACTGAGATAGGATAGGATAGGAAAGGAATTTTTATGCACTCTTATCTGGTAATAAACCCTTCTGTCTTTCTTCTATTTTTTTCTAGGAAAACTGCCCAATTTTCTACCAAACTAAATATTCAATTTCCAAGAATTGATCTGTTTAAAACCAATCTGTCATATTCAGGTTCCACTTTATGGAATAACTTTCCAGAAGTTCTCCACAGTGCAGTCAATAAATTTATACACATCATTTATAAACCATCTGTTAAACATATTTTATATGAATGTCCTATTTTAATTCTGCTTTATAAAGAAAAGAACATCAATATTGAATAATCCGTTGAAATGTTATTACTTAGTCCCGCGATAATAGACGTTGCTCGTATACTTTACATGTCCGCGGTTTAGTAATGTTACATTTTATAGATATGGTTTAACTTTAAGTTCTTTAAGTTCTTGGATGTACGTTTATGTTTGTTTGTCCACGCGTGAGAAAGTTAGTTAGATAATTATTCATTGCTTACAGGGTCCAGCGGATTGCAAAGAGCCGAATCAGGGACCACAAAATCAAGATCACAACTTCGATGAAAGAGGACCCCTGATCCGCATGAAAGATCTGCCGAAACAAACCCAGTGGTAACACTGAAGGCACTCCACCAACCGGTCACTTTACAATAAAGACATCCCACGCTGAGGCTATACTCTAATTTATCGAACCCCTGTTTACAAAAACAAAATAGAATACAAACATCATTTTAAAATATCAAAAAAAACATACATATAAAATGACTACATTGCCAAATAATATCATAGGAAGCCCCAGTGACCATTTTGTAGAAAGCATCCAATATTAACAAGCTGATCCAACTGACCTCACACACAAATGAGGAGTTTTGTCCCAGAAGAGTTTTCAAGAAAAAAGGTAGGTAACTGGTCTAGCGTGTCTGTCTGTCTGTCTCTCTCTCTGTGTCTCTCTGTCTCTCTCTCTCTCTCTCTCTCTCTCTCTCTCTCTCTCTCTCTCTCTCTCTCTCTCTCTCTCTCTCTCTCTCTCTCTCTCTCTCTTTGCCCTTATCCCGCCGTCGGCCAGGAAGATGTTTACTATGATGCATATTTTATATGAATGTCCTATTTTAATTCTACTTGATAAAAAAAAGGATTTTCCAGAAGTTCTCCGCAGTGCAGTCAATAAATACACATCGTTTATAAACCATCTGTTAAACATATTTTATTTGAATGTCCTATTTTAATTCTGCTTTATATATATAAAAAAAGAACATCAATATTGAAGAATCCGTTGAAATGTTATTACATAGTCCCGCAATAAAAGACGTTGCTCGTATACTTTACATGTCCGCAGTTCGTAATTTTTTGTAGTAATGCTACATTTTATAAATATGGTTCAACTTTAAGCTCTTAGATTTACTTGTATGTCTGTTCACGCATGAGAAAGAGTGTACGGTCTAAAAACACATACATGTGAAAAGACGTTACAATAAATTATTGAATTCTCTCTCTCTCTCTCTCTCTCTCTCTCTCTCTCTCTCTCCCCCCCTCTCTCTCTCTCTCTCTCTCTCTCTCTCTCTCTCTCTCTCTCTCTCTGCCCTTGTCCCCCCGTCAGCCACTTCGTGACATGTTAATTGCAGGAAGATGTTTACTATGATGCAGTTACGTCTTAGGCGATTCGATCTCGGAATGAAGATAATGATGATTGGATCCCTACACGACTGATAAAAACGACGCGACAGCCTCTTGAATGAAAATTTCTCTCTCTCTCTCTCTCTCTCTCTCTCTCTCTCTCTCTCTCTCTCTCTCTCTCTCTCTCACACACACACACACACACACACCCACACCCACATACATACATACATACATACATACATACTTCTTTTCACGGTTTTGTTATGATTTTCCTGAAAGACCTGTTGACAATGGGTCATATTACGTCCCCCTTTTTTAAAGTACTTTTAAGTGTTCTAATGGAATGTCAGGACACTAACTGCGGAAGGAAAATTAAAAGAACTGGCCCACGAGCTGGACCACTATCGATGGAACGTTTTATGTATCAGCGAACTGCGCTGGAAAGGCCTAGGTGAAACAACGACCGACAACGGCCACAAGCTCTATTTCAGCGGTAGAGATGACAGGCACGAACACGGAGTTGGATTCTTGGTCCAGAAGAACATTCTAGCCACTGTCATGGGTTGCCGCCCAGTCTCCAGTAGACTCATTACCATCCGTCTGAGAGCCCCTTTCAACATCACCATCATCCAGGCCTATGCCCCCAACATCAGACTATGACGACAGAGAAGTGGAGGATTTCTATGAAAATCTACAGGCGGTCCTTGACCAAGTGCCGAAGAAGGACATAGTCATAGTGTAAGGCGACTGGAATGCCAAGGTTGGCCACGATGCGCACCACAACTGAGGAGACACATGTGGACCCCATTGCAACAACGAGACAAATGACCGGGACCTGAGACTGTTGGAGTTTGCCAGATACAACAATCTGGTACTGGCAAACACGCTTGGTCTCCACAAAAACTCCAGACGATGGACATGGCACAGTCCTGGTGGGGAGCATCACAAACAGATAGACTACATAATAGTCAAGAAACGCTTCAGATCAAGCATCAACATTGGCAGGGCACGCACTTTTCCAGGAGCAGACATCGGAAGTGACCACGATCTCGTGATGATGTCTTTTCGGCTCCACTTGAAGAGCGTAAATACAGCAAACTGCACTGGACTGAAGTTCGACCTGAACAAACTACAAGACCCGGAGGTGGCAGAACTATTTCAGGCCACAATTCGAGGGAAATTTGCACCACTGCTCATTTTGGGGGGTGGTGAAGTAGATGTCAACACCATGACCACCACCTTCAACTCAGCTGTGACAGATGCCGCCACTGAGATCCTTGGCAAGCACCGACCAAAGAAGAAGCCGTGGATCACACCTGATCTTTTGGATCTGTGTGATAAACGAAGAGAGATAAAAAAGAAAAAGAACACCTCACAGGGAGCTGATGTCTACCGAAAAATCAACAATGACATCCGAAAAGGCATGCGCACAGCAAAGTAGAACTGGATAGAAGATCAATGCCAGGAAATAGAGAACAGTCTGAACAAGAACAACAGCAAGAAGGCCTACCAGACTGTGAAGCGTCTGTTACACTCAATTGATGTTGGTGTTTTTCTATCAGTAGTTGATTCAGCCCCAATGCTGAAATCCTGATAAGGTGTAACTCAGATTCGTTTATCCACGCAGCCTGCTCACTCAGCAACAAGGCAAAGTCTTCGTATGTAGTTTTCCAACTTTATTCAGCGTTCATCAACAACTGCATACATTCACCTTTTCACTCTCAACTTTTTACTTTCAACACTCCTCTTTTGAAACAGTGCGGTACTTATATAGTCTCTTCATACTCCAGAACAATTCAGAACCCGCCAGAGTGACGCACCACAACCAATCAAATGAAACTTCGTCATCACTGTCTTACGTCATACAACTTTCTTTACCGTCCAAGAATTTTCTCAGCTGTCTACATCCATCGCGAAACTTCGATCGATAGTAAACAAGCAGATCTAGAGAATTCTCCAATAATATCGACTAACGAAAATTATCAACGTTATACAAAGATTCTTCAACAATGCAAACCCAAATCAAAGGTAAATACACTCTATTATAATTATTGAATACTTTGCAAAGCGAAACGATTAGATCTATCGTGCGCGTTTCAGACATACTATCCTTCGCGTTTCAACGTAACAGCGTCTGACAAGTGCTAAACAGCCCAAAGTCTCCACGATTCAAAGCAAGTCTGGCATATGCCTTACAGAAGAATAAGAAGTCTTGGACAGATGGACAGAGTACTGCTCTGACCTTTACAACCATACACCAAATGGAAACCCATCAGTTCTAGCATGTCCCGAGAACAGAGAAGAAGATGAAATCCTCCCAATCCTCCGGGAAGATGTTGAGGCAGCAGTGCAATCGCTGAAGAAACGGAAGTCAGCGGGAGTGGACAACATACCCGCGGAACTGCTACAAGCAGGAGGAGAAGCGATGATCGATGCCCTCGCTATTATCTGTAACAAGACCTGGCAGAGTGGGGAGTGGCCTACACCATGGACCCAGTCGCTTTCCAAAAAAGGTAACCTTCAGGAGTGTGAAAATTACCGCACCATCAGCCTCATCAGCCATCCCAGCAAGGTCCTCCTGAAAATAATACTCAACATTTTGAAACCCCAAGCTGAACAAATCATAGCTGAAGAGCAAGCAAGATTCAGGGCAGGGCGAAGTACCACTGAAGAGATTTTCAACCTCAGAATAATCTGTGAGAAATACCTACAGCACCAACAACATCTATATCATGTGTTCATAGACTTCAAGAAGGCATTTGACCGAGTCTGGCATGCAGCTGTATGGGCAAAAATGAAAGTGTACAACATCAGCCCTAAAATTATTGAAGTCATCAAAAGCCTGTATGACAAGGCTACCAGTGCAGTCCTCCATAACAGCGTCATCGGGAACTGGTTCAGAACAACAATCGGTGTGCGTCAGAGATGCCTACTCTCTCCAACACTCTTCAACATGTTCCTAGAGCGCATCATGTCAGATACTCTTGCAGATCACTGTCACGCGCCGGCTACCATACATTTTTTTAATTGTACATAAACCCGTGTTTTTCGTAAGTTAGTTGCTACTGTTTATTTAGCTGTCAATTCCGAGCAAGAGTGTACGCATAAATGATAGAGAGAGAGGAAACCAGCTAAGGCCTGTGAAGCCAGAGGGTGGGTCAACTACAGCCGTTTACTGAGCGTGTTCACTATTCTAGAAGGTTACAACGGGTATTGTACTGAAGTGATAGAGGTCAGTCAGTCAGAAAGCGTCAGAGAGAACGGACGTCCGCACCGAGGGTAGGACTAGGCGTATATCTATGTGTTCCTTAGTAAGCAGTAGTGGAAACTCTATTGGATCCCCTGCAAGGCCATTTTCAGTAACCCTGATTTGGATGCCCTGTGACCCGGAGGATGTGCGGCGGAGACTGAAGGACGCCTCAACTTCTCCTGTCGTGTGTTGTGTTGTCTGCGTTGCCAGTTGGGGTTTTGTCACCAGTGGAGGTAAATACTCATGCTTTTCTTTAGTGGCGTGCCGCATTCTCTGGTGTATGGATGTGTAAATAGGTAAGCGTGTAGAATGTAATATTTTTCACCATTATGTTCGGTCATCGTTTTGGGGTAAATACGTTCATAGGGGGGATTTTATTCTGTTATTTTATGATGGGTTTTTCTTATTATTATTATTATTTATTCAATAGGAAATAAATTATTGAATACAGTATAATCGTTTTATTTAATGAAGGGAGAGAATTATTCTGTATATATACATTGCTTTCATTATTTTCGCAAGGGAGATAATTTGTCAGTATATTATCAGTATTTTAAAAGGAAATTTAATAAGTATTTTAGTAGTGGAATGTTTGCATTCAAAATAAGCGTAAATTAAATGGAGGTATTTTTCATTGCTATATTGTTAAAAGTCTGATTGTGGTTAGAATCTAAACAATTGTTGAATTTCAACTTTTGTGTATTTTCATAAGGCGTGATGTAAATAGTAAAGATTTGTGTTAGAGTATCTGAGAGTTGAAGGCAAAAGTAAACATTTTAGAGAGAGTATAGTCAAGATTGTGTACGATGAAAGACATTTAATAATCATGAATCGGAACAAGTATGAACAATGAAACATAGACATTGATAAAGTTTCAGTGTTATAACTTTATTCATGATGACTTTTGTGCGCGAAAACAGCAAAGACAACACGATGGTGACAGTTTTGGAAGATATAACCGTGTTGGCAAATGTTAGGATATCTGACTGTATTTTCAGTGCACTGATGATGATTGTTTTGAACATCTGCCGAGACGATCCGAGCGGCTGAGGTTGAACTGATTCTGGTTCCGGTCCGACTTGGGTTGGACGCTGAGAGGTCTGGTCAGCTACGCAGGAGCCCCAGCCCGAGTTACCTTCCCCCTGTACTGAGGACCGTGTGCGGTTCAGATGGGAACCGTGTGAGGGCCGCCTATGCGCTGCTGTGTCTTCAGGGTGGTAACTCTGAATCGTGTGCAGGAAGGTCTACGCCAAGGAGCGTTTCATTCTGGTTTGAAAAGGAAACCTGAAAAAAGAACTTAAACGACTTTGAGTGATAGGTTATGAAAATATAAAAAAAAAAAGGCCTTAACATGCGCATAGTTTTCTCAGTGTTGAGTAGAGCGGATATAAAAACAAGTTTTCATAAATCAGTTTGTTATTTTCATTCGGTCCTGATTTGGCTCGGGGGAGTCCGCTGGACCTAAAGCAACAATAAATCAATCAATCAATCATTTTCATTTCACCCTTGCATTTGTAAATATTTGTTTATTGTTAAATATGTTGTGTATGCTTGTGAGTATGAGTGAGGGAAGTGTGTGCTGTTAGAGGGGCGGGTGAATAGTTAGTACGTTTGGGGAATAAAAGAGTTGTTTTCGTTAACTTACCACTGGTGTTTGTGTTCTTATTTAGTGTGTGGGTGGGGTGTGCTCGGGTCGTATGGGCTAACAATGTTCGCGGGATTCTGACTTAAGTCAGCGTCACGTGACAATCACGAATGCACAGTCAGCATAAGGGGTAGAGCAATCTCCAATCTTCGTTTTGCGGATGACATTGATGGATTGGCTGGAGAGGAACAAGAACTTGAACAGCTGGTACAGAGGCTTGACACCACCTCCAGAGCTTATGAAATGGAAATAAGTGCAGAGAAGACCAAAATGATGACTAAAAACACCAATGGCATCAACACGGACATCAAAGTCCAAGGCCAATTCCTCAACACAGTGCATAACTTCAAATATTTAGGAGCCATTGTATCAGACAATGGGTCCCGACAGGAAGTGCTCTCCAGGATCGCACAAAGCGGCTGACAAGTTTTAAACAGCCCAAGGTCTCCACGATCCAAAGCAAGTCTGGCATATACCCTACAGGAAGCCAGTGCAGAGAGTCAAGTACAGGAGTAATGTGGTCTGTGGGCTTTGTGCATGTGACTGTCGCCGCACTTGTTTAAAATCTTCATTCTCAGATGTTGTACTGTGGGATTCTCGTATCAATAGGCTAAGCGGGAAATCTTTCTATATGATAAAATCTGTGGACGTTTGAGAAGAAAAATTGAGCTTTTTGAGTAAGGGCGCTCATATTGAACAAATGTGAAACCAGTGAACGCAAGGTTGTTGATGCCTAAGCAATAAGTGAACTTCCTAGTATTCGGAAGCATGTCTGTTTCCCCATGTCAATGTTTCCCCTAGATCTATTTCCACAGGTCTGTTTCCCATAGGTATACGTCCACAGGTCTGTGTTTCCCCTACAGTAGGTCTATGTCCACAGGTCTGTGTTTCCCTTATAGGTCTATGTCCACAGTACAGGTCTGTGTTCTCTCAGGTTTATTATTCCTCCCCAGGTCTTCATTCCCTCAGGTCTATAATCCCCAGGTCTTTGTTTCCCCAGGTCTTTGTTCCGATACCCCAGTTTCTGTTCTCCAAGGTAATTGGTTCCCCAGGTTTATGTTCTCCCAAATAAATTTATGACAGACCTGGGAAACATAGGACAAGGGACCATATGCCTGAAAATCCTTGAAGGAAGATAGACCTGAGGGACCATAGGTCTGGAAAGACAGAGCCCTAAAATGGAAGGAAAATATAGCTGGGGGAACACACTGGTCTTACCCCAAGCATTCTTGGCACTCACAAAAATGTGTTGTGTGATGAAAAGAAAAGTAAGGTTATTTTTCTATTTCTAGATAAATCCAGATAGTCTGGAAATTCTTTGAATAAGTCAGGAATCAGAACGAGCAAACATGTCGCTTTGTCTGTCAGTCCATCCGTCGGGCGATCTACCGGTCAGTTGGAAGCCATATCTCAAGAACCACTGAACGGATTTTGACCAAACTTCATACAAACATTACTTAGGTTATGCTCTACCGCAAAGGTCAAGGTCACTGGAACTATTTTGTTGCAGAAATAGGATGATATTGCATTTTAAATGATGACTTTCGTGCAATAATGATAATATGAAGGCAGGAGGGGAGGGAAAAGCAGGGAGGAAGGTGGTTTGGGGGTTGGTGGGGCAACATTGTGTAGAGTCGGGTCAAAGAATATCTACTACGCAGTAGCCTACCTTCTTTGGTCGGGTTCTTTGTGTGTCAGACAGATTACCCTGTGAGCTATCACAAACCCCTAACGGTAAAGTAAGAATAAACTGATCTTATATAGCGCATTACTAGCTCAGAGAACTTCTCAAGGTGCTGATCGAAATCCCAATCTAACTGAAACCGCCCAAATGACCACTTTGGTCGCATTTTTCAACGATTCCGAATCAGATCAATCAACCTATACGTTTGTCTACTGTTCATGCTTCATTGAACAACCTAGAGGTAGGCCTACTGTGCTGGTTTCGCTGAACATGTCGCCTATGACCGTGTTCCTTAATGTGCATTTGCAGCGACGCAGGGAAATGAATCAATAGAAAAAGAAAATATCAATTAAAAGAAGATCGCTATACGCCACTGTCTTTCGCTTCTGTGCTGCGCATACTGCGACTCACCGTTTTCGATACCGTTCCACACATATCAAATGCATCAAATAACGTGTACTCCGTTAAAACAAAAGAATTTTTTTTACATCTTTAAAGTGCATTTTTGTTGCCGCACCGTTTTTCGTTCCGCTTCCGCACTAATTTCCGTTTTACTGCCATCCATTTTCCGTACCGCCAAAGCGATTGTCAGCTAAATATTTTTGTAGCCTGAATTTTTGCCGCGTGCGTGGATCACTAACTCCAAATCCAGATATTTCGATTATTAGTTGTTGGTTTCACACTCAGATTGACAAATTTATAGTGCCATTTCCAAGACCTGATCCTACTTTTGTATGCTCCCCGACCGCCATTGACCCTAAACGGCCAATTTTGATGTCTCATCATTTTCGCCACTATTTATGTGAGTTTCCCCTCCTTTGCGATTATGACACCATCTTGAGCACACAGGGAGTTATGTCCATTTCCGCTGTATTTCTCTCCTTGAGCAGGTGGGCCATAATTCACACACAAACACACACTCACACGCACAAACACTCACCACGCCCCTCTCTTACATACACACGCACGCACGCGCGCACATACAATGAAAGACTCGCACACACACACGCGCACACCCTCCCCCTCCCACACACACACATTGTTTTCTTTCCATCTTTTTCTTCTTATTTTCTCGTGGCGCAGTGGATAAGTCGCCGGTTTCCAATGCCGAAGGTCGCGGGTTCGATTCCCGCAAGGGGCGAACATATGTGACTTAGCTACGAGACTATTGAGGGCACCGAAGGCTTTTCCCGAGTACTCCGGTTTCCTCCCTGCGAGCAATAATGGTATTGGATGCAGTTAATCTTAAATTTCAACAACAAAAAATCTGTTTCCTTTCCGTCTTCTTATAGCGATCTTCCTGACTTTACACCACATGTTTGAGTGTTGTGTGAGTGGCTGGAACACGTGAGCGTGTATGCTGGTACAGATCGCTGCGCTTTGAGCCTGAGTGGTGATTTTGGGAAAAAGCGCGTGTATAGCATCCCTTATTATTATTATTATTCTTATTATTATTCTTATTATTATTATTATTATTATTATTATTATTATTATTATTATTATTACTTTTTTCCCACCCCAATGTCCCTTTTATTGTTTCTTTTTTTCTTCTCACTTTTCTTCGTTCTTCATTTCATCCTTACTTTTTCTTTTATTTCTTTCCTCCTATTCTGCTTTTCTTCCTGTCGTCTAGAATGTTCTCTTTGTTTCTATTCAGCATTCTTCTCCCCTCTTCGTTTTCTTGTTCTTCTCAACCGGAGACAGGTTGCTGCCAGCGGCAGAGTAGTGTTGGAGATGTACTGAATACGAAATGGCTGTGCTCTGTGTCTACAATCACGTCCTGTAAATTCACAACTTTCCGGCACCTCTCATAAAAACTCGTGGGTATCGCCATTATAATCAAAACGAGGCTACTATGAAACCAAGTTCCGGTCGGGTTTGTTTTGCTTTTCTCAAAGCTTGATGCGTGACTTTTAAATATGGCAAATTACCGAAAACGACGATTGTTAGAGCCAGAAAACGAGTGGGATAAATATAAAAACGGTGGAGGGTGTACATGCTCAGTGAAAGGATGCAAAAACAATGGTAGAGGCCTGTATTTGTGGCGACTTCGGAGGTGCGTTGATCACTACCCAATGGTTCATGGAGACTGCGTGTGTCAGGAGCCCTACAAACTGCACACACCTTCAAATAGTGACCAGATAAGAGAGTGGCTGTCAAAACTACATTTAAAACGTCCACCGAAGACAATTTTTGTCTGTTCCTTTCATTTTATTGACCGAGAGCCCACCATTCAAAATCCATCTCCCCAGCTTTTTCTTGGTTACCACAGCAAAGTGAAGATCGGCAGAAAGCCACCACGAAAACGCCAGTCGTCAGATGAAAGAGCTAGCGATACAACGATTAAAGGACGATCATCGACAGAAAGTGAAACAGGACATGAAGGTAAACATAATGTTCAGTAAAATAATGTTTTTGAAGCATATTACTACGATCCCAGCATGGTGAATAGGCCTAGTGTTTGTGAGTTACCAGATCTATTCTATGTATCACTTGTTGCAATGTGTGCAACTAACATTTGAAGGGGCTAGTGGAAAAGCATTTCTGCTTTTACAATCTCGGTTAGTTCTTGGATGGGTGACTGCCAAGCTACAAACCAGTTTGTAACTTGATCCTGAGGCTGCAGTCATAGACAGCGAGCCCCATTCTTTCAGATGGGAGTATAAACCGAGGTTTAGTTTGAGTACACATGCATTTTTCATCTAAACTCGGACTTTAAAATATCCTGATGCGGATATCCTAGACAAGTCATGCCAGTTACACCAACACACCCACCGTGAAAGCAATAAGGCTGATAAATGAGGTATATAAGAATGCAGGGCTCGACATGGCTGACTGTCTGACTGTCCGGGAGAGGTAGAACCAACTGCCGGACAGGTTGGGTGGCAACCCAACCTGTCCGACGGGACGGGTATTTTTTTAGCTGCCAGATCAGTCAATGCCAATGCCCTTGGCTTAGCAAAAGTGATTGAGTTTGCAATGTGCTGCAATAAAAAAGACACTTCGCTTGAATATCTGACTTTTTGTGTTTCTTCATCAAAATTGTAATGAAAGTTCGGACAGGCTGGAAATATTGTGGGACAGGTGAAATATTTGACAACCTGTCTGATAGGACAGGTAAGAAAAAAAGTTGCTGTCGAGCCCTGCAATGGTTAAATAAAGAAATTATAAATAAAATATAATGATAAATTTCATTTTCCCCCAGGTCCCATTTTCATATTTGTTGTTGCTTGTGCATGCTCAATAATCTACTGTATCAATGTTCATGTTTTTCTTGCTTTAATTTTTGTAGGGGGTGATGCTGAGCAACACTGTTCAACTGCTGACAGCCAATCTTGCAGCAGCTTAGGACCTACAAGAGATGCTGCAACCCAGTGGTCTGATCCCAACAGCGTTCATGAGCATGACTATTGCAGAAAGCTAAACATATGGGCAGTGCCTGGAGTGGGAACTCAAACACCTCCACAGCCTTCATTAACTGAACAAGGGATTCATTGCAACATTGTAGGAGACTTGGGACGTGCATCATTCATGATACAAACAGACAGTGATGCCAGTCTATATACAGGTAATGCAGTTGGATATCATATAAAGAATATTTAGCAGCAGAAATACTGACCATCTTCTTCTTCATATAATTGATTATTATTATTCCATTAATGCAGTTGTTAGCTGATCAAGCTGTGTATTACTTCCCTGCATACATTAAATGTATGATAAAACCATGGCTAAGTAATGAGGTAAGAAAGAAAGGACTAAATTAAAATAAGGTAAATAGTTTTGCATTGTAAGTTTATTCCAAGAAAATACCAATCTTGCAAATCAGTGTTTCATTTATGGAATTTTTTCAGTGAGGATAAAGAAAAACCCACAAAAACTCTTGATTTGGGTAATTTTATAAATATGCTGAAGTGTGTATAATTTTGTAAGTTATTAATTGTATGTGTTGTTTATTGTTTCACGTCTTTTATTATCATTGCTCTCACAATGGTCATACTCAGACTGTGCTGTTTGTTGTTAAAAATAAAAGAATTATTGTAAGCTCCATACCCTAAAAGGGGCCAAAATGGATTAAATTATTGGATTTTGTGTCTAGATCCTTAGGATAGACGTCTACGATTTATTCCAGTCATGATTGTATTTTTAATGATAAATGTTCTTTTTCACTTATTTCAGGTGTTTCACAAACTACATTCAGGGAGCTAGTTGAGGCAATGAAAAAAGTGGAAAACAAATTCCAGTGTCCCCTTGCTGATCAGCTGTTAATGACTCTAATGAAGATACGGCTAAATCTTCTCCTTGAAGATTTGTCACGACGCTTTGGCATATCTGTTGGTCAGGTCAGCAAGATTATTTCCTATTGGATTTTGAAACTGGCTCAACAGCTTACTTCGTTGATAGTATGGCTACCACGAGAAACCATCCGTGCAACACTCCCAGAATGTTTCAGAAACAAATACCCCAAAACAACGGTTATTATAGACTGTGCTGAAACTGTTATGCAAAAAGCACAGAACCTAGACTCTCGTGGTGAAACATACAGTACTTACAAATCACATAATACTGTGAAGTACATGGTGGGCATTGCACCCAGCGGGCTGATTATGTTTATTTCACGTGCCTATGGGGGAAGAGCCAGTGACAAATTTATTGTGCAAGACTCTGGGTTTTTGGATTATCTTGAACCAGGAGATGAAGTTATGGCTGATCGTGGATTCACAATTGAAGACTGGGTGTTTCAGTCTCATGCAAAACTTAACATCCCAGCATTTTCGCATGGGTCTCAATTATCTGAGGAAGATGTGACCACAACAAGACGACTTGCAAGCGTACGCATCCATGTGGAAAGGGCGATAAGACGACTGAAAGTGTTCAAAATCCTCAGAGACATTGTGCCAGTTTCCATGGCAGGAAAAGTTGACTGCATCTTGAGAATCTGCTGTGCACTTGTGAATTTGCGAGGTGACCTTATTAAAGACATTGAAGAAAGTGTTGCTGATGAAGATGGTTTGGACAGACCAGTTTAGACAGCGAGAGGCAATATCTTGAGAATCTGTTGTACACTTGTGAATTTATTATAAAGTGGCCTTAGCAAAGACTGTTAGAAAGACAGAGAAAGAGAATAAGCACAAGGGGGAAGGGTGAGGAGCAAAAGAGAATCTAAAGAGAAGTATAGTACAACTACAAGTCCTGTGGGGGTGAATTAGTCATGTAGTGTGTTGAGAAACATGCATGAAGAAATGTGAAACGACATGAACAAATACAAAGGATGTAAAACAGCATTCATTGTAAACTATGTTAAACAACATATTCATGATATTGTAAACATGTCTGTTTTTATTTAATGCATGGTTATAGAGACTCTTGACAGCAAGAATGCACTGGAGAAGTGCAAAACATGTAGGAAGAATTACAAAGACAAATAAAATGTCAAAGAAACAACTTCTGTCATGTTTTTATTTTTATTTTAATGATGCTCTGCGAAAGGAGGGAGGGGGGCAGCAACTGATATGTAAGCAATAAACAAAAGTTAAGGTTTATGTACCTTTCTGAACATTTTCTGTTACTTTTGTTATGCATACATTACAACTTTATTATTTATCTTGATTATATAGTATAACCATACTAATTTTACTTTCAGAGCATTAATAAAAAAATTCATGCTTTCATGCTTCACAGCAGTACTACGTTCATAATTCACAAGTACTTCTAGGCTTCAAGCTGAGGCAGTCTATCGTTAAAAAGATCAATGTGCAGTGAGGACCATGGTAACACCTGAAAAAAAATAAAGTTCCAAAACAGATTGCATCTTGTTTGAAAACTACAAGGTTAAACACATCTTAAAACCCCTTCTTTATTATGATGTCATTATCTCCCTTGATACATTGGCAAATCTAAGAAAAAAATAATAGAAAAATAACAGAAACATGTACAAAATCCTCCGTTTAGTTAAATATCTCAAAGCATCAAAACATCACGTAAACAGACACAAGAAATGCATTTCAGGGAAAATATCCACAAATTACTTCCCTTGCCCCTTTTATTCAATGTAATTTATAATAATAATAATATAATAATACAAGGATTTATATAGTGCACATACATTGTGTGTGTGTGGGTGTGTGTGTGTGCTAATGGTATTGTTCCTTGTGATTGTTTATATTATTGTTATTATGTACACCACATTTTTAATTTCTCAGACACAATAAAGTTGTCGTATTCGTATTCATAATGTGCACAAAGCAATATGTGTAGAAAAGAATGAAATACTAAACTTGTAACCGCTAATAGTGGGAGAGGGAGTTGTGGGGTGGGGGGGGGGGGGCAACATAACTACTTGGAAAGAAAGTAGATACCAACAAAGGAGGGGTGGGAAGGGGGGGGGGTGGGGAGGATGCTTTCTGAGATATTTAACTAAACGGAGGATTTTGTGCATGTTTCTGTTATTTTACTCTTTTTTTTTCTTTCATTTACCAATATATCAAGGGAGATAATTACATCATGATAAAGAAGGGGTTTTGATATGTGTTTAACATTGTAGTTTTCAAACAAGACGCGATCTGTTTTCGAACTTTTTTTTCCAGGTGTAGACTGATAGTACTTTCCCCAAAAAGAAAGTTCCCATGGTCCTCACTGCACATTGTTTTTTTGAACGATAGACTGCCTCAGCTTGAGGCCTATTCTTGGCTAAGAAGGCCAATCACAACTCACATAAAAAATGATTAAATAAACCATTACATTACAACCTTCATAGCTCAAATCTGGTAGTGTTTATATTGAGAGAGTTACTTAACACAGTGCAATCTGGCAAATATGCAAATAACAACTTCGCGCACAATTTATGCACAAACATGAATGGCTTTCACTTGAAATGAAAAGGACACAGACAATTGAAAAACTGAGCAAGGGTAACTAAAGCTAAAAATACTTATTCTAGTTGCAATTCGCACAATATTCAGTCATATCAATCAGACTCTTATATTATAATGTCCCCCACAAGCACAAGCGAAGAAGGTTTTTGTGAACAAGAAAACTTGCAGCAGGGAAGGCTACCTGTAATATTCAATTAGATGTCGAGAGGGATTTTCCGTACCCTACCAACATAACTTGTGTTTTGTTTTCTCACCGTGTTGTGCCAAAAACATGCCACCGAAAGTCATGTTTCATGAAAGACAAATGTTAATGAACAAGCTTTTTGATAACGTGGGATCTGACTTGGAAGGCAATAAAAAAAAATCAAAAACGAAAAAAATAATTTCCATAGGAAACGAAGTCGCAAAAATGACTGAAGCATGACATGGGGACGGGTTGTCTACTATCATTGTTGTTTTATACTTAACGAAATGCAACTGAACGCAGGCAATGTACCTAAACTTATCAGAGAAATGTCAAACTTCCACATTTTGTTTCAGAAAAGTAACTTCGCAGCTCATATTTTGAAACTTATTTATTTAAGCGTATTTGAACGTAACATCAGGAGTCAAGATTCTGTTGTTTTTTTTCCCCCAGCGTAATAATAAATACACTCGAAATGAAATTCATTTGCTGACATTAGGCCCCCCAAAAAAAATGTCTGTTTCCGATCACCCGACCACCTTAGCTTTTGGGCCCGACCCAAAAAAAAAAATTGGCCAAAAAAACTTTTTAAAAAATTAAATCAGTCTCAAAAACGATATTTTTTGTTTTTGTTTTGCAATGCAAGAAAACCTATGGTACGACACCATTGGACAAAGATCTCTAAATGTTTCATCATGTTCTGCCATAGTTTATCCACACTCGAACAAAATATCTGAAAAAAACTATAAAAGTTGATGTCACACTTTCTTAACACCGAATCACAGTACTGACCATATCCCCATGTCTGGTATTGCTTCATGCAGAAGACTTTGAGGTAGCAACAGTCTTGTACTGCTGACACAAGGAAAGACGTCCTGCCACAAAATCATCCACGATTCGTGGAAGCATAGTTGTAAAATAAAACAGCTTCAACCTTCTCAACACTGGTTCCAGGTAATCCTGGTCAAACGGAACATCAATAAGAATATGACTATCCTTTGCCCATATAAAAAACTTGCACAACGTGGTGCCAGTGCAGAACATGGTTACTTGCATTTGCAAGTAATAACCCCTTGGGCCATTCTTCTTCATTACTGGTTTCTCATCTTCAATTTCAATATCACAGAAAGCCTTCCCTGACGCAATTTTATCTTTAAGGTTTAAAGGACACTTTATTTCCACGATTATCTCTGTCTCTCCATCCTTGGAGTTGCCATCAGGGCTTGCTGACAGCCATGGCTCTACTGCACTGAGGACAGTGCCACTTGCCGAACAAGGAAATCCCAAATCTTCCAACTCTCTCAACGCCTGTGGCTCACTTTCTTTACCATGCTTTGTAGCCTGATTTCCTTTGAATGTTGGGTACATGTGTCGGCGAAGGAAAACAGCTGGGTCTGTAGTTGCCCGAACTGGCACCTCCTTGGCACTACTTGCTGTAAGCCGTATTTTTCTGGCGTCATGCCAAACTTTGGAGTCGCTTTGTTTCACCGTGGCCTGTTTTAAGGCTGTTCTGTCAATGTTGATATATTTATTGTAGAATTGTGAGCATTTTCTACAGCTGTTGTTTATGGTATGTTCCCCATGCTCAATACATTCTGTAACCATGTTGTTGATCTGCGCGTTCAGTGCCTTAGCAAGCATGCAGTCTGGCAAATATGCTAGGTTCCGCACATCAGAGTCATCCATGGCTTGTTTAAAGTCTTGCTGCGTCAAGTACTTTCGAATCTTAGGAAGAGGTTCAGTGGAGACCGCAGCAGCATGTTCCTGATCCATGGCAGCATCTGGTTTGTGTCGTTTGAAGACAACTTCTTCCATTCTTTTTGGACCAATGTTGGATACTGTCCCTTGGTTCCACCTTTGTTGTCTGTCTGTACACGCTTCCCCTGAACATCCAGTCGATGCTGCAAACTCCAACTGAAACAGAACAAAGACATTGGTCACAACTGTTTTGTCTTAATTTTAAAAACTAACGTTTGTTAGCATTGTTAGTTGCTGTATGAGGAAAAATAGATGAAGCTCAACAAGTTTACATTTCTTGTTTACATGCTTTTCAATTTTTCTTACTCAGAATGCAGTTAAATTTAGGTTGCTGATGGGTCTTTCTCCACCCCACCCCCCAGCCCCTACCCAAATAAATAAATAAATAATAACAATAATAAATTTAAACAAATACTTGTTTTGGCAAAACTATAAGTATAAAAAAAAGAATAACAAAATTTATACTTGTTTGGGCAACACTATAGTTATAAGTATAACAAAGAATAATAAATACTTTTTATAATTATACACAGCAAATTTGCTAGTGGGAGTTTGATTGTTCATTACGAAACACTTTCATAATCATCCATGAAAGCAGAAACCATAAAATTTAGAGATGGAATTGGTATTAATCAATGCAAATTTAGCTGGTTGATTTGGTATGAGTGTGGCTTTATACAATTTAATGATGATTGTCAAAACGTAGACTTAGAAATGCTACTAAACATACCTTCCATATGATAGCACCAGCATGGCTGCAGGATTTACCATGCCCTGCCTTACAAGAACAGCCTGCAGTCTCAATAACTCCGTCTGATCGGCACAGGATCCAAGCTTTATGTTTCTCACTGTTGACGGCATAACTTGGGATGACTTCTCCTTTGATATAGATGTATCCATCACACGGTGAAGTGGACAGCAAAGCACCCACCTGAAAAACACAAATGTTTGCCAGAGCTGAACATAAAATAAATCTTGTTTTCCCCAACAGCATGATACAAAATGTTCAGTCAATACTGTTTCTGTTTTAACATAACATGTATTATACACAGGTCTATTTGAGTATATGCAAAACACAGACAACATCCACCATATTTATTACAAACTACACTACACACTTTATGCAGAGCTGTTACACATAAAATTAAATTATACATTTCTACTTCTAGTCAGTTATATATTCCCTCTATTCCCTGTCACAAACATAACAACAGTAAGAGTGAGTTCAAAAATTATACTGTTGTCACTTTGATTCTGCTAAAATCATTACAATGCACAGCTCAAGCAAACCGAAAGAAAATCTTTAAGTTTATTTTCATTTTTATGTCACAGACTCCTCTGCTAAACTCTGTTTATTGTTTATTCTGAATTTGTGAGATTCATCACATGCAGGGGCTGGGCATTTGATCATTGGGTACGTTCAAAAAATAATACTTACCTTTCTGGATTTGAAGTAGTTGTAAGACTGAAGACTCTTGTAATTTTCCATAGCTTCGCCGTCGAAACCTTCACAAAACACGAAGTAGTTGACTATGTGAGGGTACGCTACCGGTGGCCAGTGACACATGTTATCTTCCCACTGTAAACTTGTCTCTGTCACAACTGGGACTTCAAATCCATCAGGCATTCTCTGCAACACTTTCTCTTTATGCTCCCACCAACGCTTTCTCATGTGATTCGACATATTCTTGAATATTTGGAAATAACTCACTCAAAACACTCGGATGAACAATACGCAAAGAAAGAAGCCGGAAGTAAGTTTCATAGTAACGGAAAGAGTTACCCCTCTTACATGAGGGGATTCCCGTTGGTGCATAGGATAGCAGAAAAGTGTCAATAGGTACAACCTTTATATTGGGAGATTTGAGGATTTTATTCCTCACCCATGTACATGTAGGCCAAATTGGGACTGCCTTCTCAGCGAAAGTGCGGCAGCCGCAGAAGCTGCGCCACCAAGGACACGGGGTGATATGACCTGTTGTGCATTCTGGGTGTATTGGTGTATCTGGTTTACAAGTAGTACGAGCAGTGACCACATAGAGAATATTATATTGGCCAAATATACTAGAAGCGCAGCGGGTTTTTGAGGTATACAACGATTTAAAGAGTCTTGATGGTGTCAAGGGTGTATGTTTATTTTGTTGTGTCAAGGAGTTTACTTGGGAAATTGCATTGTTGTCACAGTAAAAGACGATATAATGGGTGATCGTAGCTCAAACCGACCGTTAAGCTTTGAATTCTAGGCGTCTCTTCCTTGTTCTGTAAACAAACAACTATGCACACTTCGCTGCGTTGCTATTTTAAGAATCAACCTTGGCACATAAACAAATGAAATGTAACGATTTATATTTAAACAGTTCTTTTCAAGGAGGTAATTTATTAGGCTTAATCTGAGTTTAGTGTGATGGGGCAATGTGAATGTGAAAAGGATCAGTGGTAAGCTTACTACTAATTATTTGTACCACGTGAGCGTGTACGTTGGTTACAGATCGTCGCACTTTGAGTCTGATTTAGAAATAGGGCGCGTATTATTATTATTATTTAGTCAGTAACTTTAAGTTAGTATTGTCCCTGCGTTTCCGTCTCGAGGATAACCAAATAAAGTTTCGGTTTCTCTCTCTCTCTCTCTCTCTCTCTCTCTCTCTCTCTCTCTCTCTCTCTCTCTCTCTCTCTCTCTCTCTCTCTCTCTCTCTCTCTCTCCGCACTCTTTCACGTTTCTTTTTCACGTTTAGCCATGTCTGGACCATTTGTTGCAAACTGTTAGACCACATAACGTTTAAACGGCGTCGAATTATGTGCAAGCGCACCATCCATTTTCACTGTGTGCGGATCGTACACATCGGATGCGCTAGAGACTGTTCGGACTATCTTTTACCCGAAATCCTACAATGACACAGAGAAGTACATTTCTATGTGTACAGAAAAAAAAAGAACAAAAAAAAAATCTTCTCAATCTCATACCAAGATATCGTTTGATTGTGCAAGTTGTCAAGGCAATGTCACTCAACGAGAACTCCCTCACAATGATCTCATAGCGACGTATTTTTCTGTGATGACCTCACGGGTCAATGGTGACGTAAATCCACTTTTTTTTGCGAATGGTCCTCACTTGCCAACAGGGGTGGAATTCAGGAAGCATTTATCCAGTGGATAAATCCGTGAAGCCGTACAGTACAGTACAGTACAGTACAGTACAGTACAGTACAGTACAGTGTACACAGTACGGAATTATCCACAGCTTCGCGGATTTATCCACTGGGTAACTGCTTCCTGGGGCCGTATTCAGAAAGGGCAATACTTGCCGGTAATTTACCACGAGGAGAGCGGTAAAATCCTTACCTTCCGCTGGTTTGGACTTATCTGGTATTCAGAGAAATTGTAACTCCCCTGCCACTCGGCCAAATGGCCGATAATCTTACCGACACTACCCCCCTCTCCCCCCTCCGGTAACTCGTACCCTTGCCGAGGTAAAAATGGCGAATGCAATTGTTTTCGCAATGACTTTGCATAGGAGACAATGGAACAGCGTCTTTCGGCACAGATGAAGGTAAAGGTAAAGGTAAAGGTGGTCCCATAGCCTTGTGGCCGTAGGGGAGCGTGATGTTGGAGATCACACTTATTTTGGGCCAGCGTAATGAGGGTGATGCCCATCTCTCTCCCTCGCTGCTTTACCTTCCCCACCCTTAAGAGAGTAGGTACTCAGTCACAGTTGAGTCAACTGGGGGCGTTGTTATTTGTTGCTTCACGGTTTGCGGTCACCCATCCAAGTGCTAACCGCACTGGACGGTGCTTAACTTGCGACACAGTAGCGAGTGCTCCAACCACTGCGCTATCTGACACCCTCTAAATAAACCTGATGATGTAGAACATTACAGGAAATGTACATTTCAAACAATCGACATCGTGCGAATTGTGGATGAAGTAGGAGAGGAGTTGCAATATGCGAACCGGTGTCACATCGTCAAAGTTTCGGGTCTCCTACTTTATCCGGGCCCCTTTGCGGATGCGCCAGGTCATGTCTGGCCGTCTTTTTCACGATGTTCTTAGGCATCGTATCCCTAAACCTAACCCTAAACCCTTACTCTAACCCTTACTAAGACTACGATAGCACTGTGCGCATGTTTCGAATTTTGTAACGCGTCGAAATCAGAATGCTCCCAGCCCAGCTAAGATACTAGGAACTGTGACGATGTCACACCGGCATCGTCACTTCTTCTTTCACTGCAGCTGTGTTTAGCACTAGGTTTCCAGTTCTATTTATCCTTGTGGCCAGTAAAATTTTCCGTAAAATACTTTATTAATGACCAAAGCGAAGTACGAAAGTAAGATGTTTTGGGATTCCTCTTTCAATTCTAATTAAACGAAATATTTTTCATGGGAAAAGTTGCTTTTTCCTTCGTGTGATCCGTCGTCTGCTAAGAAAGCTGTGGTGGCGTTGTCATCGAAGAGCGCATGCGTAATAGAGGAGGATTCAAATTTAGCTCGAGGTAGGACCATGCGTCAGGTAGGCTTTTTTGAATACCGCGATAAGTTTACAGGCAGTTTTCTCCAACCCTGAGGTAAGATAAAACTACCGCAAGGTCTATACCTTGAGACAAATAACCTATCGAAGGGTTGCAAGCGGTTTTTCTGAATACCGACCCTTTTACTACCATCTTAGGGGTCACTACTGGCGGCTATGCTCATTTTACTCACTCGCGATTATTTCCCATTACTATCGATCGGAAGGATGAAGAAGAGGATGATGTGAATGAGAAGAGGTGGAGATGTACGGAATGTACGTGGGGTGTGTGGAAAGAAGACCTTGTTGGTGTTTTTTTTCTTCAGATTAACATAAGTTGTACTGAAAAAGAAGACGAGGATAAGAAGAATGAGCAATAGATTGTCAAAGATGAGAACGATGAATGAAAATGACAAAGAGAAGAGGGAAAAGAAGAAGACGATGAAGAAAGAAGAAAAAGGAATGTACGTTTACAGGAGGGTAAGGGTTGGGGATGAGGAGGAGGAGGAGGAAGAAGAAGAAGAAGAAGAAGAAGAAGAAGAAGAAGAAGAAGAAGAAGAAGAAGAAGAAGAAGAAGAAGAGGGAATAGAGAGAAAATAAAGGAAGAAGGAAAGGGAGATTGAAAGAAAAGAGACAAAGAAAAAAGAAAACAGGAGAAGAAGAAAGAAGGAATGAAAGAAAGCGAGCGTTGTGGCCGAGTGGTCTACGGCGGGACGCGAATTTTTTCCCCCATATCACGTCTTAGGGATACCGTAAATGGAACGATTTCAGATCTAAATCGTACGGAGTTGTTATCTCCCTTTCGTGCTCTTCAGTGTCTTCAGACGCCAAAGTTTGCTAAAACAAGCTTAGATAATAGTTTTTCTGTTAAATGTGTTTGTACATTTATATCCTTGTATGTGTACAAATATTATGTATATGTATATAATTATATATATTATTAATGGGCGTATCCTATCCTATCATATCACGTAACTCGGAGGTCGTAGGTGCACCACAGATGATCGTTTAACCAGTGTACATCTTTTCCTGCCCTCAGAAACCCTCATGGTAATGTGTATCATTATTTCTATGTCTTATGTAAATCTTATGTGTCATTGAAGAGTGTGTGTGTGTGTGTGTGTGTATGTGTGTGAGTGCGCGCGCGCAGGAGAGAGAGTTTCTGATTATTATGCAACCTGGAAAAGATGACGTAGTTTGTAATTATTACCTCTACCTCAACACTTATTTTAATGGATCCATTTTAACCGTGCTTCTATTGTTGGGTGTGATTGTTCGTTGTGTGTATCTAATTATTGTTCGTTGTGTGTATATATGTGAATTTGTTACTGCTGCCACTGTAATTGGTAATTTTAAGATGAATACAGTTGTATTGTATCTATTTTAATTCTTATTAAAGTGCTGTTTTTGTTTGTTTGTGTTTTTTAAATAGAAATATTGCAGATCTTGTATTTGTTTAAATTATTTTCTTTCAAACCCTGTGGGTTCGGGCACTGAATAGAATAGACCAAACATTTCCAGGAGTGTCGTAAGAGGCGACTAACAGGGGTGATGTCAGCATGGCATCACTGGGCGAAAGTCTTCTACACAGAAGTCACCGGCCAGGACGAAGGAACCTCAAGTTAAAACAGGTTCAACGACCACGTGCTCGGGGCCAAGGTGAGCCACACTTTATTCGTGTATATCGGCTGAGGCCAACAGACTGGAGAGGATTCCTACCAAGTTTTTCTTGCCCAAGACACACTGCATGATGAACAGAACCATTCACTCCATACCGGATCGGTCGTCTCCCGGGTCAACAAGGACCGCGCCTTCCGCTGGCCACCAGGACGGAGGTGATAAGTGTGCTACTGATGGACCATTTAGCAAGATCCGCACGAGAAACAACATCGTCATAGGAACTTAGAACGTCAGGACCCTAACTGCGGATGGAAAATTAGAACTGGCCCATGAGCTGGACCACTATCGATGGAACATTTTAGGTATCAGCGAACTGCGCTGGAAAGGCCTAGGTGAAACAACGACCGACAAAGGCCACAACCTTTATTTCAGCGAGAGAGATGAAGGGCTTGAACACGGAGTTGGATTCTTGGTCCACAAGAACATTCTAGCCACTGTCATGGGTTGCCGCCCAGTCTCCAGTAGACTCATTACAATCCGTCTGAGAGCAGCCCTTTCAACATCACCATCATCAAAGCCTGTGACTCAAAATCAGACTATGACAACAGCGGTGGAGGATTTCTATGAAAATCTAAAGGCTGTCCTTGACCAAGTGTCGAAGAAGGACATAGTCATAGTACAAGGCGACTGGAATGCCAAGGTTGGCCAGGATGCGCACCACAACTGGGGAGACACATGTGGACCCCACTGCAACAAAGAGACATATGACAGGGGTCTGAGACTCTTGGAGTTTGCCAGATACAACAATCTGGTACTCGCAAACACGCTTGGTCTCCACAAAAAATCCAGACGATGGACATGGCACAATCCCGGCGGCAGTATCACAACCGGATCGACTACATAATGGTCAAGACACGCTTCAGATCAAGCATCAACATTGGCAGGACACGCATTTTTACAGGAGCAGACATCAGAAGTGACCACGATCTCATGATGATGTCTTTCCTGCTCCATTTGAGGAGAGTAAACACAGCAAAGTGCACTAGACTAAAGTTCGACCTGGACAAACTGCATGACCCGGTGGTGGCAGAAATATTTCAGGACACAATTGGGGGGACATTTGCACCATTGCTCATTTTGGGAGCTGGTGAAATAGATGTCAACATCATGACCATGACCTTCAATTCAGCTGTGACAGATGCCGCCACTGAGATCCTTGACAAAGCACCGGCCAAATAAGAAGCGGTTGATCAAACCTGAACTTTTGGACCTGTGTGATAAACGAAGAGAGATGAAAAAGAAAAAGAACACCTCACAGGGAGCTGATGCCTACAGAAAATCAACACTGAAGAAACGGTAACTCCGTCACCAGATCATCAGGCCTGGCAAAGACCATCCTGCAAGACACAGTGCAAGGAGGTAGAAGAAGAGGGAGACCGAAAAAGAGGTGGGAGGACAACATTCGAGAATGGACTGGCTTGACACTGAGCGAAGCCATCAGGATTGCTGAGGACAGAAAAAGATGGAGTTCGAACACAGTGCTAACTAATAACACAATGACAATGTCTTGCTGACAACAAATCTTAGTAGTACTAGCAATAGATTAGCAAAATCCTATCCTATCCTATTCTATCATATCCTATCCCCTAACTCAGTCGTTGGGGCACCACAGATGATTGTTTAACCAGCGTACTCCATCTTTCTCTGTTCTCAGCAACCCTGATGGCTTCGTTCAGTGTCAAACCAGTCCATTCTCGAAAGTTGTCCTCCCACCTCTTTTTCGGTCTCACTCTTCTTCTGCCTCTTTGCACCTTGCCTTGCAGGATGTTTTTTGCAAGGCCTGATGCTCTGTTGACGTGGCCTAACCATCGGAGTTTCCGTTTCTTCACCACATAGTGTTGTCCAATGGCTTGTGTGATAGTCTGTCCCACTTCGTTGTTGGTGATGTGCTGGGTTTAGGAAATTCCCAGAAGTCTTCTGTTGCACCTTATCTCCATGCTTTCTATTCTTCGTTGTAGATCTGCTGTAAGGATCCATGTTTCGCAAGCATATAGGAAGATAGAGATGACAAGGGAGCGCAGCAACCTTGCCGAGGAATGTAGATTGATGGTCTTGTCTTTCCAAATGGGCTTCAACCTTGTCAGGGCCGCAGTTGTTTCTGCGATCCTGGAGAGGACTTCCTGTTGGACCCATTGCCTAATACAATGTCTCCTATTTGAACTGTGTTCAGGGAGTGGCCTTGGACTTTGATTCCCATGCTGATGCCTTTGGTATTGTTGGTCATCAATTTGGTTTTCTCTGCACTTATTTCCATTCCATAGGCTCTAGAGGTGGTGTCACTCCTCTGTACAATTAGCTGTTCAAGTTCTTGTTCCTCTCTAGCCAATCCATCAATGTCATCCGCGAAACGGAGGTTGGATATTGCTCTACCCCCTATTCTGACTGTACCTTCGTGATCTGCAAGGGCATCTGACATGATACGCTCTAGGAAGATGTTGAAGAGTGATGGAGAGAGTAGGCATCCTTGACGCACACCGATTGTTGTTCTGAACCAGTTCCCGATGGCGCTGTTGTGGAGGACGGCTCTGGTGGCCTTGTCGTACAGGTTTTTGATGGCTTCAATAATTTTAGGGCTGATGTTGTACACTCTTATGGTTGTCCACAGAGCTGCATGCCAGACTCGGTTACAAGCTTTCTTGAAGTCTACAAACACATGATATAGATGTTGTTGGTGCTGTAGATATTTCTCGCAGATTGTTCTGAGGTTGAACATCTGTTCAGTGGTACTTTGCCCTGCCCTGAATCCTGCTTGTTCTTCAGATTTGTTGAGCTTGGTGTTTGAAGAGTTTTATTTTCAGGAGGACCTTGCTGGAATGGCTGATGAGGCTGATGGTGCGGTAATTTTTACACTTCTGAAGGTTACCATTTTTGTGAAGGGTGATGGCAAGCGACTGGATCCATGGTGTAGGTCACTTCCCACTCTGCCAGATCTTGTTACAGATAATTGTGAGGGCGTCAATCATTGCTTTCCCTCCGGCTTGCAGCAATTATGCGGGTATGTTGTTCTCTTCCGCTGACTTCCCCTTCTTTAGTGATTGCACTGCTGCCTCAGCTTCTTCAAGGAGAATTGGGAAGGTTTCTTTCTCTTCTCTGTTCTCGGGACATACTAGAACTGATGGGTCTTCCTTTGGTGTGTGGTTGTAAAGGTTAGCGCTGTACTCTGTCCCTCTATACAAGACTTCTTGTTTTCCTGTAAGGCATATGCCAGACTTGCTTTGGATCATGGAGACCTTGGGCTGTTTAACACTTGTCAACCGCTTCACAGTCTGGTAGGTCTTGTTATTGTTATTGTTCAGACTTTTCTCTATTTCCTGGCATAGCTGTTCTACTACTACTACTACTACTACTACTACTACTACTACTACTACTACTACTAATACTACTACTAATACTGGATGCTATATACATGCCTTTCCCCAAATCAATCAAGCTCAGAGCGCGGCGATCTGTACCAACATACACGCTCACCTGTCTCATCCACACACAACAAATACACATTCATCACTCGAACAGGTGGTGTAAAGGCAGGGATCTATCCAGTTCTAATTTGCTGTGCGTATGCCTTTTCGGATGTCATTGTTAATTTTTGGGTAGGCATCAGCTCCATGTGAGTTGTTGTTTTTTCTTTTTCATCTCTCTTCGTTTATCACAAAGGGTTCAAAAGTTCAGGTTTGATCCACGGTTTCTTCTTTGGAGGATGCTTGCCAAGGATCTCAGTGGCGGTATCTGTCACAGCTTAGTTGAAGGTAGTGGTCATGATGATGACATCTAATTCACCAGCTTCCAAAATCTGCAGTGTTGCAAATGTTCCTGCAATTGTGGCTCTGAATGTTTCTGCTACCTCCGGGTCTTGCAGTTTGTCCAGGTCGAACTTCAGTCTGGTGCACTTTGCTATGTTTACTCTGTGCAAGTGGAGCTGGAAAGACATCATCACGAGATCGTGGTCACTTTTGATGTCTGCTCCTGTAAAAAGTGCGTGTCTTGCCAATGTTGATGCTTGATCTGAAGCGTGTCTTGACCATGATGTAATCGATCTGGTTATGATGCTCCCCGCCGGAGAAGCATCTTTTCTAAATAATCATTTGTTTACAAACAATGTAAGATTTGTCTAAATAATAGACAACAAAGACAACAAATTCGTAATCAATAATAGAATAAAACAAGAAGTCAAATAGCATACAATAGTTACTTAAGCAAACGTGCAAAAGAACCATGCAACATGCAAGCACAAAAGGAATTGAAGCAAAAATGTTTTCAAACAAAAGAATGGTGCACCAACACTGTCTTCTTCCTAACTTACAACTAGTCTAAACTATAATCTATAACTAATATTTTTCCTATCCTAGTTTACACAGATCCTACCCTATTATACACAGATCCTGGCAGGCTCGCCAATTAAGATGTGACGGTGGGTCTATTGTTACTGGGCTCTGCACAATGGAATGCTATTACCCACTCGTCTTTGTCTGCGGGGATCGGCTAGTGTAATCACCCTGTGACTAATCTTAATACATCTATCAGTTTAGCTCGGTCTGTGTGCGGATAGGGTTACAGAGATAGTGAGAAAATGGTAATAGCTTCACTGACACACTAGCTCTCGCCCGGCTATGAAACATAGGTAGTCCAGCCACTTGTTAACAGTAAATATCGCACATTTATTTCCTCTACTCTATACAAAATTCTCTAAACACTCTCTTAACTTAAATGTCCAAATTCACTTCGAATAGTTCGTTCCTTGATGGGTCTATGCTGCTACTGTTCTTGATATTTGCTAATGTCTCATCATTGGGCTATTTGTTCTGGTTGGCCTAATGTTGGTTTCAGGAGAGTGAACTACCGCACAGTACTTCTAGGTCAGGTGGGTGGGTGCGAGGTTCCGTTAGCACTTAACTGAAGTTTGAGGTGTGGTGATGGTGTCTCCTCCTTGGTTGTAGACTATAGGGCTATCGTAGCTCAGTGCTAGATGCTTAGTGGTCTTCTTCCTGCCTTGGGCCAACGATGCCTGCTCGTCTGCAAAATATGAGAGGAATTTCTGCAACACCGTGTTTACTAAGGGTGTGCAGAGCGTCTCACTGATGACAGAAACAGCCCTCAGTGATAGCTCCACTTATATATACTACTCAAATAATACAAGGGCAACTTGGACATATGGGTCTCTATTTAAATCAGAAACACGAATTCAATTTATTAGTTCATCATATTTTATAGCAATCATTTCTGCATCAATAACAAAAAAAAATTAGATATCAGTCACTTAAAATTCGAGTAAATTCAATTTAACTGGACACACCCCTCATTTACAAAATCAAAACTTTAGAAACAAAAAATCTATAGAGTCAGTATCGGGTGTGGCCACCGTTTGCATCAATGCAGTCTTGGCATCGTTGTCTCATGGACCGTATCAGGTTATGGAGGATGTTTCCTGGGATGGTCAACCACTCTTGCTGGAGAACTTGGGCCAGAACTTCAAGGTTAGCTCCTGGAGGGAGGTTTGCCTGTGTCTGTCGACCCAAGACATCCCACAGAATGTTCTATGGGGTTCAAATCGGGTGATCGATCCGGCCAATCCATCCTTATGACGTGCTGTTGCTGCAGGAAGTCATTGACGATACGCGCTCGGTGGGGTCTGGCATTATCATCCTGTAATATGGCACCTTCCCCAATGGCCCGCAGAGCTGGGAGAACCCTAGGTTGTAGGACGTCATCCCTGTAGCCAATACCGTTTAAGTTGCCATGAATTTGGAGCAGGGGGGGGGGGGGGTTCTGAAGTTTAATGCGAAGCCACCCCACATCATGACAGATCCACCACCAAAGCGGTCATGCTCGCGCACCATCCCATCAGCAAAACGCTCCCGTGGACGCCTCCAAACATTCACTCGACGGTAGTTGAAAGACAAGGAGAACCGAGACTCGTCTGTAAAGAGCACCAAATGACGCAGAGCCAAGGCCAAACGCGCTGCATGGTGAGCTGGGGTGAGCAAAGGCCGTACTGCTGGTCGTCTTGATCGCAGGTTTGCCTCGTGTAGACGGTTGCGAATTGTCTGGTCGCTGATGTTAACATTGCTGGCTGCGTGAAGCTGTCTTCTGATGGTGTTTGCTGTAGCGGACCTCATCCTCAGAGCTGACAGGGTGTTGAAATGGTCTTGTCTTGCAGTGGTAACGCGGGGGCGTCCGGACATTCTTGGTTCTTGGACGCTTTCAGTGTTGTTAAATCGCTCCCGCTATCTTTGGACAACGGAGTGGGACACTCCCAGCCGCCTGCCAACTTCTCTCACCCCCACCCCTTCCTGAAGCCATGCAATAGCTCTGCCTCTATCCGCATCAGTCAATCGTCGCCTTGTGGGCATGGTTAGAAAAGCAGCAAAAGCACTGCCATTTATACCCAGAAAAAAGCGCAGATTGTTGAACTGAACTCACAAAATGCAAGCCTTTCGCGTGCAAATCACTTTTTAATGTGGAAAATTTTGCTATATTAGCAAGACAACAGTAAATTATGGTCATTTTTTGTAAAAATTGGGTTTGTTTTTCAACTCGGTGCAGAAAGTTCAAAACTCACACATGTGATTACTTGTCAGAATAAGATTGTCTTGAATGTTACTGTAAAGGATAAGTTTTGAAATAAGCAATATAAGCGATATTATTGATAGCATCAAAGAATAATTATTAAACTAAATGAAATATGAGAGTGGCCCTTCAATTATTTTGAGTAGTATATATATATATATATATATATATATATATATATATATATATATATATATATATATATATATATATATATATATATATATATATATATATATATATATATATATATATATAAAAGCGACGAACGATCATTTATGTCCGTGGTCCACTGGAATCTCAACTCTAATTCCTATACATATACACATCATGGCTAAACTTAAACACGTGGAGAAGTAATTAACAATATACACATTCTCCGGTACAGCCACTGGTCTGCAATAATACACATAGGAGAAACAACAGTTGGACAGTAGGGGCTACCTCATGGTGACGAAACCGGTCGCGTGCCCGCCACGTGGTCAAGCAAAGTTTGACTAACATTCATAATTTTAAACCTTGCAAAACTTCACTAACATAATACAGCAATAATATCAATGAATCGCGATGAAACAAAAGATAGATCATTGACCTTTTTGACAATGTCAGGCTGTGGCTATACTAGGTTGAATTGAATTTCACCCGTCCCTGCTTTAGTCTTCTGCTAGCGATATCTTTCAGAGCGTTGCTCCTTCTCGTGTGAAAGTTAGGCACAGAATGACTGCCTAGCCTTGCGGTCAGCAAAAGCCCGCGAAAACTAGTACTACAAGTGGCGCCTCTATCGGGTGTTTCTGGCCATACGTCAGCTGAATGAGGTCACTGCCTAACTGAGCCAGCGTTAGCGTACACATGCTTAGCACACAACTGACTTGCGTCATCTTCTTGGCATCGACTTTAATTTACAAAGGCTACAGCAGGCTGAACTATTTAAGGCGTGACAGCGATGGTGATGTTGAAAGGGGCTGGTCTCAGTTATGAGTCTACTGGAGACTGGGCGGCAATCCATGACCATAACTAGAATGTCTTTGTAGTCCAAGAATCCATAAAAGCATCAGAATAAATGAGTAAACCTAGACACTACAGAGGCTTATGGCGCTTACAAATTCACACAATGCAATGTAATAAAGCCCTGACGAATGGCATGTGCTTGAAATATGGTACCACCAAAGAGCTTAGTGATAGAAAGAGGGGGAACTTGGTTCAAAACCGCGAGACGAAAGGTACGAGTTATGCGCCCTTGTCAGCATGCTGAAAATGGCTCGTGGCAGAAAGTCAAAAGGCGACCGAGTGAAACAGGGTGGTGACTTTTGCACAGCCATCAATTGCCATAATGCCAGATACAAGAAAAGTTGTGTTGGCAAGTCCTTTTTCAAATTTCCAAGAGACAAAGAAAGGTAAACTGCAATTGAAAAACTTCATTTTTTTGTGTTTATGTAGGCCTAAAATAAGACCGCTGCAGTGCTGTTAGTGTTAAAACAATCAGAGAGCGGCTTGAATGATTCATGTTATACCTATGTGCTAAATCCAAAACAGTTTGCTTGCTGACAATTTACGATCAACAGGTCGCTCACTGTTTACGTTATTGCTAGGTTGTTTGACTATATTTGTGCTTATATTTCAAACTAGTGGTTTTTGTACCCTGGCAAGCCAGGGTACACATGATGCGGTTTAAAATGTAGACAGAGAGAACTTTTGTCTGCGAGTTTCATTTGGACGATGATACCTCCCCATATCCCCCTTGATACCTCACCATACCCCCCCTGATATCTTCCCGTCCCCCCCCCCATGATGCCTCATCATACCCCTTTGATACCTCCCCGAACCCACTTGATACCTCCCCATACCCCTTTGATACCTTCCATACCCCCTTGGTTCCTAACTGTACCCTCCTTGATACTTCCCCGTTGATCGTTTCGCAGGTATGGATGAAAGGAATCGACCATCACCATACCCCCTTATATATACCCGTATCCCCGTTATGCCTACCCATGCCCCTTTAAACCTACCCGTAGCCCCCTTTTACCTACACGTACCACCCCATCCCGATCCTTGGTAGTAATAATAATAATAATAATAATAATAATAATAATAATAATAATAATAATAATAATAATAATAATAATAATATTAAATATAGATTAATACAAATAGAAATTAAAAAAACACCAAGGTTTTAAAATAAAATTTGATATAAGATATTATAATTGTTATAATAATAATAATAATAATTATTATTATTATTATTAGTTTATAAATAATAATAATAATAATAATAATAATAATAATAATAATAATAATAATGAATATAGAATAATACAAATAGAAATAATAAAAAAACACCAAGGTTTTAAAAGAAAATTTGATATAAGATATAATAATAATTATAATAATAATTTATTATTATTATTAGTTTATAAATAATAATAATAATAATAATAATAATAATAATAATAATTATAATAATAATAATTATAATAATAATAATAATAATAAATAATATAGAATAATACAAATAGAAATAATAAAAAAACACCAAGGTTTTAAAAGAAAATTTGATATAAGATATAATAATAATTATAATAATAATTTATTATTATTATTAGTTTATAAATAATAATAATAATAATAATAATAATAATAATAATAATAATAATAATAATAATAATAATAATAATAATAATAAATTAAAGGTAAAAAGCCTAAATTTAAAAAAAAATCCATATTGTAGTGTAAAAAAAAAAAAAGAGGGCCGCGTGAGATTTGAACTTGGGTCGCCCTGGACGGTAGGCGAATGTTTTACGCAGTAAGCTACCAAGGCTTCCTAGAAAGACCATCAATTTTTTGGTCTATATGGGAAAACATGCTGGAACCTCAATTTGATTTTTAATGGAAGCGCGCGGAATGAGGCTATTGCAGTTTGTGGACATTTTGTTTATTTATTTATCTCAGAAACGGTTAAACGTTCGGTAAGGAAATGTCGGCTATAACGATTCCGCTGGTTTTGAGCACACAGCAGGCCGATCCGTAGCGCCAAGCACCTGCCCAGATCAGCGTCCATACCGGACAAACTTTATAGTAGAGGCGAAGAAGGACTTTCGGCTAAGCAATTTATATATATAGAAAGATGTAGATGTCAGATTGGCAGTTTGGCTTCGTCAAACTGCTTATGTTAACAAGTTAAATTAGACTAAATCTGTTTTCTCCTCGTGATCAAATACTGTGCAAGATAATCCCTTACCTAGGCACAAAAATGGTCCTTGATCTGTTGTAATCCCTTTTCGTTTGAGTGTAAACGGGAAACAAAATGTAATGTAGAAACTCAGTCCTTGTTCTGATCTGTGAATTTTTGTGCATTAGATCTATATTGAGTGGAATGTTGTAGTCTAGGGTCTGATTGTTCTGTCTGATTAATTAATTATTTTCCATGAAGTGACTGATAATATTAAGCCAGTGATGTGGGAGGTGAGAGGGTTGGGGGGTAGGGGGACACCTAATATAAACTAAATTTACACTATTAGTGAAACATTTTGTTATTGTGCTTTATTGTGATTAATTGATTGAATGACAGAGCTCTATCTTCCCCAACCTCTCTCTCTCTCTCTCTCTCTCTCTCCCTCTCTCTCTCTCTCACGATTACGGATTTACACAGATTCGGATAAATGAAACAGTCTGTCATGCATATTTTAATTTTAAAATATCTGTCGTTGATTAAAAAATAATAAATTCCAGGGCAGAAAACGAACCTATGACATACACACATAAGCAGCATAAAACCACCTAATAAATGTCAATAAGTAAACATAAACAAAAACCAAAAAAAAAAAAAAAAAAAAAAAGACAGCAGTAGTGGAATGTTAATAATAATGATGGTTAAAAGTTTGGTTTTTGCAAACGTTGCCATAAAAATGTTCTTTTGCAATGGCATAGGCTCAATAAGTTACCACGCACATATCATTCATATAGCAGATGATGAAATATAGCCAGCCCGAGCAAAGGGAAATAATCCGTGAGAGCGTCTCGCATTTTTGTATAGGACATAATGGAAGTTCCCCCTCTTTCCGTAATAAGCTCTTTGGTACCACTCAGATTTTAAAGTTAAGAGTTAAATAAATTAATTAATAATAACTAGCTGACAACAATCAAAACTACCTAACGTCAAAGATTCAAACACAGGTCTAACTAAAAACACAATGACAATCTGGCTGATAATAAACACTAGTACTAGGAATAGAATAATAGACTACCAGTATTGAGTAGGCCTACTAAGACTACTCTACTTTAGTACTTACACTGAATAACAACGCAATGACAACGTCATGCTGACAACAAATATTAGTACTAGCAATAGAATAATAGTCTATCACTGTATCAGTATTGAGTAGGCCTACTAGTACTGCTTTACTTTAGTACTTATACTAGTACTATTACAGTACTGAAGAAATAAATAATATTACATTTATACTACTAAATAATGATAGTAAGTTACTTTACCCTACTAATATTATTATAATTAACTTAATATTGTGATTATATAAATATGCACGTTCAACTTTGGGCTAGATATTTTACATTATATGTTGCTGTATACTCGGTGAACTACTCTTCTTCATATGAAAAATAAGAGAAAACGACACAATTCACTATGGGGCGCCATGTGTCCATTTGTTCTATGTGACCATTCTATACATAGAATAAATTCTATGCACATAGAAAGCATTCTATGCACACAAAAAGCATTCATTAGTTGAAATTCCATTTATTAAAAAAAGAAACCAACATTGTAAGTCATAGAATAAAATTCTTTGTATAGAATAACATTCTATAATATAGTGTAAAATTCTATGTCCATAATAAAATTCCATTTATAGAATAACATTTTATAATAGAGAATAAGATTCTATGTATGTAATACAATTCTATATTATAGAATGCACTTGTATGCATAGAACTATATTCTATAACATAGAAAGAATTCTATTACAAAGAATGAATTCTATAACATAGAATGAATTCTTTAACATAAAATAAATTGAATGACTTAGATTTAATTCTATGTGCATAGAATAAATTGTATAACATAGAATGAATTATTTAATAAATAATGAATTCTATATGCATAGAATGAATTTTATAGCATAGAATGAATTCTATGACATAGAATTCATTCTATGACATAGAATGAATTCTATAGGCAAAGAATGAATAGTATAACATAGAATGAATAAAATTACATAGAATGAATTCTATGACATAGAATGAATTCTATAACATAGAATGAATTCTATAGCATAGAATGAATTCTATGACATAGAATTTATTCTATAGCATAGAATGAATTCTATGTTACAGAATGAATTTTATGTCATAGAATTCATTCTATGCTATAGAATTCATTCTATGTTATAAAATTCATTCTATGCTATAGAATAAATTCTATGTAATAGAATTCATTCTATGTCATAGAATTCATTCTATGTTATAGAATTCATTCTATGTCATAGAATTCATTCTATGTCATCTTATTAATTCTATGTTATACTATTCATTCTATGCTATAGAATTCATTCTATGTCATAGAATTCATTTTATGTCATAGAATTCGTTCTGTCATAGAATTCATTCTATGTTATAGAATGAAATCAATATAAAATCTTTTTTTAAATAGTAAAAACTGGGCACTGTCAAGGTATAGAGAACATTTTGTATGGCATGGGACTGTATTGCAGAGAGATACACATTGCCACATCCCATCACCACACCACATCACTCTACATCAATGGCTGACGTACGTTCCTAATGCTATTATGCTATCCATTTTATTAACAGAAGGAACTATACATAAATGTGGGTGTTCTTACAAAGGGGGGCCAAATTCGCAACAGAGCTATTTAGCTGAAAATAGGTTATGGGGGGACGCCTGGGGTGAAATAGGTTTTTTTGCAATAATTATTATGTCTCAGAGTTGTATCGCAATATTCGACCTTTAATTATATTAATTATTGCTTTTTATGAGTGTACAGCACGGTTATTTCTTCGGTATTGAGCAAAAAGAACTGATTATTTAATTAGATTTTGTCACTATAAACCCTTACAGAACCTCAGCACATTGTAATGAAAAAATAAGCACGCAGGGGTGGAGGGGGGGAGAGGGGAGGGTGTGACGTCAATTATTTTTATTGCTACGCGATCTACTCACACTACCGTCGAAGTCGTCTGCATCAAGAAACCTAAAGGCCCCGCCACACATGCCAATTGTGCAACGATTTTGTTTGCGATCCGATCCCAATTGCTGCGTGATGACGTCAGAACTACTGCTTGCCTGCGGTCCGATTTGCAATCGGCTCGGTATCGTGCGATTAGAGCCTGTTCTAATGTCTGATAAAGCCCGCAGAACGCTTGGCACGTCAGCCATTTCTTCAGTTCTCGCGTGCGTGCACATGTCCCTTTATTCGTCAAAGCCTCGTTTCACAAAGAATGACCTAGTTGCGCATAGAATGAACATTCTATATTATAGAATGCATCCCAAGTTAAAGAATGCACATTCTATGTTATAGAATGGATTCTATGTTATAGAATGAACATTCTATATTATAGAATGCATTCTATGTTAAAGAATGCACATTCTATGTTATAGAATGGATTCTATGTCATAGAATGAACATTCTAAGTTATAGAATGGATTCTATGTTATAGAATGACCATTCTATGTTATAGAATGAATTCTACGTTATAGAATGCCATTCTATGTTATAGAATGAACATTCTATGTTATAGAATGGATCCTATGTTATAGAATGAACATTCTATGTTATAGAATGAACATTCTATAACATAGAATGCATTCTATGTGCACCAAATGTTAAAAAATAATTCTATGAAAATAGAATGTATTCAGTGTTGCGAATAAAATCCATTGTATGTTAAAAAAAAGGTATTGTATGTCATACAATTCTTGCTTGTTATACAATTAATTCTATATACATATTGTCACGACCAAATGTTATCAGGTTTCGTTTTTCATTGTTTGTGACTGGGAACACACTGGAGTGGCACAGCCAGCTTGTTTTGTCAACCTTACTTTCACATTTTGTGTGTTGTTCAATTTTGCTCACTAAGTTTTACGTGCTGCACGGGTATTTTACCCGGATGTGACCGATTTCCAGCGTGCTATGAAGCGAGGCAGGACTATTTTGTTTGCACCGAGGGTGAGTGCAGGGCATGTGGAAGCACAGCAAGCTTTAGTTTTCTTTACTCTAAGATGTCTTTTTGGTTATACTTACAGTTGCTAGTACTTGTACTAGTGGTTGACCGGCGAGGGTCAATAGTGTAGTTTCATGGTGAATAAACTACTAGACTTGGACTTCGGAGTAGGGATTCTCTGCAAGTCTGTGAAAGCCATTGTGGCGGTTTCTTCTTTTCCTGTGGTCGACAAGGAGAAGCGTTGTTCTTTGAAGGTCATCGAGGGGCGACTCGGTCGTGGAGTCCGGTTTGGGGCTACATGCATAAATCTGTTGAGATTTATTGTGGTTTTTGGCGAGTCAATTGGGGACACGGGAGTGAAGTCAAGGCTACATCAGCTATCTCCACCTCGGGCCAAGCTGGGCGTTCAAGCAGACCAGCGTTCCACTACGATGACGTTGTCGCCAAGATTCTCAGCATAGACATTGACTATTCTGCGCATAGACGCTTGGTGAAGCTAAGTACTTTGTGTAATCTGAATGTAGCTGCGAGTGTGAGCACCATTCGGGGTGTCATAGAATGAATAAGATGACATAGAATGAATTATATGACATAGAATGAATTCTATAACATAGAATGAATTCTATAGCAAAGAATGAATTCTATGACAAAGAATTTACTCTATAGCATAGAATGAATTCTATAGCATAGATTGCATTCTACGACATAGAATTCATTCTGTAACATAGAATTCATTCTATGCTATAGAATTCATTCTATGTTATAGAATTCATTCTATGTCATAGAATTCATTCTATGTCATCTTATTCATTCTATGTTATACTATTCATTCTATGCCTATAGAATTCATTCTGTGTCATAGAATGAATTCTATGCATACAAGTGCATTCTATAATATAGAATTGTATTACATACATAGAATCTTATTCTCTATTATAAAATGTTATTATATACATAGTAGTCACATAGAATAAATGGACACATGGCGCCCCATATTCACAATACTTATAACAAAGCAATTCACAATGCATATATTACACATCTGACTGAAGCGATGAAAACGGTAGGGTAGGCCTAATCTGAAAATGTCGTACCAAGTAGCAAACTAAACTTTGGCGTGTGAAGACATTGAAGAGCACGTAAAGGGAGGTAACAACTATGTACGGTTTAGGTCTGAAGTCGTTCCATTTACGGTATCCCTTACACGTGATGTGGGATAAAATTTAAAAAAATGTCGCAGGCGGGACTTACTTGCGTTGTCCACAAGCCGGAAACCAATGGCACCTGACAGATGTGGGATCGATCTAGCATCTGGGCGTTATGTTTCCCCGAATTATTTACTTTCGACTCGGGCCACGTCTCGGGGTTTTTCTCCGGGTACTCTGGTTTGCTCCCACAGCAAAATTTCAAAAACATAACTAATATTAGGTAGGTTGGGTTTGGGCTCGCCACATGCTGAGACTACGCCTTCCCCCGGGGGTGGCGGCCCAGAATTTGCCGATAAAAAGCGACAATAACGTTTAAAAAAATCAAGGAAGAATAAAAGCAAGACAAAAAATAGAAAAAGAAAAAACGTATGAAAGAAAGAAAAGCACAGAAAGAAGAAAAGAGACAAAGAAAATAAAGGCCGACTGGAAGGAGGGGAAACGAGATGGCAAGCCATTCGAATGTTTTTCACACAAATTGGAACATAAAAGTAATTTTCTAAAATTTTCTACATAGTAAGAACTGAACCCATTTACACACCCATAGCTGCGTCACAGTCTGGTAGGTCTTCTTGCAGTTGTTCTTGTTCAGACTGCTCTCTATTTTCTGGCATTGCTCATCTGTCCAGTTCTCCTTTGCTGTGCGCATGGCCTTTTCGGATGTCATTGTTGATTAGGCCTGTGAGGTGTTCTTTTTCTTTTACATCTATCTTCGTTTTTCACACAGGTCCAAAAGTTCAGGTGTGATCCACGGTTTCTTCTTTGGGCTTTGCTTGCCAAGGATCTCAGTGGCGGAATTTGTCACAGCTGAGTTGAAGGTGGTAGTCATGTTGTTGACATATACTTCACCAGCTCCCAAAATGAGCAGTGGTGGAAATTTCCCTCCAATTGTGGCTTGTAACATTTTTGCCACCTCCGGGTCTTGCAATTTGTCCAGATCTAACTTCAGTGTCTGGTATCCGGAATTAGAACGATCCAAAAGTCAGCCCCTCGTGCCACCACATCTTTGTTTTACAGCAACGGTCAAGGTCGCTGGAGTCACAATATTGCTTTACTAATCAAGTCTCACTCAATTTCTAAAAAAATAATGTCTAAACAATTTTGTTTTTGTTTTTGTTTTATTTACAGGTACTGTAACAAGAGCCTAGATTTAAAATAAAGCACGATAGCTTTTGCCTTGTTTAGTCAGTTGTAACACTAAGGTTAATGTTACGCTGAAGCAGACGACAGAAGTTAACGATGTGTGCTACATGTACACTCTGCTATCCGTACGGTAGCGCAGGGTAGTGACATCATCCAGCTTACGTTAGAGCTCATCGAATTTACAGCCAGAGCAGAGAGAGTTTAGGGATGACCAGTTCTACCCGGTTTAGGCAGACAGCTTAGGAGAGTCATCCTGCGTTCAAACTGCCTAGAGTACACAGCTACGCTCTAGCAGAAATCTCTCCACTGAAAGACTAGGGAAGCAGGACTTGATGAAAACTCTATTCAACTAAGGTAGCCATGGCCTGATATTGTCAAAAAGGTAAATGAACATACTTTTGTTTCACCGTGATGTATTGATATTATTGTTGAATTATGTTTGTGAAATTTGCCATGCTTAGATGGTTAGTCCAACGTTGCGTCACCACGTGGCGAACACGACCGACCGACGCCATGTGGTAATCCGTTCGGACCAACTGTTGTTTAACATATGTGTATGCTTGCAGACCAGTGGCTGTGCCAGAGAATGTGTATAATATTAATTAATTCTCTATGTGTATAGTTAGCCATGATTTATATTTATATATGTATAGGAAATTAGAGTGGAGATTACAGTGGACCACGGACTCGGCAGAATGTTCGTCGCATATATATATAGATGTGGAGCTAATCACTGAGGGCTATTTCGGCCTTCAGTGAGACGCTCTGCACACACCTAGTATACAGTGTTGTGCAGAATTTTGTCTCATATGTTACAGACGAACAGGCATCGTATCGTGAGCCCAACCAGGCGAAAGACAAGAAAAAGTCTTCACGGAAAGTTGGCCTGCAGCGGCTGATCAAGCAATGAGCAAAGAGAGAGCCCACCAGTCTAGCAACAAGGAGAAGATTCCACAACACAGCTTATCAAGGAAGCAACCACAACACAGCTCTTCGAACGATCAGTTAAGTGCCTATCGACGCAGTGCACCAATGCAAACCTGTATCTACGGACCACAGTAGTCCACTCTTCCAGAACTCTGACCCTTAAGGCAGAAATCATCAAGTGCCCGATGATGATAAAGTAGCTGCATAGACTTATCAAGAAGCGAAGCAGTCCAAGAAACATTTAAACTTGTACGTTAGTATCGTACTTAGCAGATCGTGTATAGAGTAGAGGAAATAAATGTGTGATATTTACTGTTATCAAGTGGCTGGACTACCTATGTTTCATAGCCGTGTGAGAGCTAGTGTGACAGTGATCTTTTACCTTTTATTTCTATCTCTGTACCCCAGCCTAAACACAGACCGAGCTAAACAAATAAATGTATTAAGTAGAGTCACAGGGAGATGTACTAGCGATCCCCATCGACTTAAGACGAGTGGGTAATAGCATTCCATTGTTCAGAGCCCAGCAACAATAGACCCACCGTCACAGATACTTCGACAATACCAATCTTTCTATAGCGGTCCGGTTGACGGTAAATGGGCGGGTCTGTCGGTCCATCGCTCTGAATTTCTTTATCCAAAGCACATTTTACGCATTTTCTCAAGAATATTTGAACCCAATTTGACTATTTTTGCTGTGCAGATACGTTAATTACTGCTATGCAATTTTGATAATTAATATTTGCACTTTCTCAGAGGTCAAGGTCGCTGTGTTTTATCAGTTTTTAAACAAGCTTTGACTGAGCCTGACTGAAATTGAGACTTTATTCGGCTATGGGATTTATATAGAAATTTGCTTTTCTGCTGCACAAACATAGTTAATATAAAATGTAGAATATCTTTAAAAGTATGACATGTGCAACAACTACAAAAAAGTGCAACACAAAAAATCTAATAAAACAACTACTATCCCACCCCCCAAACATACTTGCGCTGTACACTCCCGTAAACCACCCCACACATCACCACACACCAACGCCATCGCGCATAAACACTAACCACAGGCGTACAATACACGCTACCCCATGCGCAGACATGATCATTACATTCTAAGCCAAATCACAAAACAGGACTGTTTTTAAAAATTCACACTCACACACACATACACACACAATACCCACGCACACACACGCACGCACACACATATCCAGGAACATAAAGACCCACAATGCAGTTTTACAACAACAAGAAAATGCCGTGTTAGACACTGTATATACTGCATGCTGGATCATACACACACGCAGTATACACACTCCGGCATACCATTCACACTCACTCTTTCACGTTTTATCTCAAACTTGGCTGAATCGATTTTGATAATATTTTGTTTGCGGATAGCTGAGATAGAGGCTCATCATTCCATGGTTTTATTGTGCTTGTTTAGGATAAAGCCGAGTCGCAAAATCCTCAAAGAAAATGAAGTTTGAAAATGCTGTTTGGGGACCTATCACTGTGTATGTGTCTGGAAATACATTTTATGGGCTTGCCTTATTCTCTTTTTCTTCTCTCTCTTTTAAAGTTGAAACTTTCAGACGACGAAGAAAAGACTGGTATTAAAAATGCATGCACAGTAGATTGGATACCAGTTGGTCTTCTTCCGTTTCTTTGTTTTTATGTTTCTGTTCTGGTTTATACTTCAGTCTGACTTTCTTGTTTCCCTTTTTCTTTATTGATCCATCTGTCATTTTTGTCCCTCCCGTCCCCTAGAATATATATATATATATATATTTTATTTTTTTCCCACGTTTTTGTTATTGTTATTTTCTTTTCTTTCTTTTCCGCTCTTTTCTTTCTACACCAGGCCTTTTATTCTTTTGACACTACTACTACTACTACTACTACTACTACTACTACTACTACTACTACTACTACTACGGCGAATCCTACTTCTATTTTTACTTTGTTTTAGCGCTCACTTTTTTACCCAAACAAAATACAATTATTATCTTAGGTGTCCTGACTATGTTCATCCATCTTGATGTTTCCCCGAATCTTACTTACAGTGATCGCACAAATTTATGTTTCTATAACTATATGCTTGAACAGAGCTGTGGAAACATATAGTACTGTGTCAAGGTAGAGTTGGTGTACCTGTGGAACACACATTTGTGGGAAAATAGCGCGAGGAGAGTTTGTACAAAAGGCAGAGTTGTGGAAACCGGCCGACGGGCGGCTTGAGGTAGATCCTGGGTCGGCCGTCACGAGCAGTTCTTGAGTTGGAAAAGCTCTATTTAAAAATGATGAAATATAATGGAACTGAGCTTTGGGAAGATAAGCATGCCTTTCTTCTTCCTCCCTCCTTTCACCCACCCTCCTCCCTCTTATCGTCCTTCCCCTCTCCCTTTCACCAAGGGCAAGATGTACAAAAGCACACTCAGTGCTTACTCTTTTACCCTTGTTAAATAACATTGTTAAGTGATCTTATATTATCTTTGGTCCCTTCTGTTTCTCTGTACTGTTTATATAATGTGTCGGAGTTTGAACCAAAATTGCGAGAGAGAAAAATCCCGCTCACTCCAAGAGATTACTACTACTTGCTGATGTATACGTTCATACGTTTTTTGATTGTCTAAGATTTGCGAAATTGGAATCTAAACTTTGCGTTTGGGCGTTCTAAAGATCGTCTGCTAGGAACACTACATGGCCCTTAGAAAGCAGTATAGGCAGACACAACAGAATCACAGCATGCTTTAGCGCGTTGGTTGTGGATTATAAAGAAGAGGCTGATCGTGTTCCTGTTATATGAGGTGACGCGTCATGACTGTATCTTCACTAGACTTGTGGGGACGTTATCGAGGAACTAAACGCATTTGCTTACACTCTTATTAGATAGCTTTCACCTCAACAATGTAGATGAATACACTCTTCTAAGGTGATGCTATCATTGTGTAAACGTTTGAAAGAATGGCCAGTCTCACTTTAACTTTGCGCCAGTGCTTGTATGTACAATGTCAGTTCTTCACTTCTTTCCTCCATAGCCCCAAGCTTTATCAGAATCCAGCCCCGAATTGCCTAGAATAAAAGCGCCACAGAGCGCTTGCAATTGCTCCACACGAACTATTTTTGCTTTGGCAACCTTTTGCCATATGCAAGCGCTTTTAAAATGGCTCAGAACATGTAGATTGCACAACAGCCCATCAAAGTGAAGTTGGCTGAAAGTGAAAGTTACTACTGTCAATCGCACTGACGACACAACAATATAAATACTCTTGCACATAAACAAAATTATTCCGTCAAATAACAAGTACACAGATCTTACCAGACTGTAAACAACAAATAGTCCTCCATTGCTATTTCACCGTTGAACACATAGCCATTCGCAGATCCAAAACCCACCACTCTGGCCGCCATCTTGTTTCTCTTCGCAAACAACCTTTCGAGACCGCTACACAGCGCTCTGTAACACCTTTCGCAGGTTTAGGATTGCCCAGACTTTCCGCCAAAATAGTTACGTAGCGTTACGCAGCGCTCTGCCTAGGCAACTCGGGGCAGACCCCAATCTGTCTGTATTGATAACCTAAATCTCAGAGTGATAGAAAGAGGTGCTTGAAATAAAGACATGCAAATCTTTAAGCTATCACAGTTGATCCCACTTGTAATACGTGAAACGATATTCACGCTCAAGAACGCTCGTCTTAGTAGCAGGGAATATGTATGACGGCAAAGAGCTTAAAACTCTTTGATGACGGTCAACTAGCGCCAAAACCCAAAGTTACCAGTATCATGAGATACTTGAAATTAACACGTGTTCTGTTTAATTTACAGAGGTACCGGTAATCCACAGTATTAATTAATAAATATCAGTATTTGCTACGCCTTCCTAGCGCCAAAACCTGATAATTACAATGTTTGCGTAATAGTACCAATTATCATGCCAGAGTTACAATTATTATGAGAAAATTACAAATGTCACTAAAAAGTACTAATATCTTTGCGTGATCATGTTCAATTTTCAGTTTTGGCTCTAGCAATCCGTTTGGAAATGCGCCAAAACCGAAAATTGTAATTTTCACCTGATAATTACAATTTTTACGTGTTAATGGTAAATATTACGTGTTCCACTGGTTTTTATCTCAACCGAGCTACATAAATATACGCATGCACAATATATAGTGACCAATCAGCGTAGACTTCCGAACACCCGCTCTTTCACGAGCTGCAAACTTGTGCAATGAAAGGCACTGTTGATGAAAACTGTAAGCAAAATTACATATCTGTTTTAGTATATTATTTTTTACGTCAATGTAATACTGATGCGCATGCGCGGTACAATGAGCCAAGCGCATGCACAGGCACTGTTCACAGCAAACCTTAGGTTTGGGCGCTACTAAAGCTCAGCCCAAACTAAAAATTAGTAATTAACCCTGTGAATTTCCGGTATCTCTGAATTACACAGAACACATGTTAATTACCATTTTCACTGATACCTGCAACTGCAGGTTTTGGCGCTAGTAAGCCTTCTTAGCCAGAATTAAGCATGATGGCGTAAAAATTGTAATTATCAAGTGAAAATTGTAATTATTATGTGATAATTACAATTTTCGGTTTTGGCGCTATTCCAGGCGGATTGCTAGAGCCAAAACTAAACATTAAACAGTATCATGCGAAGATATTTGTAAGTTTTCAATGATATTTGTAATTATCCCTTCCTACATAATTTACCATGATACTTGTAATTATCCTATGATATACTTATCAGATTTTGGCGCTAATAGCCCGTCATAAATATCCATCATAATTCTGCATGTTGTGGTCATATATGTACAAAGTTGTGTTTTATTGGATAATAATGTTTGTGCATTTTATCGTTTTAATATGTCATTTGTTTCTTCATTCCTGTATGTACTGTGTTTATTTAATTTATAAAAAACCCCTTGGGGTCATGAGCAATCTTGCCACTGTAGATTGTTCTAACCTATAAAGGGTACAGTGAAAGCCCCAGTTGAAAACCTGTCTTGCCTTTGTAGGCATGACAAATTAACTGCGGCAACAGTTCCCCCCGTTGGAGTGCCGGGGGTTTCAGTATAAATAGTATCCCCACTTTCTGGAAATTTAGTGCTTTAAATTCCCACTGTCGCTGTCTTCCTCATTTGCTCTTTCCCATTCCCGATCTGTCCTACCACTCTGCTATACTATCTTCTTCTTCGCTAGATCAATGACCTACCTTTTTTCTTGAAAACTCTTCCTGGACAAGACTCCTTGTTTGTGTATGAGGTCTGTTGGATCAGCTTGGGAGTGTTGGACGCTTTCTGCCGGGTGGTCACTAGGGCTTCCTATGAATGTACTATTTAGCACTATAGGCATTTTATATGTATGTGTTTGGTTGATGATTTATAATGATGTTTGTATTCTATTTTGTTTTTGTAACCGGGGTGTTCGCGTAGTTGAGGTCAACCCTCAGCCGTCCCCCGCGTGGGATGTCTTTATTGTAAAGTGACTGGCCGGTGGAGGGCATTCAATTTTCCCACTGGGGTTGTTTCAGCAGATCTTTTATGCGGATCGGGGGTTGTCCGGTCCTGATTTGGCTCGGAAGAGTCCGCTGGACCTAAAGCAACAATAAATCAATCAATCAATTTATAAAAAAAAATATACAGGATCATATTCAAATATATTCAATCGAACCCAAAGCGTGGCGAAGAGATCGCTTTTACAGAAGTCGGAATATGAGTCAATTTTTAATTTTGAAATGTTAGATTCACTACCAGTATTGAACGGAGGGAGGAAACCGGAGTACCCGGAGAAAACTCTCGGTATCCTGAAAAATCTCGTACCTCAGTCACGTAAATTCGAACCACGCCGGGTTGGAAACCAAAACCTTCAGCATAAGAAACCAGGTCCAAATCAACTGAGCTACAGGACACCCCATAATGACAACAACGGCAATAATAATAATAATAATAATAATAATAATAATAATAATAATAATAATAATAATAATAATAATAATAATGAGTGGGAAACATCTAGTACGTTATATTTTAAAAACCGCGTAATGATGTTTTCTTAATCAGTAGTTATATTTTTGTTAGCCTTGCATGTAAAATGAAATTAGAGAACGTATTCTTACATAGCGCACTCACAGAGCTGCTCAAACGTTGTCCATTGCACGATCTAATTCAAGTGTCCGTTTAATTATTTGAACGTACAATCACTCTGTCCCTTTGACAGAATTATCAAGTTCTTTTGCGTTTCGCTGCGAAGACACAGGGAAATGAACCACCGTTAAAATTGTCGATTCATTACACCAAATCGACTCCTGTGAGAAAACTTTCCCGTCATCGAAGAAATACGAACCCAGATCTCTCGCTCGGCAGTCCAGCATTTTTATCATTTCACCAATCACAATGCTTCACCATACACACATTTCTTTTGTTTAGTATTGTATTGTTACGTGTGTCCATGTGTCGTACTTTGCTCTGGCGTGTATAATGTCTCGATCGTGCTATTGTTGTGAAACGAGTTGTCTAATCCTAGGACTAAAGGACATCACCTCATGCACTTGCCTCGAAGTGAGAAAGAGTGATCTTTCATGCTGGTCGTGCCGGAAGTACGTCACAGCACGTGCAATTTCGTAATTTGAACTAGGCAAGGTTTTGTATGACTAAGCGAGAAAAGTTTCTTTGGGTGTGTCTTTGATAAAAGGAAGAAAGAAAGAAAGAATGAGATGTTTTTTCCCTCTCATCACGTTTCTATTTTGTTTATTTTCTCAAGTAAGCTTAATGAAAGCAATTGAAGGCAGGTCACTTTGGGGAAGAGTTGGGAGGTGGGAGATAGCGGTAGTAAGTTAGTGGCCAAAAAAAAAGAGGTCTGTGTAAGTCCGTGTCTCTGTCTCTCTGTCTTTGTCTGTCACTCTGTCTGTCTGTCTCTCTCTCACTCAGTCTCTCATGAATGCGGATGTGTGATTAAATTAAATGTGTGAGTGATCTTTAAGTGAAACTGTAATACACTAATGAATAGTACATTGTATTGTATTGTCTCCATGGTCACTATATGAATTATTATTGATGCCACGAGGCCTCTTCGCGCTGGCACTGTTGTTGGAATGCCGAATCCAGTTTGGATGTACTTGACTGCCCATATTGTGTCCTTTCTGCCTCATTATTATTGTCCTTCTTCCTCTTCTTCTTCCTCTTCTTCTTCCTCTTCTTCTTCCCCGCCTTCATCCTTTGCCTACTCCTCTTTCTTCATTTTATATGACATTTTCTTCATTTTCCTCTCCTTTTTTAGTCATCATCATCATCATCATCATCATCATCATCATCATCATCATCATCATCATCATCATCATCGTGGGCGCGCTGTGATCATGCTTTTTGTGTGGAAATATTTATGCGCTTAATAAATTTTTATTCATTCATTCATTCGTTCGTTCATCATCATCATCATCATCATCATCATCATCATCATCATCATCATCATCATCATCATCATCATCATCATCATCATCATCAGGTGTCTATGTTCCCTCTCGCTCTCTCCGCTCGTCTGCAGATGAAAGGATGTTCCGTGTGAGACACAGTGGTCGAGACTTTATTTTTTTTCTCCGTTTACACCTGGAACTCGCTACCTCGGTCCGTCCGTTACAGTCCTTCACTAGCGTCTTTCAAAATCAACTTGAAGACGCATCTTTTTAGAGAGGCCTTTTCTTAGGCGCCCTGAGTGAGTGTTTTTGGATGTAGGGATGTGTGTGTGGTTGCGTGTTATTGACCAATGTACGTATGTTGTGTTTACATTTGTTTGTGTAAAGCGCTTTGTGATTTTGGAAAGCGCTGTATAACTTGCCTGTTATCATCATCATCATCATCATCATCATCATCATCATCATCATCATCATCATCATCATCATCATCATCATCATCATCTTCTTCTTCTTCTTCTTCTTCTTCTTCTTCTTCTTCTTCTTCTTCTTCATCTTCCCCATCATTGTAATTTCGTTCAGGTAGATATATTTCGTGCGTGTAACTATTTTATTTTATTATTTATTTATTTATTTAATAGATCTTTAAAGCGCTTTTCCAGCTGATGAGCTGCTTAAGGCGCTTGCCGAAACAGAATCTAATTCAAGCCGCCCGAGGCGCCAATTGCGACCTTTAGGCGTATAGTCTGACGCCCAGACGACTCATAACCCTCGGCGACCGGGGATGGGGCAAGGTGACTTCGTCTTTCTGGTTGTATTTGTGTAGCCAGCACACCCGCCTAGGACATGAGAGTCAGGATCTTTAAAGTCCCCGCAATGGAATGCGTGCTTGCATAGGTCAACTCGGTTTATACTCTCATATGAGCCGAAATTGTCTCCTTTAACACAGTGTGTGCATGCATGCCTCATTCTCATTAGCCAACAGAGCATTGTCCTCTTCCTTCTTCTCATCATGCCAACATCCTTTGCCCTCCTCTCCCTTTTCTTATTCCCCTTTCTCCTTCTCTTTTCCTCCTCTCCTTCTTCCTCCTTCTTGTTTCCCCTCCCCCTCCACAGCGTCCCAAATCCATTTCGTGGATCTAACGTCTGCTTAAGATGTACCATTTGGTGCAGCCCATGAACTCGTCTTCATTAACGGATGGAGCATAGACCTTCTCCTCGTCTCCCTCCTCCTCCTCTTCCTCCTCCTCCTCCTCCTCCTCCTCAATGTCATCATAGTCCCAATAGGTCTATTCGTGTAGCTGTCTGCTTAATTGTTTCCTTTCACATCTTATTCATTTCTTATTTTGCAGAGTTTACAGCACGCTGACCAGTGAACTACATATCAACGTGTAAACCTGACTCAAACAACACTTAACCTTCACATAGGTCCATGATGTCAACACTGAATAATTACCACTAACACATCTCCGCCCAGTGTGATATTGCAGGCCAAAATTGTGTCTGATCGGCTGCGCTGTCTATCGATTGTGTCAGCAACAGCCCAAACTCGAACACATCAAACATGTGTCCAATCTGCTTTTTCTAACTGGCTGCGCTTTCCAGCGACCACAATAGTACAATCAAGATCGACCAGCATTGAGAGGTGGGTCGCATCTGCGTACACACACAAAATTCCATTAACACTGTAATCCTTGATCCTTGATAGATGTCATTCTAACTAAAGACAAAAGGAGGGGAGTTGGGGATGGTGTGGGGAGAGAACTAAGACTAAACAAGCTAAGGCGGGACTAACTTGCCTTGTCCACAAGCCAGAAACCAATGGCACCTGACAGGTGTGGGTTCGAGCCAGCATCTGGGCGTTTTGTTTCTCCGAATATTATTTACTTTCGACTCGGGCAACGTCTCGGGGGTTTTCTCCGGGTACTCCGGTTTGCTCCCCCAGCAAAAATTTGCAAAAAATTCACAAATAATGTTAGGTAGGTAGGGTTGGGCGCGCCACTGGCTGCGACTACGCCTTCTCCGGGGGAGGCGGCCCCGAGTTTCCCGATAGAAAGAAATAATAAACTGCAGCAAAAAAAAAACAAAAAACAAAAAAAAACAAACAAACAAACAAACAAACAAACAAACATTACTGATCAGATATATTAACAATTACATTTTTATTTAGTTAATTATTCTTATATAACACTTTTCCAGGTCAAGAGTTGCTCAAGGTGCTGGTCGATAAAGGATTAAATTCAAACCGCCCGATGCGCTCATTTGCAACCTTTGGACCCATAGTCTGACGCCCAGACGACCGAGCACAATCCTGGGCTATCAGGCACGGGGAAAAGGGACCTAGTGCGTGCTGGGTGTATTTGTGTAGCCGGCACACACCCGTCTAGGAAATGAGCGGCAGAATCTTTAAAGTCCTTGCAATGGAATGTTTGCGTGCACAGACTAGACCTTGGTTTATACTCTCATCCGAAGGATTATAGCGTAGAGGGTATTATTGCCGAAGTTCCGTTTTCTCAGGCGAGGCTACTTACTCCCAGTGTTTTTACACGTCTTATCTCCCTTCAGCAAAAGAACTGGCAACTTTAATGCTCCAGACAAGGGCAATGTGATATTGCCAACACTGAAAGGACATTTTTCATTGGGCACTGATTTATCGGTTCGTTTTTCTTGTTAGCCAGTATCCTGTGACAGTAACGACCTTAATCACATAGAATGTAGATTGTTGTTGTGTGTTTTAATTTTTAGTTTTACTCACACATCCAATACCACCACCATCCGCACCCACCCCATTTCACCATCCATCAGATCCCACTGATCACCAGCCACCGCTGGAGTGAGCATCATGTTTTAAAAGGAATATTACACGTTTCTACATTTACAGTAAGCTTGACATTCAACCAAGGGCAGTAGTGCCTTGACGTTCGACCGAGGTCAACACTGAAATGTAACCTTGACCTTCGACCAAGGTCAGTAGTGTAATTATAGTCTTGACATTCGACCAAGATCAATAGTACTACTGTAGTGCAATCGTAAGAACTCAAGCGTCGATATAATAAAGTAGGCTTACTGCATTTTGTTTGGCATTGAAAACACCCAAATGCATGCACCACACCTCTGGATTTGAACCCGCGATCTTTGAAACACCAATTCTACTATTTCCGACTGGCCAAGGTTACAGAGATCGGGTTGAAGATTGAAAAGGGGAAGTAATGCACGAGACAGCAAACCTCGGTGACTGAAATCCAACCATGTAACAACAACGGTTCTTGAACATAAATTGTATCTTCACAAAGATGGTGGCATGCACGCAGATGGGCACTCTCCGCTACAGCCATTCTGAGCTCAGTGATGTTATTATATTCGTTGTCTTTCTCCGAGAAGAACCCTTTCGGGGCCCGATAAAGGTGTTTAACTCCTTTTAGGCGGTCGATGTTTTCCTCCCAAGAATGATATTACTACGGCCTTTGCCAGGCATCTATGTATTTCATCGTTGTAATCTCTAAGCCATTGTTAAAAAGCCATTAATGTAAATCAGCGCAAGAGAAAAACAAATACATTCAACAACTTGTTGCGAAAAAAACAACAATAGCAGCAGCAACAACAACGGCATTGTTGTGAGCTGAAAATAACGTAAATATTAAAATTCTCTTTCGATGATAAACATTTCAGCGAGATATATTCCTGATCACCCAAACATGACACAGTTGTTATGACTTTCCTCGAGGACTCAACATCACCGATAGCTAGTTGGCGTCTAAAATTTCACACCACAATCAGCAACGGAAGATAAAGTTTACGACAACAACTTAGGCAACAACGACAGCCACAGCGCAGCACAATCAGCACTAACAGCAATGACAACACAAAGAACAGCATGGGTAGCAACAACAAATAGCTGCAGCAATAATTCAATTCAATTCAATTCAACAAATCTGTATTACCTCTTACAAGGAATTATGACAGGCACTTGATCACTAAAATAAAACAAATAAAAATAAAAATAAAATAAAAATGCAAGTAAAAAATTAAACATAGTATAAAGTAGTATTTGTTTAAAATCTTTACAACATGTAGGATACGATTATATATGGACAAACAAATACATACCCACACTATTAATTGATGTAGTAAATTATGTAATAAAAAATGTAAAACAAATTCTCACAGAAGAGGCTATTCCCTCCAATCACAAATTCAGCCAGGGTACAGTTATCACAGAGAGCCATTACAAAAAAAGGTTTACGTGCAAGATATCACAGTCCCATACAATAATTAATGAAATTAAAGTTAAACTGTACTAACAACCAACACATTTAATATTTATTTTAAAAACGATACATACGTCTATATACACATGTAACCTAATTTCGGGTTCCCACTCTCCCTCCCTCCCCTCATTCCGCTTCATCAAACCACACAGTTAAAAACATACCTTTTTAGGGAATATTTCAATTAATCATTTACAAGAGAGTGTAAGCAGGTGTGCGTGCTTGTGTTTTTCATAGTTTAACTGCATTTTGTACATATGTATATTATGTATCTTTTGTCCAGTTTTGTCTGTCTTGTCTTCCCATTCCCCCAACCCCTTGCGCGCCTTGATCCTTAGGCTAAGGCGCCTTACAAATGACGAACATTATTATTATTATTATGCACAACCGCACGCACCCTTACACACTGTAGAGCCGATTACAACAAGCAAGAGGAAGAGGAAGGAGCCCCAAGCAGAGCCATCAGCGCGTCAGGTTTGAGTTGATCAAGGCCACGGCAGAGGGGAGAAAACTGGATCGGTAACGTACTGTGCGGGTCTTAAGGCTCCTAAGGCGTTTCCCAGAAGGTAGAATTTTAAACCAAGAAGAGAGAGGGTGGGTGGAATCGTCCTTGATGCTGATGGCTTTGCCTAGGTCCCTTCTTTGAAACAATTCACACAGAGGTGTCTGCTTTTTACCAATGATTCTGCTGCAGGTATTGGTAATACGGTTCAAGGAATTCCTACTTTTGACACTGAGAGACTGAAACCAGCAAATGAATGAAAACGTAATAACTGATTCCACGTAGGCACAATAACAATTTTCAAGTATGCTCTGCGAAACCAGAAGAGATCGGAGTTGATACAACATGTACATACGCTGCCTTCATTTCTTAAATATCATTTCGGCATTAGCTGTGAAAGAAAGCTTGTGGTCAATCATGGTCCCAAGGTAACATTAGTAGCAACAACCACAACGCTGAATCACCACCACCTTTACAGCAAATTATATACAATATGGATTGTGTTTTTAAATCGCATGTTCACTAACAGGGCTGCGGGAGGTGCTGACTACCTAGGTCCTGCTCACATAACAGAGATTAAACTGGCCGGTCAGGCTCCTAAATGGCGTCACTGAAGGCATTGCTAAAGTGATGACCAAATCACGTATGATAGGACTTTCCTATGTAACAGTATGTGCTATACAAATCCTCAGGGGAAAGATCTTTCCTCTGTAATAGCTTATGTGATGTACTTTTCTCTGAAGTAGCTTATAAGTGATGTAGGCCTACCTAATTCTTTCCTCTGTAATAGCTTATATGTGATGTACTTTCTTTTCTCTGTAATAGCTTATTCACACTTCACCAAGACTTTCATGAAGTTGGGACTGCTTCGTCGGCCAGTACTTTGCTTTGGCTTGGATGATGAAATCCTCGTCTCCCTACACGTAAACTTGTTGCACGTTTACGTACTGTGTGTATCTACGAAAAAGTGAGATGTGGTACCGACATTGAATATGTATTTTACGTTTTCTTCGCAGCTGCCCACCAAGGAAATAGTTACTGGTGAACAAATAATACTAAAAATAAACTATGTGGAAAAAACACGATTCGTTGATTTGTGTCGAATGCACATTGTTAAATTTTAGTGATTTTCGTCAAATCTGTGTAATCGTCCAAGGAACCTGATGAATGTCTTTTCTTTAAAAGAGTTCTTCATTGTGTTCAACACACCTCTCACTGCACCTCAGATAAAACTGAAATCTGAAATATTATGTTTCTATGGTTTGCATTATGTCTACGTGGACGTTTCATCGCATCTGTGCTAAAAAAAATACTGTTAAACTCTTGAATCTGGGGAAACTTGAATATACCTCAGATAAATCTACAATCTGAACTATTTTTCTCTGGTTTTCACCATGCCAGAAACCTGAAACTGAAAATTTTATCTGTGACTTGCTCCAAATCTTCTGGGCATCTTTTTTTTTCACCCACCATGCCGGCGTAAACATATAGACGTTTCATGGAATGTGAGTTCAACACACCACTCTCAGAACTCCCTTCCCCAAACTGCTCTGGAATCTGGACATTTTGACTGTTGAAAATACATATTTTGCTATTGTTTTCACAATGGCTGTTTAAAATTATTACATTTCTTTGAATCTGTATTCACATAAGCACTGTCTTTCTCTGAAAACACTGTGGAATCTGGACAGTGGAAAATTATGTGTCCGTGTTTCTAGCCGTGGGATCTTCTCCATTCAAAGATGACGCCTGTGAGATTTTGCATCAGTGCTTGCATCTATATGTACAGCGTACAACGAGGTGAGTCTAAATTATTATTGTTTGATATTTATATGGTGGTGTTGGTGGTTGGAGAGAAGATGATACAGTGATAGAGGCTAGGGTGATGAAGAATTCTCGCACATTCTCTCTCTCTCTCTCTCTCTCTCTCTCTCTCTCTCTCTCTCTCTCTCTCTCTCTCTCTCCCCAATGCCAGTTCGTTGATGACTGTTGGAAAGTTTTATTCTCGAAGTGCATCATACTAAGAGAGCGCAACAGGCAATGCTTTGAGTCGAACCCGTGTGTGTCTCTTCCCCGAGTGTGTGTGTCCCGAGTGTGTCGAAATTTTTTTTTGAGTAAAATTAACGTCCCCAGTCACAATAAGCGTATAGGGGACGATTGATGTCGAAATGTTTGTTTGTTTGTATGTAGATTATAGTCACACGACACTTTCGCATATAGGTGACTACTGGACCGATTTATACTGACACCAGCGGGCCAGTTGTTGGTAAAGGGGAAAATAATATGATCACACGTTGACCAATCCGGGATTCGAACCAGCGACCTTTCGGTTACTAGCAAGACGCTCTTACCAACTGAGCTACCCGGCCCCTCGAAATGCGAATTTTAAATTAACGTCCCCGGACAGGATGTGTATAGGGGTGTCCTCGAAATGTTTGCACGTCCGGGCTTTTATGTGGTGCCGCCAGCCGTACTGAACCCGATGATTAACGCGTGCTGCGCGTCCCAAAATGTTCGCCTCTCTCGGTAATTTGTTTTATTTGTTAACCTTTATTTTACATATAGGGCTTGAAACGCCTACGAATACTATACAAATTATATATGGGCGGAAACGCGGAAATACGACCTTTCTACTGATATAATAATATCGGACCTATCTGCTACGAAATAAAAATAATACACAATTTAAGAGGGAGTTGGCTGCTGCTCTTAAGCATTTCACAACTCTAAACTCATAACAACTCTTTAATTTAATAGAATTATAAATAATAATAATAATGACAAAGAAAGAACAACGTCTCCCCTTTCCAACGATATACAATATAACATGGTTACTATTAGGCCTATGGGTTCCGACCATGACGGAATAAAATAGAAATCACCTAACACAACAACAGTATTTACATCTACCTTCTTCTTACAACTTTTCCTCTGTTTTTCTTCCTATGTATGTCCTATAAAACTAATATTTAATTTAAGTATATACTAGGGGGCCGGGTAGCTCAGTTGGTAAGAGCGTCTTGCTAGTAACCGAAAGGTCGCTGGTTCGAATCCCGGATTGGTCAACGTGTGATCAAATTATTTTCCCCTTTACCAACAACTGGCCCGCTGGTGTCAGTATAAATCGGTCCAGTAGTCACCTATGTGCGAAAGTGTCGTGTGACTATAATCTACAAAACAACAAGTATATACAGAGAAAAAGTAAATATAGAGAATGAACTAACTAAGCATCGGAAAATATCACACTTAAGGTGTTACAGTGGAAAATCTTTGCTATCGCCATCATCGACAATTTTGTACTTATCATGTGTTAATCTACAATTACAATAGGCGGGAAGTGGCCAACAGTAAGCCTGTCAGGTTGTTCCGCAAACAGCGCGGTGTCTTTATCAATGTGATAGGCTTCGCGCTATTCTAAACATCGCGCTCTCCTTTAACACTGCTACATAAATCACAAATAAAGTTTATATACTCTAATAGAGCATTTAATGCTGCGTCTAACGATTTTAGGCTTTAAGGGATCTGAAAAGTATATATCAAATTATTGCGTACACTAGTTTAAACATAACAGAGAACAGGGTGAGGCCTAAGTATCGAACTGGTCAGATATTCCTTGTAGCTGGACCGATATAATCTTGTGTCATAAATCGTATGGATCACTTAAGAAACCTTTTTTCTGGCTTGTGATTGTGTGTGTACGTATGATTATTTAATATAAATTACTTTGTATTGCATAAATTACAATATTATTTGTGTAGACTTTCATAAAAGAACCGATTCTTCGAAGTTTCTCGGTTACGGCGATCGATGAAGTAATTTTGATACACCAGGGAACGTAATGCCAGATCGTAATGGTATCATTTTGATTATGTGTTAATTTGCTTTTGATCATTTAATTGTTGGAGGCCCAGTTTAAAGGAATTTCTCGTGGTGTCATAATGAAGTTCAGTCACTTCCTACCCCTCTCTCTCTCTCGATCTCTGCCGCAGTCCAAACACCCCATCCCCTACGCCCGGATAATTTATTTTCTGTTATTTTCAACTGTTGAGTGAAAGGGAAGTAAGAGTGATCATCAATGTTTATTACTCTCCCTTGACGGAAGCGGCCATTTGCTGTTTTAAGTTTTGCGTTTTTCTCTCTCCAGTGGGAGAGATAGTCTTGTAATCTTAAAAAAGGTTGGACATGACGTATTTGTCTTTGCTCATTTTATTTTTCTTTGGTTATTTTATTTCAACTTTTAAATCGAAACACTGGGAACGATTTTAATTAGGCTGGGTTTTGTAGCTAGGAATGGATGGCGTGGCGTGTTACAAAGGCATGCGTCACTGGTTACCAGAGAAAGGCGGAATACAAAATAAGGAAGATAATGGTATTTACAGTAGTTTGATACTCTCCAGGGTGTCGTGCCCCTTTTACACACACGCCAGAACGGAGTTTTGTTTTGAGAGAGCGAGAGAGAGAGAGAGAGAGAGAGAGAGAGAGAGAGAGAGAGAGAGATGTTCCTTAATCTCTGATGCCTAGCATGTTCTTTTACCTTCTGTTTGGAATGTATAATTGCGAGATCCTTCGTACAAATTTTCCAAATTATTAATCTAATTATTTCTCCTGCACCTTTCAATTGCTTCGGCCGTTAACGTTATTCCGTCCTAAAGAGGTGTTTCACCTGGAAAGATCTTCCTCTTCTTCTTCTTCTTCTTCTTCTTCTTCTTCTTCTTCTTCTTCTTCTTCTTCTTCTTCTTCTTCCATTATTATTATTATTATTATTATTATTATTATTATTATTATTATTATTATTATTATTATTATTATTATTATTATTATTGTTGTTGTTGTTGTTGTTATTAAGGTTTTTAGTAAAGCAGCGCAGATAGAATAAGCTCGAAGAAGATGAAGACAAATAGTTGTTATCAGACGATATCACATTTCAAGTCATACACTGAAATCAGGAAGACAACCCTTTCTATAAACTTTTGCTGTTGGAGAACTAAACAAAGACTTATCCTATCCTATCCTATTCTATCCTATCCTATCCTATCCCGTAGCTAAAAGGTCATTGGGGCACCACAGATGACAACCCTCATGGCTTCGTTCAGTGTCAAACCAGTCCATTCTCGAGTGTTGTCCTCCCACCTCTTTTTATGTCTCCCTCTCCTCATGCCTCATAGCATAGTGCCTTGCAGGATAGTTTTTGCAAGGCCTGATGCTCTGGTGACCTGGCCATACCATCGGAGTTTCTGTTTCTTCACCACTGTGAACAGGCCATCGTGTTGTCCAATGGCTTGTGAGATGGTCTGTCGGACTTCGTTGTTGGTGATGTGCTGGGTATAGGAAATGCCCAGAAGTCTTCTGTAGCACCTTATCTCCATGCTTTGTTTTCTTCGTTGTAGATCTGCTGTAAGGGTCCATGTTTCGCAAGCGTATAGGAAGATGGAGATGAGAAGGGAGCGCAGCAGCCTTACCTTGGAATGTAGGTTGATAGTCATATCTTTCCAAACGGGTTTCAACCTTGTCAGGGCGTTTGTGCGATCCTGGAGAGGACTTCCTGTGTGGACCTATTGTCTGAGAAAATGGCTCCTAAATATTTGAAGTTATTCACTGTGTTTAGGGATTAGCTTTGGACATTGATGTCCATATTGATGCCTTTGGTGTTCTTGGTCATCAGTTTGGTCTTCTCTCAATTTATTTCCATTCGAAGCCTCTGTACCAGCTGTTTAAGTTCTTGTTTCTCTCCAGCCAATCCATCAATGTCATCCGCAAAACGGAGGTTGGAGATTGCTCTACCCCTTATGCTGTCTGTGCCTTCGTGATCTGCAAGGGCATCTGACACGATGCGCTCTAGGAAGATGTTGAAGAGTGTTGGAGAGAGTAGGCATCATTGACGCACACCGGTTGTTGTTCTGAACCAGTTCCCAATAGCGCTGTTGTGGCCTTGTCATACAGACTTTTGATGGCTTCAATAATGTTAGGGCTGATGTTGTAAACTTTCATGGTTGCCCATAGAGTTGCATGCCAGACTCGGTCAAACGCTTTCTTGAAGTCTACGATATATATAGATGTTGTTGGTGCTTTAAGAATTTCTCGCAGATTATTCTGAGGTTGAAAATCTGTTAAGTGGTGCTTCGCCCTGCCCTGAATCCTCCTTGTTCTTCAGCTATGATTTGTTCAGCTTGGGGTTTCAACCTGTTGAGTATTATTTTCAGGAGGACCTTGCAGGGATGGCTGATGAGGCTGATTGTGCGGTAATTTTCACACTCCTGAAGGTTACCCTTTTTGGAAGAGTGATGACAAGTGACTGGGTCCATTTTGTAAGACCTTGTTACGTATAATGGCGAGGGCGTCAATCACCCCCGGCTTGCAGCAATTAAGCGGGTATGTTGTCCACTCCCGCTGACTTTCCTTCCGTTCTTTAGTGATTGCACTGCTGCTTCAACTTATTCTCGGAGAATTGGGAGGATTTCTTCCTCTTCTCTGTTCTGGGGATATGCTAAAACTGATGAAACAAGAAGTTTGGTGTGTGGTTGTACAAGTCAGAGCAGTACTCTGTCCATCTATCCAAGATTTATTGTTCTTCTGTAAGGCATAATTATGCCAGACTTGCTTTGGATCATGGAGATCTTGGGCTGTTTAATACTTTAACACAGTCTGATTAGCCTTCTTGCTGTTGTTCTTGTAGAGAACAAACAAAGACGGTCATTGACTAAAGACTGAGGCTGATCAACCACTACTAATATGCTGATACTAGATTCATTTCGATAGGGAAAGGCGGAAGGGTGAACGAGAACGGGGGTAGGGTAGGTAGTAGGTGGAAGGGCGTGTATGTGTGTGTTTGCGTGTGTTTGTGTGTGTGTGTGTGTGTGTCGGGTGGGTGGGGGGAGGTTGAAGACAGGAGTGGAAGTGGAAGTCTAAACCTGTATTCAAATATTAGCTTGAGTCTTACAGCCAGATAGTCCTTTTATGGAATGTGTCAAATAGAAGGAGATGGGAGGTACTTCAGGTAATCATCATTTGTTATAATAATTCAAGTCCGTATAATAACTTGGGAGGCATTGAGGTTGGAAAGATAAAGGGAGAACCATAGGCAGAGTTGAGGTGTAAACTATAGATGGTGCTGTAAGGCGGGGTAAAGGGCTTTGTTGTATGTATAGGTGGTGCTGGGGTTGGGGGTAGGGGTGGATTGAATGTAGAGTGGAGACAAGGGAGTAGGACGTAGGCATCAATCCATCGGTTGAGGTAGTTTGTTACCGCTGTAGGGTCGATCATTGACGTAATCTTTACAATTAGTTTTCGCTTTTTTCGATCATAGGTATTTGTGTGGTCTGCACCGCGAATCGTACGTATTGTGTAATAAGTTCCCCGTCAGTAAGAAAATATATTTTATTTAAGTATTTGATGTATTAGGCCACGGTGGTGGTTTCTCCCGTGTAGGCCTACTCCGGTTTTCTCCTTCCCTTAATAATGGTATTGGACACGGTCAAATAAATATATGAAAAAGGCATATCCAAAAATATAAGCATAATTTTCTGTCTCCTTGCTTTTACAGAATCAAATTTGTGTTTGTACGTTTGTGTAAAAACTGACACTTCAGCGTGTATTTTGGTTATAGATAGTCGCCCTTTGAATTTTATTGAAGGGAAAAAGCGCGTAATATAGCATCATTTATTTTTTTAAAGCATAAATAGCGTCCCCTCCTATGAAAACAATCTGCTGTCAGAGAGGTGCGAACCCAGTTTCTCCTTCTCCCCAAAACGAGAACTATCGCTGAGCCGCAGCGGGTCTAGTTGCGTAGATTAAAGTTTGTGATCTTAACATTAAGAGCAGCGACGCAGTTCACCAGTCTAGTCGGAAGTGGTCTATTTTTCAGGCCACCTCCAAGAGCATCTGTCCGCCTAAGGCATCGTTTACAAGAGGAGCAAGTTCATGTTCCACCCAGGTCTGTTTTCTCACGTCTATATTCCCCCGTATATGTTTGCGACAAATCTGGGGGAACAAGATGGAATTGACCTGGTGAAACATAGACCCGGGGAACATAGACCTGAAAAGTCTTAACGAAACATACTGGGGCAATACAGACCTGAGGAAACAGACCTGGGGAAAACAGACCTGGGAACACCTCAAAAGCCTTGGGGAACATAGACCTGAAAATACTTGAAGGAGCGTTAGCTTACATCTCGAGGAATATAGCCCTAGAATTGTGGTTAGCTAGACCTGAGGGAACTTAGACCTAAGGAAACATAGGGTTTAATGTTGTCTTTTGGACCCAATTAGATGTCTGGGCAAGGGTCATTTTGTAGAGCTATTTAAGTCCACAGAAGACGGAACGTGTGCCTTGGGCATCGCTAGCATTTGCTGTTTTCTATGCTTCCAGACACATCCAAAGTTATCGTAGTCATTATCGAAGTCGTCATGCCAACGTCATCATGATCATAATCAACATGATTATCATCATCACCATCGTCATCATGATTATCATCATCACCATCGTCATCAGGATTATGATCATCACCATCGTCCACCCATTGCACATAGCTACGATCGAAAGAAAGTATACTGCAGACAGGCGCTGCGCAGCAGGCCAAAGTACGTCCCTAGGCCCTTGGCCCTTGTGCTTTGAAAACGCAAGGAAAAGTAACTTTCGTCTCCTCTAGGCGACGAATTAGGTCAAGCTGTACTTGTTTCTAGGTCAACTGTCTTTTACGAACCGTTTTAGAATGTTTTCGAACCGTTTGTTGACGCCGGATAGTGCCCTCACTCGGTTTGATACAATTTAAGTATCCAAGAAGGCAAATGGGTTTTTGGGACGAAAAAAGCGCAAGTTTGTAGAGAAAAGGGCAAGGGCTAGGGATAGATCTACAACTATCCCTTACCCGAACCCTTATAGTAAAAATCCGCTCTTCCCGTCAGTATTTAACAGTTTTTTTTAGCATCATCGCGCTGATTGGTCAGAGAAAGTATACTGCGGTTCGCATCCGCGGCTAGCAGCGAGCCCAAAGTATACTTTGAAGGGATGGAGGGAATGCGTTCACCTGCTGCTAGCGAGAGTTTTGGCGATACTTTCTACCGATCGCAGCAATGTGTATTACCTCCATCATCATCATCATCATCATCATCATCATCATCATCATCATCATCATCATCATCGTCATCATCATCATCATCATCATCATCATCAGCATCAGCATCATCATCATCATCATCATCATCATCATCGATTTACCTCCATAGCTACCATTCAAATCTTTTTATATTCTCCTCGTCCTTCTTATATTCGTCATCAACTGCTCCCCCCCTCTCGCCTCCCACCATTTCCACCCCTTCCCCATTCCTCACAGTCGTAGTACAATGCAGGTATTACTAACATTATTAGATTTTATGCAATAAAGAATTATAACAGCAGCATCCTACTTCTCACCTTCTCGTCATTCTCATCATCTTCACACACCTAATATTCCTATGGGTCTATTTGGTATAAGTAAAATAATGTTTTCAGTTTACATTTGGAATCTTTTGTTTGTTTGTTTGTTTGTTTCTTTCTTTCTTTCTTTGTTTTTTGATGTGTGGATGTTATTTGTTACTCAGTGTTTCAGTGTTGGAAATTCGGTCTACCTTCTTAGCGAAAGCACGGCAGCCGCATAAACAGCGCCACCCAGGACAAGGGCAGTAGGACGAATAATGCATGCTGAGTGTGAGGGTGTATCTGGTCCTCACTCGTTTAGGACATGAGCGTCAGGATCTTTAAAGTGCGTACGGTAGATATGCGTGCATACACTGTGGTTTATACTTTTCAGCGAGTATGACCAGGAGTCAGCCAAGGGACTCCCTGAAGAAAGGCCTGGTCTAAAACGTTGGAGGACATTTTCTTGTACCAAGGATCGTCACTTAGCTCAGATATTATAACTGTTTACTTGTCAGCCAACAGACGCAACCCTCAGCCTCTTATTCACGCGTCCCTGGTCCTATTCATCCTCCTCTTTCTCCTCCAACTATTCATATTCCTCCTACACCTCATCCTCATTTTCACACAACGCAAAATACTGCAAATATGGGACAACAAATGATCATAACCATTTTACTTTTCTATCCTTTCCTTCCTCTTCCCAATCTCCTCTACTGCACTTCAGGTACTACTTCACATAATGAGATATGGATCAATTTTATCACTAGTAGCAAGTCTAGGGACGGATATTAAACATCTACACCAGAGACTAGATGCCAACGCATTCCAGACACGCTATTACAGTATTACAACTAACAGTAGGTATTACTATAGTATTAACCCCAGTTTTCTTATTACTATAATGTGTAGTTTGGTACAGTGCTGGTCGCACGGTTTCTTTGGAATTTGCTATATGTTGGATAGGTAGATAGGCTGGCTGTCAGACAGGCAGAAAGCCACACACACATGATTATACAGACAAAGGAACACACATTTAACCACACACACACACACACACACACACACACACACCCACACACACACACACACACACAATCTTATTATTTCATTGATCTATCTTTTACTACTCCTGATCTTTATGCAGACTGTATATGGGAGGTTGAGACGGATACTTTAGGCAGTGATCACCTTCCTATCGTAATCACTTGCAATGATTGTGTTGAAGTGGGCAGTGAGCAAGATCCTGTGGCAAAATATCACTATGCTCGGGCTAATTGGGATAACTTTAAAGAAATTTTATTACAAACTGATACTTCTTTTACTAAGAAGAAGGATATTAATGAAGTGTATAATACTTTTGTTAAGAGTATTCATGACGCAGCTTCTAGGTCTATTCCCAAGAAAAAAACATATACGAAAAAATCCCGAACCGGAAATATTTGGTGGAACGAACAGTGTAAAAATGCAGTAAAAGAGAAAAAGGTAGCATATAAAACATGGTTGAAAAATAGAACAGAACAATCATTTATTGAAATGAAGAAGACAAAAATAAATTGTAACAAAACCATTGCTAGCGAAAAACAAGCATTTTGGTCAAATTATTGTAATTCTGAAATCAATAGTTATCAGGACTCAGCTAAAATGTGGAAAAAGTTGTCAGAAATGAAAAATGGATACAGTCTCCCTAAATGTCCCATAAAGCTAACAAATAATACATTTCCAACATCATTAGAGAAGGCTGATGAATTTGTAAAAGTATTTGCTAATGTAAGTCAGTCGTCTAGTTTGCCTAGTCACATACAACAACAAAGAGAAAATGAAGAAAGTAGTCCTACATTTGAGCCTCCTCTACCCAATAATAGTTTATATTATAATGCTGACATAACGTTTGAAGAAGTTAAAAATGTAGTATTCCAATTTGGACGAAAGAATTCAGCGGTAGGATTAGACGGAATCTCATACAAACTTTTATCTAATATTCCTGACAATTGGCTACACATTTTACATGAAATTATAGCAAATAGTTGGGCAAAAGGTACCTTGCCCGAATTCTGGAAAACATCTCTAATTATTCCATTACCAAAATCTGGCAAATCTCGCAGTGTTGTTTCAAATTATAGGCCTATCGCGTTGACGTCACATGCCTGTAAAATAATGGAGAAAGTTGTACTGGAACGGTTATCACATTATTGCGTCAAACAAAAAATAATTCCTATCAATCAAGCTGGGTTTCAAAAAGGCCGATCGACTGTTGATCATTTAGTTAAGCTAACAACACATATTAAAAGACAATTTGCAAAGCGTAAAGGAGTTTTAGCAACATTTTTTGATATTACAAGAGCATACGACAGAGTTTGGCATGCACGTTTACTTTTCAAAATAAAGCAAATTGGATTATCTGGACACATGTATAATTTTATAAAAACTTTCTTACAAAATAGATCTATAAAAGTTAAAGTTGGAAATTGTTATTCATCAAGTCATTCGACGAATATGGGTATTCCTCAAGGGGCAATAATATCTCCAATTTTGTTCAACATTTTAATCTACGATTTGCCAAAAGTTTTCAGTAACAGGGTTACTCTTGTTCAATATGCTGATGACATTGCTATATGGATGAATGTTAATCTAAAAAAGAAAACTTCTTTGTATGAAATAAAACACATTACTTTAGTTTATCAAACAGAAATAGTTTAAACAAGTACATGATATCTAATGGCCTAGAATTATCTAAGGAAAAAACTAAAATGATGCTTTTTAGTAACTGTCAAGTACCAAGAAAACTGCCTAAAATATTGATAGAAAATGAAGAAATTGAATATACTGCTGAGATTAAATTTTTAGGTGTATATCTAACAAGGAAGTTAAAATGGACAAGACATATTGAGTATTTAATTCAGAATGCTTTAAAAAGTTATTATTTATTAAAGATCATTAGTACAAAATCTTGGGGTCAAGATATAAAGACACTCGTTCATTTAGCAACTTCACTTGTCAGATCTAAATTAATGTATGGGCAGGAAGCATATTTTTCAGCTCCGAAGAGTTATTTAAATAAGTTAAAAAGTCTAGATAGCAAGGCTATAAAATTAGCCCTAGGTGTTCCCGTGCATACAAATACATCTAAAGCTTATATGTTAGCAGGAATTATGCCCCTGGATGAACAGAGAAAGTTGGCTTGTGTTAAATATATCGTAAGAGCACATAATATTTGCAATAGTACTAATGAAGAGTTGTTGTTTAGGTCTGATTTAGAATACCCAAAACGAGCACAAAATGTTAGATTCTTAGAAACGATTTCTACATATACTAAAGACTTAATTGATTCTACAGTAGAGGACATTAAAAGACTTAAGACAGATATTTCTTCACCAATGCCTCCTTGGGAGATGATGAAGGGTAATTTTGATATTCATTATTGTAACACATTCAAAAGTGTTAATAGTAACTTAGTTACAACTGAGGCTCGTGAACACATAGATTCTGTTTATTCTCAACATTTAAAAGTGTATACTGACGGTTCTGTTTTATCATCAGGTGAAACAGGTGCATCATATGTTATTCCTGATTTAAAAATGAACGAATCATTTTACTTGGGCAAGAATATATCTATATTTACAGCCGAACTGATAGCAATCTTAATGGCACTAAGAAACATATCCAGTCTTCAGATCAGTATTTTTCAAATAGTTATATGTGTTGATTCAATGTCAGTGCTAGAAGCGTTACAATCTCAAAATAATAAAAATAGAAGAGATTTAATAATAGAAATTAGACATATTATTCACAGCTTAATCATTAATGGCACAAACATCTCTTTCTGCTGGTTACCATCACATTGTGGTTTTTTCTATAATGAATTAGCAGATAAAGGGGCTAAACAAGGTGCTTTACAATTAAATTCTCGATACATTGAAGTTATGAAATCTTCAAAAGAAATTCAAAATGAAATTGAAAATATAATGAAAAGTACTCTTGACTTTAAGAAACAAGACAATCCATTAAATGGTTACTCAAGAGCTGTGCTTACGATGACTAACAGAATTTTGCTCAATGCCATTAAAACTAAGCACTGTAAAGATGTAAAGTGTGTTTGTGATGCATCCATCTCATTACAGCATGTTTTATTTGAATGTGATCAAATTAAGCCTTTACTGCCATATGAATTGCAAGGGAAGGTCAGTTTCAGTGATGTAGATTTTCAACTCGGAATCAAACTGTCCAAAGTATTGCTGGACTCTCCTGTTGGTAATCTAATCTAACAATTTTTTTTTTTTTAATTTTTTTTTTTTTTTGTTTTTTTTAAATAAAATGTCTTATCAGCTTGCTGGAAAAGACAATAAACAAACAGAACAGAACAGAACAATCTTATTTGTAACTCTTGTGTATGTACGGGCGCCTGTGTGCATGTGTGCATGCATGTGTTTTTGTTTGTGTGTGTATAAGAAAAGAGAGAGATAGAAAGAGAGAGAGAGAGAGAGAGAGAGAGAGAAAGAGAGAGAGAGAGAGAGAGAGAGAGAGAGAGAGAGAGAGAGAGAGAGAGAGAGAGGGAGAGAGTCTTTTCTGTTATAACGTATCACGGACCAAGAAGTAAACGGACTCCTGTCTTCCATATTCATTGTCTGAATGTACTCTTGTTCGATAATAGCTTGCGACATCCCCGGTGCATTAACTTCGCTCACATTGCCAACCACATCCCTTGCAGTCCCTTGGAAGTTCCAAGATTCCTTTCGTGTAGGACATTTCGATACTGGAAGGTGAAAGGCGAAGAACGCTGAAGATGAATTAAATACAGGCCTGAATTAGCTTCTACAGCCCCACGAGTATGTCTTCTCGGCATGGAGTTGCGTGCTATACATGAAGACTTAGGAATTTTATTTTCTTGTTACATTTTCTGAATTAATCTATGAAGTATCTGTATGCTGCTTTGCAATGTGTTGTATTGTATGCATCACTTTTATTTTTACGTTGTTGTTTTAGCCATTTTGTTTAAAAGGGTCTAGAATACGAAATGCACAAAAAGTTTACCATGGATTATTTTATTTTTAAAAAACCATTCTCCTGCTATATTTTGCTTTTAAGAATCAGCGATCAACTTGTACAATATTTATGTAATCTGTATTCTAAACAAACTCCGTGTAGAGAACGGGATTTTTCCGGGTTTTTTATAATTCGATTATTGTACGGTGTTTTTGATTGGCTAGGATTCGGGAGCCAATGATATGAAGGTTTGAATTAATCAAAGTTTGAATTAGATGAAAAATTGTTCACTCACTCAAAAATTCTGTGTCAGGCTGGTGTGCCGTGGAACAGTGTGTGTGTGTAGGCCAAGAGAGTTAAAAAAAAAAAGAGAAAAGAAATAAAAAAGTTAAATTGTGGAATAACTAAAGGACGAAGAAAGCACTGTGAACTTGTCGAGGTGCATAGGTTCGGTGGAACTTTCTATCTGGAAGTGGAAGTTGTATTTTTGTGCTGTAAAAATTACAGGTATCTATAACGTTTTTCATGATTGTGGGATTCTGATAAGTATATTTTGAAATTGCATTTGTGGTATTGGAAGGTGGTGAGCTGTTGTCCACTAGGACGGAATATAATTTTTCATTGATGTAATAATATTATTAATTACATGGGGCGATAGTTGTAGAGTAGTAGATAATGAAATATGAATGAAAGGCGTGAGTATGTTTACTTGTAGTAATTTTCATTCATGGAATGATTATATATGGATTGTGATCAACATCGTAAAAGGAAGGAAGACACGATCACACATATAGAACGGAAGTAGAAATGTGTTGAAACAAAAGAATAATGAAATCATATAGGCCAGGGAATTGACGTTTATATATATATTTAATATATATCATTGTAGCGGCCTACTCGGGGCGGCTGTGGTTCCGCGCTGTCCACGTGAGGACAGAGAGAGAGATCAGAGGCCACGTGTGAGGGACATCGGAGAGGGTCAGACTTACGCCCTTCGCCTGACCAAAGTCTACGTTATCTACTTCGGGTGGACTGGAGGTCACGATCGCTCCTCCGCCCGTCGACGCTCATTCGTGTGGATCATCTCTGGCATCTAGTGCCAGCTTGTGTGAAGTCAGCTAAAAACAAGGTACTGTGTGTCTTGTACTTATCGTTTTGGACAGGACAAGCAATTGCCTGACGTCGTTTATCCAGGCTCGGTCACTCTAGTGCGGCATTGTCAACCAGTGTGGGATTGGTGTATAAAGTGAAACGGTGTTGAAATATTTTGTGTGAAAGATTAGAGTGAAAGATTGATAAGGATTATTGTTGATTATTTATATAAATTTTGAGAACGTGGAACGGATATCTGGTGTTGGTGTTTGTTTGTGTTGAGAAGAGTCCGTACATTTGTGGGTGTGGTAGTTAACAGAGAGAACGTGCACGCACACATAATTCTTTAGGAGTCATACACAAATATCTTGCATTTACACTAAATATCCATCCGTTACATGTGGTGACCCTGTTTGTTTCTGTGTTAGTATTGTAGTTTAAAGGTTGGTAGTATCTAGGTCAATTCTTTCATATTGTTGGGTAGAGTTTAGTTGTCTCCCTTGTTTGATTGTTGTTGTGTTTAGCAGTTGAGATTGTTGGATGTTTGTTGTTGTTAAGTAGTGGTTTTTAGACCGTCTCCAGTTTCACGGTAGGGCGCTCCTGTATAGTTTCAGAGTTGCTCAAGGGCTTAGTATCTTTTTCTACCTGTGGGGTCTATATTTCTTTTCATTGCTCTTTCTGCTGTACTAGTATTGGTTTGTTTACATTGCTTGTAGCTATCTTTGTTCTGTAGGCCTAACTTTGTGTGTGAGTGAATCAGTGAATGAGTTAGTAGTTCCACGTTCTTATTTTATTATAGGTTAGTTACAAAGCCCCTTAGTGTTAATTTAATTTTGATTTTGTTTTTCTTTTAAATTTATTATTGGAAATTTTGCAATTGATTGTTGATTTTTTTTCTTTGCTTAGAGTTAATATATTTCTTGATTTGTTTTGACTTTATTATTAGAAATTTTGGAAATATTTGTTGATTGTATTGTTGCTTAGTGTGGGTATAATTCATTATCTATTTCTTTAACTTAAACATTAATAATTTTGAGATTTTCTGTTGAATTGTTCCTTTGTTGTGTATATATATTTCAGTATTGATTGAAGTTATTGTTTGAACTTACGTTATTATTTGAGTTAGTAGTATTTGATTTGCTTATATTATTGCTGTTTTGTCTTATTAGGTGTTAGTATTTGACATACTTGTTTTTATTTAATTATATTTATTAAAGTAGTGTTGACTTTGAGGTATTGGAAAAAAAATTTTTTTTTTTTGAAAATAATTCATAGGGTTTAGACATTTGAGGACTTAGATTAATTGAACACTGCTGTTATTGATTTAGTATTGAGTTGTCTTAGACTATTGTTTATTATAAAAAGAATTTATTTTTAAGTTTGAAAAGTAAATTATAGTGTTGATATTTGATTGTTCATACTTTCCCAGTTTATTGATTAGCTTTACTGCTATTTATTAGTTAGATGTGTTGATATTTGATTGTTAGTATTTTATTAGTGTATTGATTTGGTTCCTATTATTCATCAGTTTATTGATTTGGTTCCTGCTATTTATTGATTCCTTACATTTGTTTCACTTTGAGTTTATTTTGACTTAGCTTGGCTTGGGCTATTGTTAGTTTTAATTTTATCATTCTTTCTTGGGTATTTGGGACTTAGTGTATATATTGTAGTTTAGGTAGGTGCTGATTTTGATTTATATTTTCAAAAAAAATTGAACTTTAAAACTTTAAACATGGATAACTATGATGATCTGTTTGAAAAGTTTCTTAAACAAGCTGCTACTCTGGAAGTCACTGATAAACATAAATATGTTCAAGAATGTTTTGATCGACTTGATAGACAGAGAGAACGGGAGGCTAAACAAATGGACAAAGAAATACAAAAAGAAATGGAATCCAAGAAACTGGATACACAAAAAGAATTGGAATCGAAAAAACTACAAATGGATATGGAATCAAAAAGAATAGACATTGAACTTGAGAGGGAAAAAACAAAGCAGTTAGAACTACAGGCTAATCAGGGTGGTCATGTTGCTGGTCAAGATCAGGATCATGATCAGACTTATGCGAAGCATCAGTTCAAAGCTAGACCAATTTTTCCTAAACTTCCTATGTTTAGAGAAAAGACTGATGATATTGATTCATACTTGTTTCGTTTTGAAACAAATGCTAATGCACTTGGCTGGGAAAAGAGTCAATGGGTTGTTTATTTGTCTGCCTTACTTGAAGGGAATGCTTTGAGTTTGTATCACAGTTTAGCTGCAAATGGACATTGTGATTATGACATTTTGAAAGATAATTTGTTGAAGAAATTCCAATGTACTGCTGAAGGCTTCAGAGAGAAATTTCGTTCCACCAAACCAGATGCAAATGAACCGTTTCAAACTTTTGGCATTGAGCTTAATCGATTGTTTGATCGATGGGTTGCACTTTCTGGTGTAAAGCGTACGCTAGATGGCATAGTTGATTTGGTACTGGGTGAACAGTTTCTCCAGAGTGTTTCTGCAGATCTTGCCACTTTCATTCGCGAACGAGGATTGGTCAGCCTCAATGACATGGTGAATTGTGCCGAAAGTTACCGTCTTGCTCGTCCGGGTAAGAATTTGGCTCGCAAAGCCAGTACTTCTGCGTTCACGTCGGTTGGTCAGTTCAATACAGTTGCTGAAACCTCCGCTTCCGCTTCGGGTCGTTCGGATTTTCGCGGTGGATACGGTGGTTATCGACGTCAAGTTGGTTACCGTGGCCGCTGGAACTTTAATCGAAGTGCGCCATCCCCTGTTCCAGATTCTAATCAAGGTCAGAGTCGTGGTGGATTCGGACGTGGCTCGTCTATGAATTTTGCTAAATGTCAGCTTTGCAAAGGGAGTGGCCATTCATCTTTCAAATGTCCACTCAGAAACAATCCGACAAATCCATGCTACATTTGTGGGTTGGGGGGACATGTTAAGAAAAATTGTCCGTTTGGTTCTTCTGCACTCAAAACAGATACACAAAAGACTCAGGTTGTTTCTGCTGCATTGCCTGTTGGTCCTGAAGTTGTCTGTTCAGTTGCTAGTCCAGCTGTTGGTCATCTACATTTGGAGTTGGGTACAGTGAAGGGTACACCATGTTCTGTACTTCGTGACACAGGTGCTACTATTTGTGGTGTGCGTCAGCGATTGGTGTCATCTCTCGAGTAAATCGAAGGACAAGTTCGGTGTAAGACATTTGGAGGTGAGATTACTGTTTATCCACTTGCCAAACTTGCAGTTTCAACTCCATATTTTTCGGGTCAGTTGGTTTGTGCTGTGCTTCCTGACCCAGTTGCTGATTTGATCATTGGGAACATTGCTGGGTTGACAGATTCTGTTGTCGGTGCTCAGGTTTCAGTTGAGTTGAGTGTGGCGGCTGTCACTACTCGAGCTCGCACTGCGAAGAAAGATTTTCCTCATACTCCTTTAGTTGATATTTCTCAGGATTTTGGCGTTTCTCGTCAGGAGTTGATTGATTTGCAGAAAGCAGATTCCAGTCTTGCTTCATGTTTTGCGTTTGCTCAGTCTGGTGAAAGGAAAGCTGTTGGTTCTGCTATTTATTTTTTCTTTGAGGATGCAGGTGTTTTGTATCGTTCGTACGAGAAGCCTGGTCAAATTCTACAGCAGATTGTGGTTCCAGAGAAGTTGCGTGCTGCTGTTTTGGCTACTTCACATGATCAGTTGCTTGCTGCTCATTGTGGTACTCGTCGTACTTTGACGCGAGTTCTTTCAAAGTTTTTTTGGCCTGGAGTGTCAGCGGATACTTCAAGGTACGTTCGTACTTGTGATGTGTGCCAGAGGTCGAGGTTGAAAGTAGAGGTTTCGAAGGTACCGTTGGTGGTTGTCCAACGTGTTGTTGAAGTTGAGGTGTGTGTTGACACAGTTGTTTGTGAAGGTGAGATGGTAGAGTGTGATGATTTGGTTTCAGACAAGTTGTCTGAGGTTGCCAAGGAAAGGGTTTTTCCTCATGTTGGTTGTTGTTCAGCAGTGGTGAATTCTGCTGTGGTGTGTGAAGAGACAACAAGACAAGTTTTGACGTCTGTGGGTGTTGTCCAGGATGAGGATGATGATGTTTTGCTGCCAACTCTGCCTTTGGCATCATCTATGACTGATGAGGACATTTCGTCAGTGGTTTTTGATGAGTTGTTGCCTGCGTCAGATCGTCAGGATCTTTTTTCTGTTTTTGCTGATTTTTCTGTTATTCTGACAGCAAAACCGGGTTCTTTTGTAGGGGGTTTGTTTTTGGATGTACATTTGACATCAGATGTTCCAGTTCGTCGTAGGGCTTACGATCTGCCGTTTGCTTCACGTCAGGTTGTTGAACGTGAAATTCAGACGATGTTGGAGCTTGGAGTTATTGAGAAGTCCAGTTCGGCATATTCTTCGCCTGTGGTCTTGGTGCAGAAGAAAGATCATTCGTGCCGGTTCTGCATTGATTATAGGGCGCTGAATAAGGTTACTCTTTTTGACGCCGAACCGATTCCAGATGTCACCGAGTTGTACACAAGGCTTGCATCCAGTGTGTTTTTCACTCGCATTGACTTAGCCAAGGGATACTGGCAGATTGTCGTCAATCCTGTGGATAGGCATAAGACTGCTTTTGCCACCCACATGGGTTTGTTTCAGTGGGTTAGAATGCCATTTGGGTTAGTTTCTGCTCCTGCTGTTTTTGCTCGCATGATGAGGGTGTTGGAACTCCAGGAAGTTTCAGCTATGAATTTTTTCGATGACATCCTTGTGCACAGTGAAGCTTTCCAACAACATCTGGTGCATGTGAGGGGAATTCTTCAGAAACTGAAGCAGTATGGTCTTACTGCTAGGCCATCGAAGATTGCTGCTGGTTTTCGCAGTCTTGAGTTTCTTGGGCATGTGGTTGGTGAGGGAGTGTTGCGGCCTGAGGGGAAGAAGACTGAGAAGATTTTGGACATCCCTACACCTACGACCAAGAAACAGGTCCGTTCGATTTTGGGGCTGTTGGGATTCTACAGATGCTACATCCCAAATTTTTCTGCACTGCTTGCACCCATTTCGGATCTTACGAAGGATTCAAAGATCAGGTCCATTGTGTGGTCAGCTGAGTGTGATGAGGCGTTGACTGCGGTGAAACGCTTGTTTTCTACTGCACCAGTCTTGCAGTTGCCACGATTGCAGGAACAGTTTGTACTTCGTACAGATGCCAGTTCGTTTGGTATTGGTGCTGTCTTGATGCAGGAGATGGAGGGCGTTTTGCATCCGGTCTGTTTCGCCAGCAGGAAGTTGTTGCCCAGGGAAGTGAGGTACAGTACCATTGAGAGAGAATGTCTTGCCATTGTTTGGGCTGTTTCGAAGTTCTCACGTTTCCTGTGGGGTGTTGCATTCATCTTGCAGACAGATCACAGACCGCTCACATACATGCAGACATGTAGGTTCAAAAATACGAGAATCATGCGATGGGCTCTTTCTTTGCAAGAGTACAATTTTCATATTGAGCCTCTTCCGGGATCTCGCAACATTCTTGCTGATCTTCTGTCGCGTTCTGCTGTCGATCAGTTTGTGCCATAGATGTTGCGGAGGAACTTCTGTTCTTGGAAAAGACTGCTGCTTTTCAAAAAAGAAACCTCGGTCGGTCTCTTTTTTCGTAGAGGGGGGGGGGGGGGTAGTGTAGAGAACGGGATTTTTCCGGGTTTTTTATAATTCGATTATTGCACGGTGTTTTTGATTGGCTAGGATTCGGGAGCCAATGATATGAAGGTTTGAATTAATCAAAGTTTGAATTAGATGAAAAATTGTTCACTCACTCAAAAATTCTGTGTCAGGCTGGTGTGCCGTGGAACAGTGTGTGTGTGTAGGCCAAGAGAGTTAAAAAAAAAGAGAAAAGAAATAAAAAAGTTAAATTGTGGAATAACTAAAGGACGAAGAAAGCACTGTGAACTTGTCGAGGTGCATAGGTTCGGTGGAACTTTCTATCTGGAAGTGGAAGTTGTATTTTTGTGCTGTAAAAATTACAGGTATCTATAACGTTTTTCATGATTGTGGGATTCTGATAAGTATATTTTGAAATTGCATTTGTGGTATTGGAAGGTGGTGAGCTGTTGTCCACTAGGACGGAATATAATTTTTCATTGATGTAATAATATTATTAATTACATGGGGCGATAGTTGTAGAGTAGTAGATAATGAAATATGAATGAAAGGCGTGAGTATGTTTACTTGTAGTAATTTTCATTCATGGAATGATTATATATGGATTGTGATCAACATCGTAAAAGGAAGGAAGACACGATCACACATATAGAACGGAAGTAGAAATCTGTTGAAACAAAAGAATAATGAAATCATATAGGCCAGGGAATTGACGTTTATATATCATTGTAGCGGCCTACTCGGGGCGGCTGTGGTTCCGCGCTGTCCAGGTGAGGACAGAGAGAGAGATCAGAGGCCACGTGTGAGGGACATCGGAGAGGGTCAGACTTACGCCCTTCGCCTGACCAAAGTCTACGTTATCTACTTCGGGTGGACTGGAGGTCACGATCGCTCCTCCGCCCGTCGACGCTCATTCGTGTGGATCATCTCTGGCATCTAGTGCCAGCTTGTGTGAAGTCAGCTAAAAACAAGGTACTGTGTGTCTTGTACTTATCGTTTTGGACAGGACAAGCAATTGCCTGACGTCGTTTATCCAGGCTCGGTCACTCTAGTGCGGCATTGTCAACCAGTGTGGGATTGGTGTATAAAGTGAAACGGTGTGGAAATATTTTGTGTGAAAGATTAGAGTGAAAGATTGATAAGGATTATTGTTGATTATTTATATAAATTTTGAGAACGTGGAACGGATATCTGGTGTTGGTGTTTGTTTGTGTTGAGAAGAGTCCGTACATTTGTGGGTGTGGTAGTTAACAGAGAGAACGTGCACGCACACATAATTCTTTAGGAGTCATACACAAATATCTTGCATTTACACTAAATATCCATCCGTTACACTCCGGAAGCATCGCTCGCGCAGAAAGTCAGATGAGGCTCCAGGCAAATAAATGTCGGACGTAAAATATAAATAAATCGCATTTTTCATCAGTATGAATTACATACACCGGCAGAACATGAATAAACATGTTGTATTACGGCTCCAATTTGCATTGATTGACGTGCATTCTTTGTCACTGGGACACTGCTACTGTCATTGACACACTGAAGAGAGAGAGAGAGAGAGAGAGAGAGAGAGAGAGAGAGAGAGATTGGGGAGTAGGTGAAGGTAGAGACATAGAGAGTTCACACAGAGGGGTGTGGGATTGGGGAATGGCAGAAAAAGACAGACGAACACAAAGAGGCGGATCTACCCCTTCTCCCTCACCCTCCACACACACAATAAAAAAAGAAGGAACAAAATAGATACAGAATAAAAGAAAGTATTAACATAAAATAAAATTTAAAGGAATTACAAAGAATATTTAAAAAAAAATTGTGTTTCGATGTATACCACACACATCCAAAGCCCTTTGGATTTTTGCAGTCGAAAGACTATCTTATTACTACTCCCTTGGAATTGCTTTCACTTCCGTTTAACAGTGCAAGTGTACAACCGTTTTTAAATTTAATTTAATTTTATTTTATTTTATATTGAAGTGGCTACTGGCAGGACGTTGAAGGCAATGACGAAGCGATCCCCTCCCTTAAATCTGCGGGTACTAAGAAACTGAACTTTTATCTCAACACTGCCAATGGCACATATGAAACAGTAGTTACGGAAAAAAAAAGATTGCTTATAAAACCTGGTTAAAATATAGATCAGTAGAAAATTTTAAAGAAATTAACAAATCTAAAATTAAATTTAATAAAATAATTGCTTTTCAAAAAAGACAATTTTGGTCGGAATATTGTAAATCTGAAATAAATAATTCTCATGATGCTGCAAAAGTATGGAAGAAATTACCAGAAATGAGAAATGGATTTCAGCTTCCTCAGTGTTCTTTAAAACTAATAAATAATGATTTTCCCTCACCTAAAGAAAAAGCTGAAGAACTTGTAAAAAGTTTTGCTAATGCTAGTAATTTGTCACCTAACAAACAAAAAAGGAACGTGAACGTTTGGAAAATACTAATGAATATGAAGCACCCCCATCAAATAATAATTTATATATTAATTCTGATATTAAATATCATGAAGTAAAAAATGCTATTTTAGATTTAGGAAGAAAAAAGTCTGCTGTAGGATTAGACCGTATATCATATAACTTATTGATGCATCTTCCTGATAAATGGATACAAATTTTACATAATATTTTTAACAAATGCTGGCATATGGGTACTTTACCTGATTATTGGAAATCTTCTATAATAATACCTATTTTAAAATCAGGTAAGCCCCGATCAATTACGTCAAGTTATAGACCAATGTCACTAACGTCTCATGTATGTAAAGTAATGGAAAAGATTATTTTAGAAAGAATATCATATTATTGTATAAAACATAATATTATACCAGTTAATCAGGCTGGTTTTTAAAAAGGAAGATCAACAGTAGACCATTTAGTAAAAATCACAACCAATATTATGAGACAATTTGCAAAAAGAAAAAGCATTTTAGCAACATTTTTTTGACATCACCAAAGCATATGACAGAGTATGGCATGCAAGATTAATGTACAAAATAAAATCAATTGGTTTGTCAGTGTCACGTGAAGAGTTTTTGTGAAGAGACCCTCCTACGTCTCGTTCCAAGAACAAGTTAAGTTTAGATAAAAGGTAGTTTGAAAGAATAAAGAAACTCGAAACAACGGTGTAAAATTTCCCTTTTTGTTATTATTTACACTACTGGACCACGATCCACAAAATCTGCCGAAAATGTTTCAAATAATCTGTACAAAAACCCGAAATATTCTTAAACTAACAGTCTGGTTTGCTATCCCAAAATCCTTTAGAGTTTAATCAGATTACAGTTCACATCATCTGGTGGGGTATCGGAACTACCGTAGGCTTCAGCAGTGTTACTTAGCTGAGCTAGGAAGTGCGGTGGTAGCCCCTGTCGGTGATGATGCTGGTGCTGATGATGGTGGTGGACTGCAACGGTGTTGGCGGCGGCAGTGGACTGGTAGGTGGTTGGATGGATGAAAGGATGGTGGCGTGGTTGTGTGGTGGTGTGGTTGGTGGGTTGAATGGTCCTCTCTTCCCCTGGCTATGGATCCGGGAAAACTCCCCAGGCGCGGGATCCGAGAGAAGAGAAAATCTGCAACATGCTGAAAGACCATACAGTATCCCTACTCCCACAACCTTACCTAATAGGCAAAGTTTACACCATCAGAAAAATACAGTGCTTCGTTTATTATGGGTAATAAACGACCCTGCGCCCAGCACTGCTGTCATCCTGCAAAGAACATTGGGGTAAACAAACCACTGTCTGCATCAATAAAGATAAAATTAAAATAATAAATTCTCACCTCAAAAGATTATGTTGTTATATAAAAGTGTATCCAATGAATGCATGTGTCACAGATAATCCAGGCCTACTATAATTCAAAAGTCTAGACCTGCTTTATTCTGTTTTATTCTATCCTGGCATAACTGTCATTTGCCACTGACATGACCCTGCAATAATGTCCACAGGTTCACAAAACACTTTGCTTTGACAATGAAAACTGCACACGCTGTTAATATATTTCTGCCACAGAAATAATATAATTGTCACTTTCAACAGCGCTCCGTTATTTATGCCTAAATAACGAAATATTATAACACCAGTTTTCACAAACATAAATAATCGCTAACCTAGCGAAAAACCACAAACGTATTACAACGTGCTTCTACTCTAGAAGACGGCAAAGAAGTGATGATTCTTATTGCGCTTGCAAAACCTATCGCTCACCTTTCTTCAAAACTTGCATTCTGCACGAATTACACGGATAAAACTTAATATCCACAATCAGCCATGCTAGGCCATACTCTACAGTTACTATCCTAGCAGAATTATACATTAGTGCAACTCAAAGCAAACACGTGTTTATTATCAGCGTAATTTATTCCCCAGACTTATTACATTACATAATACATTGTCATTTTACATGTGACAATACCCTCCAACACAAGATGAAACATGGGAGTTTCATTCAAAACTGTTCTGTATCCTTCCCCTTGCTTCCTAGTTGAAGGTTCGACTCAGGTAGTCGGCTCCCACATTGTCCTTGCCTGCGATGGCTTGAACAGTGAACTCGTAAGGCTGTAGCAACATTGCCCAACGGGCAAGACGTCCGTTTGCTGGTTTGGATTGCCTCAGAAATTGCAGCGGGTGATGATCTGTCTGAAGAGTGAAGTGCACTCCATACAGGTACTGCTCGAACTTCTTGATCGCCCAGACCACAGCAAGACACTCTTGTTCAACCGTTGAGTAGTTCTGCTCTGCTGAGGTCAACTTGCGGCTAGCGTATGCCACAGGCATCAAAATCTCGTCATCCTGTTGCAATAGTACTGCTCCCAGCCCTTGTTGGGACGCATCTGTACGTAAGACGAATTCCTTTTCCAAATCTGGCAACCGAATGATGGGCTGACTGGTTAGGCGTTGCTTCAACGTCTGGAATGCCTGTTCTGATTCCTCAGTCCAAGTGACAACGTTGGGCTGTTTCTTCTTGTCTGGTTCAAAGCTAGGATTTATGTTGACATCTGCATGGCTCTCTTTTGCTGTCAAGATGCACGTAGGTACCTGCTCTGACTCAAGCTCAACCTCTGTCTCATCGATGACGACCGCGATGTTGTCAACCCTCTGCTCCTCCGACGAATCATTTTCTTCCTCCTCGGCGCTGACTTCTTCCTCTCGTTCGATGTATCGTCGCAAGAGATTCGCGTGGTACATCCGGACTTTGCCCTTGACTTGAATCTTGTAGTCAGGTGAACCTCGCCAGTCCCCGACGCGTTCAATGACCTTGTACGGACCTTGCCACTGCAACTGCAGTTTGTTATGCTGCTGCGGAAGTAGCAGAAGCACCTTGTCTCCAGACTTGAATGTACGTGGTGTGGTCTTCTTGTCGAACTCTTTCGCATATCTTTCCGAAGACTTCTTGAGATTTTGCTGGGCGAGTTCGCAGGTTTCTTTGATCCTGTTTCTAAGTTCCACAATGTACGTTGCGGTGGTTTGGATTTCTTCAGGTGCCTGCTCATCTGTCCAACTCTGACGAAGAATAGCCATAGGACCCCGAACTCGACGTCCGTATAGCAGTTCGAACGGTGCAAAACCTGTGCTCTCTTGAGGTGACTCTCTGTACGCGAACAGTACCGCTGGCAGATAGCGATCCCAAACACTTGGTTTTTCCTGGCACAACTTGCGTAACATGGACTTGAGTGTGCCGTTGAATCTTTCCACCAAACCATTGCACTGGGCATGATACGGTGTGGTACACATTTGACGGATGCCCAAGAGACGACTGACCTCTCGCATGATCTCGCTTGTGAATTGGGTTCCGCGATCTGTTAGGATTTCCGCTGGAATGCCCAGTCTTGACCACAGCTCTAACAATGCCTCGGCTACACGGGTAGCTTCGATGGATTTCAATGGCATCGCCTCTGGATAGCGAGTAGCGTAGTCCACCATAGTCAATATGTACCTGTTGCCATTGTCGGAAGCGGGCTTGATCGGACCGATGATGTCAACTGCGACGCGTCGGAATGGTTCGTCGATTAGCGGCATTGGTACCAAAGGAACCTTCTTGACCCTGCCTCTCGGCGACATCTTCTGACACTGATCACAAGATGAGCAGAAACGGCGCACATCTCCAACTATGCCTGGCCAATAGAATTGGCGCCATATGCGGTCTAGTGTCCTCGTGGTTGCCAGATGACCTCCGAACGCTGAATCGTGTGCTACTGACATCACTCCTCTCCGTAGACTCTTTGGAAGAACAACTTGCTGATACTGGTCTTGTTGAGTCCGGAATTTCCTGTAGAGAATTCCTTTCGTCCATAGGTAAGACGCGAACCCTTGTTTACCAGCTTTCTTCTCTTGTCCTGACTCGGCGGCGGTTCTCAGACTAGCAAGAGACTGATCCTGCATCTGTAGAGCAATCAAGTCCTTCGGCTTGATATTTCCCGATCCGGTATCTACTGCTGGAAGCGGCGGAAGTGGACGCTGCTGGCGCTCTGCTTGTTGCCTGGTAAGTACCGCTACTTGCTTGGGTACGCGGTAGACTGGAATGCTCACCAAAGTTCTATCAGCCAATAAAACTTTGTTGCCAATGATGAGATCTGCGGGCGGATTCTGCATAACGACGGCTTCAATCTCAGCCTCGATCCAAGGAGTATTCACCGTAATGCGAGCTATCGGTAGATCCTTGCACAAACTGGTTTCAGCTAGAGTGATTGGCACTCTACGACCAGTGTAAGCGCATGGCGGCACGAACGATGCTCTGACCACCATCACATCGGCTCCTGTATCGCGTAGTCCTTCAGCTTGATGTCCGTCGATGCTAACCTTGCATTTTGGGTTGAAATGTTTCTGTGAACATGGAACACACAGTTCAGGTATTCCATCCTCCTCTGTGTTCGCTTGCGCACCTGAAACAATAACATGCGTACCTTGCTGGGCTGCTGCTCGCTTGGGACAGTCCTTCTTGAAGTGTCCTGTGCGGTGACAGTAGTGACAGGTTACACGAGCTGTAGTTGCCTGCCCAGCTGATCGTGCTTGAATCGAACCTCTTTCCTCTTCCTTCGCTGGCTTGGCATTCTCCCTAGGTTGAGTGTTAGCTCTGGAAGATCCGTTCCTCGGCGATTGTTTACGGTGCCGCTGTGGGTGTGCCTCCTTGTGTACTTGCGCGAAGTGTGCAGCACTTGCCAGAGTGTCGGGTTCGTGCTCCAGAACAAACGACGCCGTGTCAACGGGAAGACTTTCCATAAACTGTTCCAAAAGCATCAACTCCATTAGATCCGCATACTTCTGTCGCTTGCCGGACATCTCCACCCAGCGATCGGCAAAAAGTCGTAAACGGGCAATAAACTGTGTGTACGTTTCGCCTTCTCTCACCTTTGCTCTACGCAATCGCTGACGGTAAACATTAGCTGTAAGCTGAAATCTTTCCAACAGAGCTTTCTTCAACTTCGGGTAGTTGAGTGCGGTATCCTCGTCTACCGAGTTGTAGAGTTGCAAAGCTTTACCCTTAAGTGCTGTACTCAATTTCACTGACCACGTAGTTTCAGGCCTTTCGTGTGCACGGGCAAGACGCTCGAACCGTCGCAAGTAGTCGTCGAGATCATCTTTAGACTCATCAAACTCTGGAATAGAAGCGTTTTCGACAACTATGCGACTCGTTGATGCCACTGGTTGATGACTGGCATTCTGCAGTTTCGCCATCTTCTCTGCATGAGATAGTCTCATAGATTCCAATTTATACTCCAAGTCTCTCTCTTGTTTGGTAGTTTGCTCTTTCAGTGACCACTCCCGTTGGGTAAGACGCTCTTCACGCTCCCTTTGCTCCCTGGCTAGCCTCTCTTCTGTAGCAGCTTTTGCCTGGTCAGCCAAAGTGTGACGTACAAAATCAGCTAACTCTTGTCCAGCCAGATTGAGACGTTGACCAAGAGAAACCACTGCTTCGGTTTGATCAGGTAAACCGGAACCTGAAATCTCGCCAACAGACTTAGACTTCGCATCTATGTTACCATGCTGTCGCGCGTTCTGGACCGCGGGAGAACTTAACGCTACATTCTGTGTTTTGCGCAACCGTGTGGAAATTAGAGAGTCCGTAGTGGCTTCGGCCATGACTACTATCGAACAAAACACTACCCTAAGATGTCAAAACAACCTAGAACATATGCTAAACAATTAATATTGTCCGCAACCTTGACCGACACAGCAACTCCTGAAAACAAGTATCCAAGTACTCAAATGAACGAATATAAAATTCTTACTCTAAAACAAAAACAAACGATCAACATATTTCCATGCACTACCTTCAAACAATCTAACTTAAGAACAAACTTTGTGAAGCCACAAGGTAATTCCTAACCTATACCCAGGATAATGAACTATCTTGTGATCTCAGCGGATGCTGATCTCAGCGGATGCTGATCTCAGCGGGTGCTGATCCCGGACGAGCCCCCATAATTGTCACGTGAAGAGTTTTTGTGAAGAGACCCTCCTACGTCTCGTTCCAAGAACAAGTTAAGTTTAGATAAAAGGTAGTTTGAAAGAATAAAGAAACTCGAAACAACGGTGTAAAATTTCCCTTTTTGTTAGTATTTACACTACTGGACCACGATCCACAAAATCTGCCGAAAATGTTTCAAATAATCTGTACAAAAACCCGAAATATTCTTAAACTAACAGTCTGGTTTGCTATCCCCAAAATCCTTTAGAGTGTAATCAGATTACAGTTCACATCATCTGGTGGGGTATCGGAACTACCGTAGGCTTCAGCAGTGTTACTTAGCTGAGCTAGGAAGTGCGGTGGTAGCCCCTGTCGGTGATGATGCTGGTGCTGATGATGGTGGTGGACTGCAACGGTGTTGGCGGCGGCAGTGGACTGGTAGGTGGTTGGATGGATGAAAGGATGGTGGCGTGGTTGTGTGGTGGTGTGGTTGGTGGGTTGAATGGTCCTCTCTTCCCCTGGCTATGGATCCGGGAAAACTCCCCAGGCGCGGGATCCGAGAGAAGAGAAAATCTGCAACATGCTGAAAGACCATACAGTATCCCTACTCCCACAACCTTACCTAATAGGCAAAGTTTACACCATCAGAAAAATACAGTGCTTCGTTTATTATGGGTAATAAACGACCCTGCGCCCAGCACTGCTGTCATCCTGCAAAGAACATTGGGGTAAACAAACCACTGTCTGCATCAATAAAGATAAAATTAAAATAATAAATTCTCACCTCAAAAGATTATGTTGTTATATAAAAGTGTATCCAGAGGTGCCAACCCCTTAATCTTCTTGTCAGTATTTCCAGACCTGTTTGTCAGTATTCTTTAACACTTGTCAGTATTTTTTTTCTCGCAAAACCCAGCCTATGACATTATAAAGTAACGACAGGCTTCCCTCTGAAACAGCAGGCTATTTTCAGTCTTCTAAAATTACGATGAAAATCAGCTTGTTGAACACCACACTTGTTTTACTCTAAAATCACCATGAAAATCAGTTTGTTGAACACAGCGACGTTCGGTGAGTGCAGCAGTACTATTATGAGAGCAGAAACCGGTACAGAAGCACCGCTGGCAAAGATAAACGATCAGCAACTTCTCCACCGTATTTTTTATAAAAGCTACCGTATTTCCGTATTTAATTCCCTTAGCCGGAATTAAATACGGTCAATCCGTACTGGTTGGCACCTCTGTGTATCCAATGAATGCATGTGTCACAGATAATCCAGGCCTACTATAATTCAAAAGTCTAGACCTGCTTTATTCTGTTTTATTCTATCCTGGCATAACTGTCATTTGCCACTGACATGACCCTGCAATAATGTCCACAGGTTCACAAAACACTTTGCTTTGACAATGAAAACTGCACACGCTGTTAATATATTTCTGCCACAGAAATAATATAATTGTCACTTTCAACAGCGCTCCGTTATTTATGCCTAAATAACGAAATATTATAACACCAGTTTTCACAAACATAAATAATCGCTAACCTAGCGAAAAACCACAAACGTATTACAACGTGCTTCTACTCTAGAAGACGGCAAAGAAGTGATGATTCTTATTGCGCTTGCAAAACCTATCGCTCACCTTTCTTCAAAACTTGCATTCTGCACGAATTACACGGATAAAACTTAATATCCACAATCAGCCATGCTAGGCCATACTCTACAGTTACTATCCTAGCAGAAAATTATACATTAGTGCAACTCAAAGCAAACACGTGTTTATTATCAGCGTAATTTATTCCCCAGACTTATTACATTATATAATGCATTGTCATTTTACATGTGACAATAAGGTCGTATGTATAATTACATTGGCACTTTTTTAAGAGATAGAAATATAAAGGTAAAAGTGGGGAATTCATATTCGTCTAGCTATACAACTAATATGGGAATTCCACAAGGATCTATAGTTTCACCAATTTTATTTAATATATTAATTTATTATTTACCGAAGGAGTTGAGTAATAAAGTATGACTTGTTCAATATGCAGATGACATAGCAATATGGTTGAATGTAAATTTAAAAAAGAAAACATCCTTTTATGAAATTAAATATATTACCAAGTTATACCAAGAAGAATTAAATAATATCAGTTATTTCATGCATCACAATGGTCTTGACTTGTCAAAAGAAAAAACAAACCTAGTATTATTTAATCATGGTCAGGAGCCTAGACATTTCCAAAATTAAAAATTGAAAATAAAGAACTCAAGTATGTAAAAGAGGTTAACCTTTTAGGCGTTTATCTAACATATAAACTGCATTGGAAACGACATATAGAATACTTAATAAAGAATAAGAAAAAGAGAGAGAGAGAGAGAGAGAGAGAGAGAGAGAGAGAGAGAGAGAGAGAGAGAGAGAGAGAGAGAGAGAGAGAGAAACACTTTAATATATATATAAAATTATAAAAATTTAAATAAAAAAAATAAACATAAACATAAAATAAATAAATAAATAAATATATAAATATATCATTTATTTTAATTTTTTTCATTTTATTTTTTTGGGTACGAGTATTTGACCTTTCCCACAATATGCAAACCCTCGCAATCTTCTCCTTAAAAAACTTCAATCATTGCAATCATTCTAAACAATCTCCAGACGAACACCGTCTTTCGTGCTCCACAAAGAGCAAAGCTGATATTTCCCGTCTTCGGCGACATTCTATTTATTTATTCATTTATTTATTTATTTATATTTTTTTAAGGGGGGGGGGGGGGGGGGCAGGGAGGGGGGCGAAATGGAAGAAATGAAAAGAAAGAAAACGATATTCCAAATGGATAATATAATGGATTACGACAGGAGTGTCCAATACGTCGATCGCGATCGACCGGTCCATCGTGAAGGCGTAGATCGCGTAGCAATAAAAAAAAATTGACGTCAGCCTATTATATGACTATATATATGTTTTGCATTTTGGTGGTAGGTAGATCATTTTGGCTTGGTCATTTTAAAAGTACCTCGCATGCTGAAAAAGTCATAGTGTGTGAACGAATACGAAAAACGATGCTTAACGTCCAATTGCATGAGCGTTAAGGACAATAAAATTGGGCTAAAAAGCCCTCATCATACATATTTACCAGACCATTTGGTCTACCCTGGCTTACGTTGACGTTTTAGCAAAAAAACAAATAGTCAAAGTTCCGTCCCTTTGCTTGCTTATTTCGACTCCCGCCAGCGCTTCAAACTGCCGCGAACGCCGTCGTTGAAGCCCTCCGATTCGAAAGGTATGGCAAAGCTCAGAACATAATATTTTGGGAGCAAAGGAGGTAATTATTATTTTGATAATTTAATCTTACAAGTAAATAACATATCCTATCCTATCATATCCTATCCCATAACTCGGAGATCGTAGGGGCACCACAGATTATCGTTTTACCAACGTACTCCATCTGTCCCTGTCCTCAGCAACCCTGATTGTTTCGCTCAGTGTCAAACCAGTCCAGTCTCGAATGTTGTCATCCCACCTCTTTTCCGGTCTCCCTCTTCTTCTACCTCATTGCACTGTGCCTTGCAGGATGGTCTTTGCAAGACCTGATGATCTGGTGACGTGGCCATACCTGTTGCGTTTATTGTTTGATTTATTTTGTTATAAGCAGAAAGTTTAAAGATGTTATGTTGCAAGATATTAATGCGTGTAGTGGCTCAATACATAAACTTCCGCTCGCTATCAAACTCTTCTTTTACACATAAAAAGAAGATAAAATCCTGTCACAGAAAATGAACGATATTTACTAGTGATAATAAAATCACCTTCCTCGAAAGGTAGGCAATTTCAAGATAAGGACTTATCCGATTTTGACGAGGTCGAGACCGAGTACGCGTTTGAGTCAAATGTTCTTGTTCTTCTCGACACTCGAATCTGGCACAGTCCTGGTTCTTCTAAGATGTCTGGACTGTAGCCCTTCCCAATGGATGGTAAATCACACACGTGGAAGTACGGTGAAGTTCCAGCATAAAGGTGAGAAGAGGAAAAGGTAAGAAGTCCCACCTGTATTATCGAAGCACAGGTGAGTATCACGAAACCCCTATTATAACGGTTGCCAGGTTATTCGCTTGGAAAGCGATTTTATTATTTACAATCAGCCTCTTGGCGATAATCAATTAAATGAAAATCCTGGCCCTAAATTATCAAATCATCCAACTCAACAATTATTTATTTACATTTAACACCAGAGCATTGCGCAAACAACCCATTAATAATTCATTCAAATGAATTCCATTCGCGAAAACGCAATCTCCAAGAAAACGGTTACTCCATGGCAACAGTTCGTATTGCGCAACTCGCAATCACAACTTCTTCAATTATAATCATCGTCATTGCGTAAATAATTACCATTTATTTACCCGCAAGGATCCCTCACTTAATGCATAAATTAAATGAATACAAACAACAACATTTCGAAACTTAGATGATCTAGAAAATTACATAACCTATTTTCATTGCGATTCCCGTACGAAAAGAACGACACATTATTTTCTGTTGCACCTTCTGCAACCAAAATTATACCTACACATTAAAAATCGTTCCGTTAATTAATTATCCATAATTAGACGAAACAATTCTCTTACAAATGATAGTATCCAAGTATAGAACTAGACTCTCTACGATTTATTTTATTCCTAGAGTTTCACCCACCAGTTACAAGACCTCTTCAGTTCGTAGCAATTCGACCCTCAGATCGTCAGTGGACAATGTGATCAGCGCTCTTCTCTCAAAGACGAGTTACAGGACATCGAAGTAGACAGTGGCTATAGCTGCAACAGGTCTACGTTCGACATCGTCTGCTCCCGGCTGTCTTCCATCTCTGGCATCAATCTTGTCAATATTCTTCCAGCAAAAATGTGTCCAAACGGTTCTCTGTGATATCATCCTCAACAACACGTCGCTGAAGAAAAACAAAGATGACGAAGCCTAGCTTGAACGTTCCGATTTCCCAATATTTGGATGACGGTTTTCGACCGTTAAAAAGCAGAGCTCGGAGGGTGTGGTCCTCTCGCTTTGAAGTCTGAGTCACAAGTGTTGGTAAACAAATATGCCTACGATGAAATACCTGTGTACCTCGTTGTCAATACCAACTTTACGTCTCACGAATATGAGAAGAGTACTACGTCAAAAGTCTTCACAACAAAAATGGCTGCTCTAAGAATACGTCACTTTTATTGTGAGGTCATAGATTCTTGACTAGATGTCTTTTTACTATCATTCATATTTAATATACAGTAACTTCACATAATATAAACAACTACAATTATTCTTTACTTCTCAGTTTAGAAGAAAATAATAATTCTAGATTATCTCGAGTGATATGTCCAAAAATGAAATAACTTAATTTCATTACAATACCATCGGAGTTGCCGTTTTTTCACCACTGTGAGCAGGTCATCGGGTTGTCCAATGGCTTGTGTGATGGTCTGTCGGACTTCGTCGTTGGTGATGTGCCCAGTAGGAAATGCCCAGAAGTCTTCTGAAGCACCTCATCTCCATTCTTTGTATTCTTCGTTGGAGATCTGCTGTGAGGGTCCATTTTTCGCAAGCATATAGGAAGATGGAGATGACAAGGGAGCGCAGCAGCCTTACCTTGGAATGTAGACTGATGGTCTTGTCTTTCCAAATTGGCTTCAACCTCGCCAGGGCAGCAGTTGTTTGTGCGATCCTGGAGAGGACTTCCTGTCGGGACCCATTGTCTGATACAATGGCTCCTAAATATTTGAAGCTCTGCACTGTGTTGAGGGATTGGCCTTGGACTTTGATATCCGTGTTGGCGCCATGGGTGTTGTTGGTCATATTTTGGTCTTCTCTGCACTTATTTCCATTCAATAGGCTCTGGGGGTGGTGTCAAGCCTCTGTACCAGCCGTTCAAGTTCTTGTTCCTCTCCAGCCAATCCATCAATGTCATCCGCAAGTTTGAGGTTGGAGATTACTCTTCCCCCTATGCTGTCTGTGCCTTCGTGGTCTGCAAGAGCATCTGACATGATGCGCTCTAGGAAGATGATGAAGAGTGTTGGAGAGAGTAGGCATCCCTGATGCACACCGATTGTTGTTCTGAACCAGTTTCCGATGGCGCTGTTGTGGAGGACTGCACTGGCAGCCTTGTCATACAGCTTTTGATGACTTCAACAATTTTAGGGCTGATGTTGTACACTCTCATGGTTGCCCACAGAGCTGCATGCCAGACTCGGTCAAACGCCTTTTTGATGTCAACGAACACATGATATAGATGTTGGTGCTGTAGGTATTTCTCACAGATTATTCTGAGGTTGAAAATCTGTTCAGTGGTACTTCGCGCGGCCCTAAATCCTGCTTGCTCTTCGGCTATGATTTGTTCAGTTTGGGGTTTCAACCTGTTGAGTATTATATTTCAGGAGGACCTTGCTGGGATGGCTGATGAGGCTGATGGTGCGGTAATTTTCACATTCCTGAAGGTTACCTTTTTTTGGGAAGAGTGATGACAAGCGTCTGGGTCCATGGTGTAGGCCACTCCCCACTCTGCCACATCTTGTTACACATAATGGTGAGTGCGTCGATCATCGCTTCTCCTCCTGCTTGAAGCAGTTCCGCGGGTATGTTGTCCACTCCCGCTGACTTCCCCTTCTTCAGCGATTGCACTGCTACCTCAACCTCTTCTCGGAGAATTGGGAGGATTTCTTCTTCTTCTCTGTTCTCTGGACATGCTAGAACTGATGGGTCTCCGTTTGGTTTGTGGTTGTAAAGGTCAGAGCAGTACTCTGTCCATCTGTCCAAGACTTCTTGTTCTTCTGTAAGGCATAAGCCACTTGCTTTGGATCGTGGAGACCTTGGGCTGTTTAACACTTGTCAGCGGCTTCACAGTCTGGTAGGCCTTCTTGCTGTTGTTCTTGTTCAGACTGTTATCTATTTCCTGGCATTGAGCTTCTATCCAGTTCTCCTTTGCTGTGCGCATGCCTTTTAGGATGTCATTGTTGATTTTTCGGTAGGCATCAGCTCCCTGTCAGGTGTTCCTTTTCTTTTTCATCTCTCTTCGTTTATCACACAGGTCCAAAAGTTCAGGTGTGATCCACAGCTTCTTCTTTGACCGGTGCTTTCCAAGGATCTCCATGGCGGAATCTGTCACAGCTAAGTTGAAGGTGGTGGTCATGGTGTTGACATCTACTTCACCAGCTCTTAAAATGACCAGTGGTGCAAATGTCCCTCCAAATGTGGCCTGAAATATTTCTGTCACCTCCGGGTCTTGCAGTTTGTCCAGGTCGAACTTCAGTCTAGTGCACTTTGCTGTGTTTACTATCTTCAAGTGAATCCGGAAAGACATCATCACAAGATTGTGGTCACTTCCGATGTCTGCTCCTGGAAAAGTGCGTGTCCTGCCAATGCTGATGCTTGATCTGACGCGTTTCTTGACCATCATTAACATTTACCGAGTAAGTACCTTTAATAGAATTTTGGAAACCCTCCCCCCAAAACTAACTGATCCGCCCCTGGAATTAATTGCGATATTAATGGCTTTAAATACAATTTCTAATCTTTCTGTGAGTATATTCAGCATTGTTTTATGCGTAGATTCTATGTCAGTTTTACAAGCATTGAATTCAGATAATAATGGTGAAAGAAAATAAATTATTTTGGAAATTAAAAATATTATTCACAGTTTGATAACTAATGGCACTCAGGTGAATTTTGTCTGGATTCCCTCACATAGTGGTTTCCTTTATAATGATTGGGCTGATCGGGCTGCAAAACTTGGTGCTTCAAATATTAATTCTCAAACAATAAAAATACCGTTGTCTTTTAAAGAAATTAAAAACTGTATAGAAAATAAATTTGTAAAAGACATTAAACTTAATTGCAACTATAATAAACCTTGTGGAATTGCTAGATCAGCTTCAAGCATGGCACATAGAATAATATTAAGCTCAATTAAAACCAAATATTGTAAAAATGTAAAATGTATATGTGGTGAATCTATTTCTCTGAAACATGTATTACTTCAATGCAGTAATATGCGTCCATTTTTGCCAACTGATGTTTCTATTATCGATTCCATTGATAACATAAGCTTTGATATAAGCATTAGCTTTGATTGATTCTCCAGTTGCTCAGTTTATATAATTATGTATTTTATATGTATAGATGTATATCTGTATCTGTTGTAAATGTGTGTGAATGCGTGCGTACGATGAAGAAGACGTTAATAAAACAACCAACCAACTGCCAATGGGCGGTAAATAATCACAGAGATTTTATCTTATACCTGATAATCGTAATAGTTCTTCTTCTTCTTCTTCTTCTTCTTCTTCTTCTTCTTCTTCTTCTTCTTCTTCTTCTTCTTCTTCTTTTTCTTCTTCTTCTTATTCTATTGCGCTATTTCAGCAGATACCCCTACTATCAGTAGTACTCCAGATTGGCGTCATTTGTGCAATAAAACTCACTTTTTTACTCGTTTAACTTTTTGCTTGATTTTTAGTCGACGGCATATTGTTATGTATCGGCGTTACAGGAATAATAAGTAGTTAATGATATTAAACCCGTTTCTGAATCGTTATTTGAAGCAGAGATATTAGCAAACAAAAAATTATGCAAAGCTGATCAAAGTTTCGATTTGAAATTGCACATTTAGCCAAATTTGTCATTGTGCTGTAAGCAGGGATGCTATTCCTGAGAGCTGAAATAAATCAGACACTATATTTATAATAAGAGGAGTAAATTAACACGGAGAGGAGGGGGTAAGGACCTAAATTAACTTTGAACCATCAGAGCAATCACACTGGTAAGATGGACAGTGAAAATGTTGCCCACCCCGGGATTGGAATCTGGGTTCATCGGTCGGTGTGCCAAGAGAACGTTCTACCACTGAGCTACGACGGTGGGACACGTTAACGGTCTTGTTTTAACATGGAATAGAATTGTTTTATAATGTGGTAGATTTAAATGATTGTACAAATGTATTATGTGTGCATGGTTGCCTGAAACAAGGACTAATTGTAAGAATAAGCAGTAAGCTTAAAATTATTATTCTTGTAACGTGTTTAATTGAAATAAACGTTTAAAGTCTTTAAAAAAAAGAAAAGAAAGTCTCTTTCTCTTCCTGTCTCTCCCTCATTCTGTTGCTCTCTAATAATAATAATAATAATAATAATAATAATAATAATAATAATAATAATAATAATAATAATAATAATAATAATGAAGATAGCGATGATGATAATAATAATTATAATAATAATAATAATAATAATAATAATAATAATAATAATAATAATAATAATAATAATAATAAAAAGAAGAAGAAGAAAAAGAAGAAGAATAGGAATAATGAAGATGGCGATAATAATAATAATAATAATAATAATAATAATAATAATAATAATAATAATGAAGATGGCAATATTTAATAATAATAATAATAATAATAATAATAATAATAATAATAATAATAATAATAATAATAATAATAATAATAATAAGTGCATTTATATAGTGCATATCACCCAGCTCGTCCTGTCTGAGTGTCCCAGATATTGTCTGCTATAAACAGTAAATGGATTACCTCATTAAGAAAACAGGTTCAGGTGCAGACAGACCAGCGGAGGGTGACCACCAAGCTCAATGCATTGCTGTGGGTTAGCCAGGGGAAACAGTTATGTGCCAGCGGTCTGAAATGACGCTCAATGACGGCGTTAAGACCATCTACTAGCGAAACCCCGTGACGTTATCTAAAGCTTCAATGACTTTTTAAGTTGCTTACACACCCATCGGAGCGCTTCTGAATGGGGAATAGTAAACTTTTCTATGATGATGTTAAGTAGTATACAAGTTTAAAATAAATGACGTTAGACGCTTTATTAACGCCGTGTCTGTCTCTTCTCCATGTCCCGTTTCTTTCCCACTTATCTCCCCTCATCTCATTCATTTCCCTCTCTCCTCTCCTATCCTAGCCCTCGGCACCCTCAATCTCCATTTTCTTTGACTGTCTACACCGTTAGTGCCAACACTGTGCACTAGACTGATTACATTACAATTACTGTCGCTGCAGTTTGGTGCTGTGCATTTTACTGTCGGCGGGTTCCATGGCAAAGAGCCTGAATAAGCCCCACTGCCGGTAGAGTTTATACTCCGAGGTGGTAGGGTCAATCCCCGGAGGAATTGTTACAAACCTACCTACTGCGAACAACGCATTGGCCATCTTCATGAAACACTCACTCTCGTAGCAGATACTCTAGACACGCGCGCAACTACGTTTCCTAAGGCGAAAGTACTTTACACTGTTACAGTGCTAAGTAAAATCTCACCGATCTCTTTTTTTTTTAAAAATCAGTTTATAGTCCCCTCTCTTCCCGATAAGGATTTTCAGAGAGGAGACTACTTAAAAAATAGGTTTTTAAAAAAACCTTACAGCAGACGATTACAGATCTCTTTATGATGATGATGATGATTACGATGATGATAAATCTGTTCGATCTCTTGATGATGATGATTATGATGATCTCTTGATGATGATGATGATGATGATGATGATGATGATGATGATGATGATGATAATACAATACAATACAATACAATACAATACAACTTTATTCATCCCAAAGGGCAATTACATTATAAGTTTATGAGGCAGCATAAAGAAACTCAAAAAATGTATCATAAACCATTTTTGGGAGGAAAAAAAAAAAAAAAGAAATACATAAATTTAAAAAACATCACACAAGCACACACACGCGAATCAAGATCACAAGTGATATTACAAAAGTCAACAAAATTCAACAAGTTGATTAAAAAGTTCAGCCAGTACACATAGACACTAAAGGGAGACTCTCACTATATAACAAATAAGATCCCCAAAGTGCGGAAAACTAAAAGCGGTTAGTACTATTAAGCAGTCGGATTGCACTGGGAATAAAAGATTTAGAACGCCGATTTCCCTTACAGATGGGCATAGCATATCGGCGTCTGGATGGCAACAGTGTGAACTCGGGTTTCAAACAATGTTCCTGATGACTATTAAGGATGCTCCCGGTTTTCCGTAAGATCTGCTGATCACAGAAAGAAGAAAGATCTCTCTGCCTAACTCCAATAATCTTTGAGCAGACATTGACTATGCTATTCAGGCTGTTCCTATCCTTCACAGTCAGACCGTGAAACCAACAGATAAAAGAAAAAGTCAGCAAACTTTCTATAAAAGACTGGTAAAACAAACTGAGGATCTTTGTGTTTACAGAGAAGGATTTTAGTTTCCTAAGAAGATACATTCTTTGCTGACCACGTTTGACAAGACTGTGGGTGTTGACATCAAATTTCAGCTGACTATCAAAAACTGTACCCAAATAATTATATGTGTCAACAACTTCCACATCTTCACCATGAATAACACATGGACGGACATCATCCTTCACTGTCCTAAAATCAAAAAGCATTTCTTTTGTTTTAGACACGTTCATTTCCAAAAAATTATTATCGCACCAGTTCACAAAATCAGAAAGGGCAAGACCATGATCGTTTTCCGGGCACTGAAAAAGAGACAACAAGGCAGAGTCATCTGAAAATTTAACTAAAAACCTACACTCTTGGGTACTTCTGCAGCTGTCAGTGTACAAAATAAAAAGCAGGGGAGATAACACACATCCCTGAGGACTCCCTGTATATGTAACAGCAATATCAGAAAAACAACCATTAACACAAACTCTCTGCTGTCTATCAACCAGAAAATCCAAGATCCACAAAACAAGTTGGTCAGAAAGCCTAAAATCCTCAATCAATCTTTTCGCCAGAATATGTGGTTGCATGGTATTAAATGCAGAAGAAAAATCTGCAAAAACGAGGCGTGCGTGTGCCTTTGGTTTTTCTAGATGCTTGTACAGAGTATTTAATGATGATAATGCTCAATACTCACAATTTAAAAATAAATAAATAAATAAAATTAAACAAGACTGCAAGCCATTCAAATGTATTTCCACACACACACCTCGCCCCTCCTCCCCCCCCCCACACGTATATATGTATAACCGAAAATTAAGCATTTTCAAAAGTGTTCATTTTGTTGGCGATGTTATCAAATGGATTGATCCTATCGGAACAACAGGAAAACATGGATTGATATATCACTATCTGAACTATCTGCAAGCAAAACATGATCCAAATTGTCTGCCAATTTTAGGATATTGCGCAAAACATGTTTAAAGAATGGTAAAGCGCAATGACCTTGACTTTTCAGAAAGTACAAATATTCAGTAGTTACAGTCCCCGCAAAGTAAAAATTATAAATTTCACCGCATTTATTATTTAAACAAAAATGTTAATTTTTGGAGTCACGAACCGACCGATTGAACGAATGGCCGACAACGTCCAGCGACTTTTTTTTTTCCTAAATAAGAACAGGTCCTGGCCTAAAAATAGCTGCGCCCGAACATTTCCGAAGTTGGATTCAGACAATCGGATAAACCCAGTACTATATATAGGATTACAGGCACATGATCTCACCACTATTCGTATTATGATGTGTGCATGATATGATAAAATACTATTCACCCCCCCTCCGAGAGTTCATATTTTTAATGTAACATTAAAAATTCCTCTCTCTCTCTCTCTCTCTCTCTCTCTCTCTCTCTCTCTCTCTCTCTCTCTCTCTCTCTCTCTCTCTCTTTCTCTCTGTGTGTGTGTGTGTGTGTGTGTGTATTTTTTCCCCTTGCAAAATATAGTACAGTATTGCTGAGTGTTTATATTTCTCAATTAGAGCCAGTTGTTTAAAATTTAGATAACTAGCTTATTAAATTTACTTTTATGTTTATAAATTAAAGCCAAAAAAAAATTTCAATTTAGATGATTACCTTATTAAATTTATTTTTACGTAACTATGTGCTTGATATAATAGCATGTGGACTTATCTTGTTATTTTTTTTTTTGGTTTGTTTGTTTCTTAATGATACTGTATTATTAATACTAATAATAACGGATTTGTATATAGTGCTGTACTCCAGCCTACGACCAGACTCACCGAGCCTTACATATAGTCATTACATAAAAATACATGCACTCGATATTGTGTTCCATCTCTTAAGATGTTTAATTATATTCTACATATCCTCATAGATTCCTTTCTCTCTGATATCCTGTATTGTTTTGGGGTAATGAATAAATTAAATTGAATTTAAATTGGATTAAACATTTTTTAATGTATTTATTTTAATTTTTTTTGGCTTACAATATTTTTCTTTTACAATTATCTTTCAGATTACCAAAATATATACTTTTCTTCTTTTTTTAATATTATTAATATGATTGACTTCTCAGGATAGTAAACTGTTGTATATATTTTAATAATTGTGCATTAATGTCTGCTATTAGCTTTGTTGAAGAATGGTTATGATTATTTTATTGTGTGGTAGGAACATAGCTTACTTATATACATGATGTCGCACACAATAAAAAAAATCCCATAGTAATGTTGTGTACATGAATTGTGAAGAGTGCGTAGGCCTATATAATAAGCACACTCATAATGTAGAAAGACTACTGTAAAAACAAGCTTTTTCATTCTTTTTTAGGCATCCTATATAGTATTACCTTCCTGCATTCATGTACGTGTCAGTTGCTCATGAATACTAAAGAGAGATAATATATATCTGTATCTATATAACTTAGATCTATCTAACTACACAAGCACACACACATTTACATATATATTGTATTACAATAGTATGTGTATATATAACTATTTAATATTCTCCTTTACAAATAAATAATAGAGTAACACCTTTTTTTTACTTACATAAATACATGTACAAATACAGCACTGAAAGGTTGGATAATCAAAATATCTATATATAGGACAAGCGATCATAACATTATTATGTACTAATAAAACGATTCCAGATATTTTAAAACAATGAACAAAAAGTAAACTATAGCATTACAATTTACATCTAGACCTAGTACTACAAAGAATATGTGTATCTTCACATAAATGTATGTGTATGCAACAATGTATACCTACACGCACACAAACATTACGCTACATAGACCTATACATAATTCATTCAAATACAAATACACACATACAAATATAAATATAAATAAATTATATAAGCATAATGACTAAAAATAATAATAATGTTTAATTAATTAATTAATAAATTAATAATAATAATAATAATAATAATAATAATAATAATAATAATAATAATAATAATAATAATAATAATAATAATAATAATAATAATAGTGTAGTAAACCAGCTATACTACATATGTCTGCTTTAGATTTAGTGCATTAGGCCTACTACAGATTGTTCAGTTACACTACAGTCTGAATCTGTGACCCTGTGGCCTCTCGGCTGTCACAAATGTCAACTGCACAAGTGTCACAATCCTAGCACAGTAGTGCTCGGTTGTTTGTTTTGATCAGCCATGCCCACAGTCAAGTGCAAGTAAAATTGCTTCATCGATTAAAATTTGGGGGCATAAGGAACACACAGATAGATGAGCTGATCGCGCCATTTTGATCAAACTTTCTGGGCAGAAGGCGGAAGTAACGAGTAACGACTGCCAACTTCGGAAATGTTCGGGCGCAGCTATTTTTAGGCCAGGACCTGTTCTTATTTAGGAAAAAAAAGTCGCCAAACGGACTGCTACAGAAGGCTCAGGTTCCTGTATACTAAAACTCAACCAAATTGCTTCAACCGTTTTTTTTTTAGATATTGAGCAAAACGTGTTTAACAACAAAACGAATCCAGTGACCTTGACTTTTCTAGTAGAGCAAATATGATGGCATGGGAGGCAGTCCACAAATCTAAGTAATGGTCCTGTAAAATTTGGTAAATATCCGTTCAGCGGTTCTTGTCGACAGACAAGCCAACCGACATTTTGCTCGTTTTAACGAAATAAAACAAAACAAAGCTTTACGCACGAAAGGACAAAATCGTGTTCAACATATTTTATTGTATAAGAAAAACTTGTTCTCACAATCGTGTCTAACTGTAGTCACGTTAACAACCCGCAAGTGGTTAATTGTAGGAATTATGGTAAAAGGTCCCCGAAAGCGTAGTCAGCTGAGCGGATAAAGGGACGGAAATGAGGTTGCGAAGATTGCAGACATTAAATCACAGTACTGTTTCCGTTGGGAAAAGGGAAGCTTACACGTGACTACGGTTGTCCGTGACATTGGTAGTTCGAGTACTGTATATCGTCTTTTATGTTGTAATATTGCGGTCTCTAAGCTACAAGTGGACAAATTAGCAAGATCCGCACGAGAAACAACATCGTCATAGGAACCTGGAATGTCAGGACCCTAACTGCGGAAGGAAAATTAGAAGAACTGGCCCACGAGCTGGACCACTATCGATGGAACGTTCTAGGTATCAGCGAACTGCGCTGGAAAGGCCTAGGTGAAACAACGACTGACAAAGGCCACAAGCTCTATTTCAGCGGTAGAGATGACAGGCACGAACACGGCGTTGGATTCTTGGTCCACAAGAACATTCTAGCCACTGTCATGGGTTGCCGCCCAGTCTCCAGTAGACTCATTACCATCCGTCTGAGAGCAACCCCTTTCAACATTACCATCATCCAGGCCTATGCCCCAACATCAGACTATGAAGACAGCGAAGTGGAGGATTTTTATGAAAATATACAGGCGGTCCTTGACCAAGTGCCGAAGAAGGACATAGTCATAGTGCAAGGCGACTGGAATGCCAAGGTTGGCCAAGATGCGCACCACAACTGGGGAGACACATGCGGACCCCACTGCAACAACGAGACAAATGACAGGGGTCTGAGGCTATTGGAGTTTGCCAGATACAACAATCTGGTACTGGCAAACACGCTTGGTCTCCACAAAAAATCCAGACGATGGACATGGCACAGTCCCGGCGGGGAACATCACAACCAGATCGACTACATCATGGTCAAGAAACGCTTCAGATCAAGCATCAACATTGGCAGGACACGCACTTTTCCAGGAGCAGACATTGGAAGTGACCACGATCTCGTGATGATGTCTTTCCGGCTCCATTTGAAGAGAGTAAATACAGCAAAGTGCACTAGGCTGAAGTTCGACCTGGACAAACTGCAAGACCCGGAGGTGGCAAAAATATTTCAGGCCACAATTGGTGGGAAATTTGCACCACTGCTTATTTTGGGGGCAGGCGAAGTAGATGTCAACACCATGACCAATACCTTCAACTCAGCTGTAACAGATGCCGCCACTGAGATCCTTGGCAAGCACCGACCAAAGAAGAAGCCGTGGATCACACCTGAACTTTTGGATCTGTGTGATAAACGAAGAGAGTTAAAAAAGAAAAAGAACACCTCACAGGGAGCTGATGTCTACCGAAAAATCAACAATGACATCCGAAAAGGCATGCGCACAGCAAAGGAGAACTGGATAGAAGATCAATGCCAGGAAATAGAGAACAATCTGAACAAGAACAACAGCAAGAAGGCCTACCAGACTGTGAAGCGGCTGACAAGTGTTAAACAGCCCAAAGTCTCCACTATCCAAAGCAAGTCTGGCATTTGCCTTACAGAAGAACAAGAAGTCTTGGACAGATGGACAGAGTACTGCTCTGACCTTTACAACCATACACCAAATGGAGACCCATCAGTTCTAGCATGTCCCGAGAGCAGAGAAGAAGAAGAAATCCTCCCAATTCTCCGGGAAGAAGTTGAGGCAGCAGTGCAATCGCTGAAGAAAGGGAAGTCAGCGGGAGTGGACAACATACCAGCGGAACTGCTACAAGCAGGAGGAGAAGCGATGACTGATGCTCTCACCATTATCTGTAACAAGATCTGGCAGAGTGGGGAATGGCCTACACCATGGACCCAGTCGCTTGTCATCACTCTTCCCAAAAAAGGTAACCTTCAGGAGTGTGAAAATTACCGCACCATCAGCCTCATCAGCCATCCCAGCAAGGTCCTCCTGAAAATAATACTCAACAGGTTGAAACCACAAGCTGAACAAATCATAGCTGAAGAACAAGCAGGATTCATGGCAGGGCGAAGTACCACTGAACAGATTTTTAACCTCAGAATAATCTGTGAGAAATACCTACAGCACCAACAACATCTATATCATGTGTTCATAGACTTCAAGAAGGCATTTGACCGAGTCTGGCATGCAGCTCTATGGGCAACCATGAAAGTGTACAACATCAGCCCTAAATTTATAGAAGTCATCAAAAGCCTGTATGACAAGGCTACCAGTGCAGTCCTCCATAACAGCGTCATCGGGAACTGGTTCAGAACAACAATCGGTGTGCGTCAAGGATGCCTACTCTCTCCAACACTCTTCAACATCTTCCTAGAGCGCATCATGTCAGATGCTCTTGCAGATCACGAAGGCACAGTCAGCATAGGGGGCAGAGCAATCTCCAATCTTCGTTTTGCGGATGATATTGATGGATTGGCTGGAGAGGAACAAGAACTTGAACAGCTTGTACAGAGGCTTGACACCACCTCCAGAGCTTATGGAATGGAAATAAGTGCAGAGAAGACCAAAATGATGACCAACAACACCAATGGCATCAACACGGACATCAAAGTACAAGGCCAATCCCTCAACACAGTGCACAGCTTCAAATATTTAGGAGCCATTGTGTCAGACAATGGGTCTCGACAGGAAGTCCTCTCCAGGATCGCACAAACAACTGCTGCCCTGACAAGGTTGAAGCCCATTTGGAAAGACAGAACCATCAGTCTACATTCCAAAGTAAGACTGCTGCGCTCTCTGGTCATCTCCATCTTCCTATATGCTTGCGAAGCATGGACCCTCACAGCAGATCTCCAACGAAGAATACAAAGCATGGAGATGAGGTGCTACAGAAGACTTCTGTGCATTTCCTATACCCAACACATCACCAACGTTGAAGTCCGACAGACCATCACACAAGCCATTGGACAACACGATGACTTGCTCACAGTGGTGAAGAAACGGAAACTCCGATGGTATGGCCACGTCACCAGATCATCAGGCCTTGCAAAGACCATTCTGCAAGGCACAGTGCAAGGAGGTAGAAGAAGGGGGAGACCGAAAAAGAGGTGGGAGGACAACATTCGAGAATGGACTGGTTTGACACTGAGCGAAGCCATGAGGGCTGCTGAGGACAGAGAAAGATGGAGTATGCTGGTTAAGCGATCATCTGTGGTGCCCCTACGACCTTCGGGTTATGGGACAGGATAGGATAGGATAAGCTACAAGTACCCCTTACGACCATTACTCGTGCTTTCCATTTAATCGTCCCCGTTGGCTTACATCACAGTCTACCGGTAAAGATAGATTAGCCTGCTTGTATTTTGATGACTTACTTGTCCTAGTCTCTCAATCTAGGACACGACGTTCAAAGTCACCCGTTGGTTGCATCTCATGATGATCTCTATACTTTCGTATCGTATCCCGTAACTCAGATGATAGTTTAACCAGCAGCCCTCATGGCTTCGTTCAGAGTCGAACCAGTCCATTCTCGAATGTTGTCCTCCCACCTCTTTTTCTGTCTCCCTCTTCTTCTGTCTCCTTGCACCGTGCTTTACCGGATCGTTTTTGCAAGGCCTGATGCTCTGGTGACGTGGCCATACCATCGGAGTTTCCGTTTCTTCACCACTGTGAGTGAGCATGTCATCGTGTTGTCCAATGGCTTGTGTGATGGTCGGTCGGACTTCGTTGTTGATGATGTGCTGGGTATAGGAAATGCCTAGAAGTGATCTCTATGGGGAAGTACAAAATCTCTTCTTATGGAGTATTTGTTTACTATAGTAAAATTTTAATTTTAATTAATTAATTTAAAGGGACCCAACAATTCAAAAACAACTAATATTTTTTTTATTTTATTTATTTTATTTAATCATTCTTATATAGCGCTTTTCCAGCTTAAGAGCTGCTCAAGGCTCTGACCGATATAGGATTTAACTCAAGTCGACCGAGGCGCCAACTTGCAGCCTTTAGGCGCATCGTAATAACGCTCCAGACAAATGAGCACAATCCTGGGCAACCAGGGATGGGGGAGAAGGACTTAGTTGCATGCTGGGTGTGTTCTTGTCACCGGCACTCACCCGTCGAGGACATGAGCGTCAGGATCTTTAAAGTCCGTTATGATGGAATATATGCGACACTAGACCTCGGTTTATACTGTCATCCGAAAGAGTAGGCAACGGGAGTAAAATGTCTTTCCCAAGGACTCAACACAATGCCCCGGCCTGGGCTCGAACTCAGGACCTTCAGATCCACAAGCCAAAGCTCTACCATTAGGCCACAGTGCCTCCCCTAGGTTGTTTGGTTTAGGCGCGCCACAGGCTGCGACTACACCTTTTTCAGGAAAGAATTTCCCGATAACAAGGGACAATAAAAGTGTTGTTTTTTTTTAGTTTTAAAAATCGATTCGAAGGCTTTTGCTTAATTTTCGCGAAAGTGAGTTTTGTCGCTTATGCTGGAATTTTCCATAACTTTCTTTCTGGTTAATGGAACACCAATGCGCTCTACGATCTATCCTATCCTATTCTATCCTATCCCGTAACTCAAAAGTCATTTGGGACTCCACATAAAATCGATTAATCAGCGTACTCTATCTTTCTCTTTCTTTCTCTGTCGTCAACATCCCTCATGGCTTCACTCAGTGTCAATCTTGAATGTTGTCTTCCCACCTCTTTTTCTGTCTCCCTCTTCTTCTGCCTCCTTTAATTGGACAGTAAAATATTAAAACTATCTGCGCCATTTATTAATTACTGACACTTTAATTATATATATATATATATATATATATATATATATATATATATATATATATATATATATATATATATATATATATATATATATATATATATATATATATATATATATATATATATATATATATATATATATAAGGTAGTCTCATAGCCTTGTGGCCGTAGGGGAGCGTGATGTTGGAGATCACACTTATAGTCTCATAGGCTTGTGGCCGTAGGGGAGCGTGATGTTGGAGATCACACTTATCTTGGGCCAGCGTAATGAGGGTGATGCCCATCTCTCTCCCTCGCTTCTTTACCTTCCCCACCCTTAAGTGAGTAGGTACTCAGTCACAGTTGAGTCACCTGGGGGCGTTGTTATTTGTTGCTTCACGTTTTGCAGTCACCCATCCAAATGCTAACCGCACTGGACGGTGATTAACTTGCGACACAGTAGCGAGTGCTCCAACCACTGCGCTATCCGACACAATATATATATATAATATATATTAAGGCATTGAAAAATCATATTTTCCTGTAATGCAATTCTGGTGATAACTCTGACCCATCGAACTATAGGCCTATTTCGATTCGCCTTATCTCAAGAATTTGTTTTTTTTTTTTTAATTTGTATTATATGTATTTTTTTAACAAAAAAAGCAAAATACAATTAAAAAACCAGTCTTAAGATAAGGCGAATCGAAATAGGCTTATAGTGTTTTTTTTGTTTGTTGCTTTGCTGTACAGCGCTATGAGATCTATTTGGGAAGGGAGCTGTACACATTTTAATCTGTTATTATTATTATTATTATTATTATTATTATTATTATTATTATTATTATTATTATTATTATTATTATTATTGTTATTATTATTTAATAGAATAATATTTAAAATAACTGAACCTAAATTCACAATTTTTACTTTAAATACTGCTTCGCCATTTTTTAAACCCGTTTTGCGCCGTGTCTAAAAATTGGTTGATCCGACTTTGACAGTTTTTTTGCTTGCAGATAGTTCAGATGATAGCCTACCATCCGACGTTTTCTTTTTACTCCGTAACACCGAGTCACAACACTGCCAACAAAATCAACACTTTTGAAAAGACTTATTTTTAGCCTATGTATTTCAGTGTTTGGATACCATTCCAATGGCTTTCCATCTTGTTCTTCTTCAGAAACAGTCCCCTAAGTCTAACTAACCTTGGAAGAACAAGGCAGTATAATACTGTCAATATTTATTGTAAATCTTCATTTTGGGACACATTTGAGTCATTAGCTTTGTCCAGTGTTGGCTCATAAACGTCTTACATAGTAAGCATTTACACGATGATCGGCTGCACAGATACAGATGAACCGTGGACACACATACACACACACACATGCGTGTACGAGGTACAAATGGGGTAATTTCACCAACTTCGCGGCCCTTAGGCGGCGAATTAGGTCAAGTTTCTTCAAAAAAGACACTTTTTCGCAAGAAGTTTGACCTAATTCCTCGCTCCTAAGAGACGAAGTAGGTCAAGTTTCTTGAAAAAAGCACATTTTTCGCAAAAAGTTTGACCTAATTCCTCGCCTATTAGAGACGAAGTAGGTCAAGTTTGTTGAAAAACACAGCTAGGATAAGGAACTTTCCTCGACGATTAGGGTAAGGCAGTGCCTCGACGATTAGGGTAAGGCAGTGCCTCGACGATTAGGGTAAGGCAGTGCCTCGAAAAGGGTTAGGGTCAGGGCTAGTTGCAGCGCTGCAACTAGCCCTGACCCTAACCCTTTTCTGGAACGGGTGCCTTACCCTAATCGTCGAGGCACTGCCTTACCCTAATCGTCGAGGCACTGCCTTACCCTAATCGTCGAGGAAAGTTCCTTATCCTACCCGTCTGGAAGATGCACTACAACTACACCAGGTCAAGTGTACTTGTAGTGCATGTGCACTACAACTACACTTGACCTGGTGTAGTTGTAGTGCACATGCACTACAACTACACTTGGGCAAGTGTACTTTAAGTGCACATGCACTACAACTGCACTTGGCCAAGTGTACTTTAAGTGCACATGCACTACAACTGCACTTTCATGTACTTAGAACAAATGAGCAACGCCAGACAAATGGGGAACGACAAAATTACCTCATTTGGTACTAAAAATGGCAAATTTCGTTCCCCAAATGTGACGTTTCACAACTACACACACACACACACACACACACACACACACAAAGTATCCCTACAAACGCCGATGAGCATACTGCTATTTTTGTACTGCTGTCTTTACTGCTGCTGATACCGTAGCTTCTATGGTTTCGTTAATATTGCTGCTTGTGCTACACCCGTTGTTGTTGCTGTTGCTGCTGCCACTGATGATGAAGATGATGATGATGATGATGATGATGATGATGATGATGATGATGATGATGATGATGATGATGATGATGATGATGATGATGATGATAGCCTTACTGTTAAGGACAGGAAATAATTGTGTGCATTTTTTTTCTTCTAAATTTAGTTTTATTGCATCTACCATCATTATTAAGAGGGGGGGGGGTGGGGGGGGGGTGGATGGAGTGGTGAATGAGGTGGGACCTGAGCACCAAAAAAAAAAAAAAAAAAAAAAAAACAGCTCTCGGTGACCTGATTCACCTCACACCTAAGGTAAGCATTTCGTCCTCTGCATGGATCCAAACCCACGCCCATTCGGCATTGGAGACTAGCGCTCTACATTTAACAGGCACCCCTTTCAGTATTGCACGCACGCTTATTCAACGCGAAATAACGTTTTTGCAGAATCCTATACCACTCGTCTGTACACTGCATTATCAGCTTCTGTAAAGAGGCATTAGGATTGTTATTATAGAAGTAGACCGCTTTAGACTGTGTTCCACTTCTTATCCGTGTCGCCTGCTAATATACCGGTGCATGACCCTCCGGGCACTGTTATGAAACCCGGTCAGGGTCTAATATAGGATCAGGACCACGGGTGCGTTAGAAGGTTTGCTTTCCACTATAGCTCAGAGGTAGACAGCTTTGCAAGACTCGGAAATAGGCTACCAAACTGATGTCTACCTCTGAGCTATAGTGGAAAACAAATCATGCAGTGCCCCCTTTCTGTACAGGGGCATTAATCAAGTAGTATGGATCATCGATAGCAAAAAAAGAAGTGAATCCTGGAAAGTATGGCAGATATATAACACACTAATGCTGCCGCTGTGTTATCGACAATGGTGAAATATCGGCCCTTGTCTTACTAGACCTATCGGCTGCGTTCGACACGATCGACCACCAAATTCTACTATGTCGCCTCCATGACATCTTTGGCATCCAAGACACCGCGTTGGCCTGGTTAGAATCATATTTAACTGACAGGACTCAAACCGTTGTTACAAACTCCACTTCTTCTCAGCCAGCAACCGTCTCCTGTGGAGTACCCCAGGGCTCAGTCCTTGGTCCAGTGCTCTTCACCCTCTACACTCAGCCCATTCACAAATAATTAACCGCCACAACCTCCAGCATCAGTCATTTGCTGACGACACCCAACTTGACTCCAGCTCAAAACCAAACGGTGTTGACAATATGCTGTCCTCCATCTTCACCTGCATCTCCGACCTTAAGAACTGGATGACAGAAAACAAGTTAAAACTAAACAGCGACAAAACAGAAGCACTTCTGACTGGTACTCAACACAAACTCTCTACCATTGCCACATCCTCCCTTGACCTTGAAGACACTTCAATACCCTTCTCTAACAAAGTAAAAAGTTTGGGAGTAATCCTCGATTCCACCCTTTCCATGAAAACTCAGATCTCATCTTTGACCAAAACCTGCTACTTCCACCTCCGGCAAATTTCTTCAGTCCGCCACTTCCTGACCCATGAAACCTGCACCAAACTCATCGTCTCTCTGATCTTTTCCACACTTGACTACTGCAACTCCCTTCTTGCCAATTCTCCGTCTAAGCACATCCACCCTCTTCAACGGGTCCAAAACAACTCTGCCCGCCTGATCCTCAACAAAAGAAAGACTGACCACGTAACTCCTCTCCTCCATTCTCTTCACTGGTTACCCATTGAAGAGCGAATCAACTACAAACTGTGCTGCCTCTGTCATAAATGCATTTCAACCTCTGCCCCTGCCTATCTTAGCCAATGTCTTCACCTCTACACCCCGTCTCGCTCCTTCCGATCTGCTGCCGACACACGGTTGTGCAGAATTCCTCGAACTAAACTTACCACTGCTGGCGAAAGAGCCTTCACGTACACCGGCCCTTCGGCATGGAACAATCTTCCCCTCGAGTTCCGATCGCTCTCATCTCACCCCGCCTTCAAGACCCAGCTTAAGACACACATTTTTCGCAAATGTTACTCCCTAATAAACTAGTCATTTCCAAGAGCGCTCTGTAGACTATTAACGTGTGTCCCAGTTGATGTACTGTCGTTTGTTCTGTGCGTGCTCTTTTAGAGCTGTGTGTGCTCTTTTAGCTCTTTTTTTCTTCGCACCATGAACTTTGTTGGAAATGTGCGCAATATAAATCCCATTATTATTATTATTATTATTATTATTATTATTATTATTATTATTATTATTATTATTATTATTATTATTATTATTATTGCTTCACACTATTCCTTGTAGGTTTGTGCTTCACATGAGCAGGAAACTGTGCAGCCAATCTAGTTTAACCTAATCTGTGCTGTCTAGGTCTACACTGTCCAACTTAGTCAGCACAGGGACTGATACATAAATCCACTGACTGAGGATCTCACAACATTCTGTCTACCAATGCCTGAGGGCTAGTGCTTGTATCGATTGGGAGGTGTCTGGCATTGTCGCGATGTAAGGGAAGTAGCCGCGTATATTACTTTTCAGGTCAAAATCAATGCGAGGGTTGTCCACCTTTGATTGTTGTAGCCGCCGATTTTATTTCTTCCTTGATACTCGACTGCCCACTCCTACTCTCTCTCTCCCCCCCCCCTCCCCCAGCACACCAGTCCTGCCTCTCTCGCAACTTTGGAACTCTCTATAAATAGTCTCTTTTCCTTTCTCTTCGTCTCTGTCTGTCTGTCTCTCTATTGTTGTTGTTGTTGTTGTTGTTGTTGTTCTTGTAGTGTGTTGTTGTTGTAGTGTGTTATTATTATTATTATTATTATTATTATTATTATTAGTAGTAGTAGTAGTAGTAGTAGTAGTAGTAGTAGTAGTAGTAGTAGTAGTAGTAGTAATAGTAGTAGTAGTAGTAGTAGTAGTAGTAGTAGTAGTAGTAGTGTAGTAGTAGTAGTAGTAGTAGTAGTAGTAGTAGTAGTAGTAGTAGAATTATAATTATTATTATTATTATTATTATTATTATTATTATTATTATTATTATTATTATTATTATTACAACGGCAGCGACAATGCTGCTGCTGATGAGGTGGATTTAGGAGGACTATTTTCTGGCTATGAACACCAAAGACAGGTCCAGCTCATCTTTAGTCCGTCGATTAGATTCCTTCGCCGGCCCCGCATTTTACTTTGCATCAACGACGATGCGGGTCCTCCACGACCCGTGCGTTGCAATAACCACAGTTTATATTCTTTGTGAACGCTATTGTTTTTTGTACTTAAATGAATCAGTATCATTTTCTTTAAAATGCCGAAAAATACTATTTTTAATTTATCATTTGACCCGGTCAAAATCCTGTTCCTGTTTTGGTATGTTTGCTGATTATTTTCTTGTGTAACTGATATCATTTTATGCAAATACGCGTACATAAAGTTGAATAATTGTTATGTTATTTGTTAATTTGTTATTTAATAGTTTAAAATAAAGTTTGTGGAAATTGGCCTTTGTGCATTTAGATTTGTGAATGTTTTTCTTAACCATTGAGTGTATGCATGCACAACTTTGTATCAGAGGAAAGTAAAATGCAATACAACACTGGCAACTCTGAGTGCAATTCTATTTTCCAGAAATACATTAATTGCACCAAGCACACACCTATCATAATATACGAAATTAAAAGTATGCTACACGAATGAATAAACATATAACGTTAAACATATTGTATACAAATCGAATGTATGCATAGATATAGAGATACATACTTGCACTCCACCAAAAATGCTCCACCCCTCAGCCTTAAGGAAACGTCCACGGACTACAACCATACACCAAACGGACACCCATCAATTTTAGCATATCCCCAAAACAGAGAAGAAGAAGAAATCCTCCAATTTCTACGAGAAAAAGTTGAGGCAGCAGTGCATTCACTGAAGAAAGGGAAGTCAGCGGGAATGGACAACATACCCGCGAAATTGCTTCAAGCAGGAGAAGAAGCGGTGATTGACGCCATCATCATTATCTGTTTGAAAAAAAATCTGGAACACAGGGGAGTGGCCTACAACATAGACACGGTCGCTTGTCAACACTCTTCCCAAAAAAGGTAACCTTCAGGAGTGTGAAAATTACCGCAACATCAGCCTCATCAGCCATCCCAGGAAAGTCCTCCTGAAAATAATACTCAACAGGTTAAAACCCCAAGCTGAACAAATCATAGCTGAAGAACAAGCAGGATTCAGGGAGGGCGATGTATCACTGAACAGATTTTCAACCTCAGAATAATCTGCGAGAAATATCTTCAGCACCAACAACATCTCTATCATGTGTTTGTAGACTTCAAGAAAGCGTTTGACCGAGTCTGGCATGCAGCTCTGTGGGCAACCATGAGAGTTTACAACATCAGCCCTAAAATTATTGAAGTCATCAAAAGCCTGTATGACAAGGCTACCAGTGCAGTCCTCCATAACAGCGCCATCGGAGCGGTGGTGTTCTGAACCAGTTTCCGATGGCGCTGTTGTGGAGGACTGCACTGATAGCCTTGTCATACAGGCTTTTGATGACATCGGTGTGCGCCAAGGATGCCTACTCTCTCCGACACTCTTTAACATCTTCCTAGAGCGAATCATGTCAGATGCCCTTGCAGATCTTTTTGTTGTTGTTGTATCAATTTTTATTCATCAGATTAACATAAGTTGTACTGACCTTGCAGATCACGAAGGCACAGTCAGCATAGGGGGTAGAGCAATCTCCAACCTCCGACAGACCATTACACAAGCCATTGGACAAGACGATGACATGCTCACAGTGGTGAGAAAACGGAAACTCCGATGGTATGGCCACGTCACCAGATCATCAGGTCTTGCAAAGACCTTCCTGCAAGGCACAGTGCAAGGAGGCAGAAGGAGAGGGAGACAGAAAAAGAGGTGCGAGGACAATATTCGAGAATGGACTGGCTTGACACTGAGCAAAGCCATGAGGGTTGCTGAGGACAGAAAAAGATGGATTACGCTGGTTAAGCGATCATCTTTGGTGCCCCTACGACCTTCGAGTTACGGGATAGGATAGAATTGGATCCTTACCACCCTGCTGTACGGTTCCGAATCCTGGGCCCGCTACCGCAGACAACTGCGACTCCTTGATCTCTTCCACCAGCGCTTCCTGCGTCCCACTTTCCGCTTCCACATAGTTACAACGTCGAGGAACAGGCAGAAACCATAAGCATCGAGGCCTTGCTGCTGAGAACACAACTCTGTTGGGTATGGCACGTCGGTTGGGCAGAGCACGTCTCCAGGATGATCAGAGTGAGTCCTCTTTCAACCAAGTTGTGGTCCTGATTTTGTGGTGCTGATTCGGCTCTTTGCAGTCCGCTGGACCCTGTAAGCAATGAATAATTAACAAACTATCTCCAGGATGGATGACCATCGTCTGCCCAAGATCACAATGTACCGCGAGCTCGCTACAGGGCGCCGAAAAGAGGGGCACCAAAGAAGAGATACAAAGACTGTCTGAAGACGTCACTCAGTTTCTGCCACATCGTCCCTTGCAGCGTTTTTGTCTAATATCACCTAGAGTGAGCAGACGTAAAATTTAAATACTGATCTCTTGCATCGGACCTCTCTACCTGACGCTCCATCATGTGTAAGGCAGCAAAATCCTCCGAGGGTTATCGCAGAGCTGCCTTAAGGACAAGCGGCTTAGGGGAAAAAAACAGACGCCGCAACTCATAATCCTGATTAAATCTACCCCCTTTCAGACACTGCGGCCAAGCCTGCCTGTCCCGGATCGGTCACTTCAGCATGCGAGTGAGACAATTTCTGTAGAAACAGCTGGGGGGTGTGTGTGGGAGGGGGAGGGGGGTTTGGGTGTGTGTGGGTGTGTAGGATTGTGTGCGTGTGCGTGTGTGTGTGTGTACTTTCAGGCATAGTCTTAAGTAATATGCAATTTGCTTCCTTCCCCAAAACAAAACAGAAAACTTACAATTTGGAGAACCACCAATAAAATACACTTTTCCTATAGCGATTCAAAAAGGTATAATTACTGACTTTAGAAATAAACTGCTTCTACTACTGCCAATCATATCAATTTAATGAAAGCTTCATTTCCGCCTTTTATACACAAACTGTGTATACAAGTGTATAACGACTATACTAGCCTATCCTATCCCGTAACTCAAAGGTCGTTAGGGCACCACAAAGGATTGTTTAACCATCTTTTTCTGTCCTCAGCAACCCTCATGACTTCGCTCAGTGTCAAGCTTGTCCATTCTCGAATGTTGTCCTCCCACCTCTTTTTCTGTCTCCATCTTATTCTGCCTCCTTGCAGAGTTCCTTGCAGGATGGCTTTTGCAAGGCCTGATGCTCTGGTGAGGTGGCCATACCATCGGAGTTTCCGTTTCTTCATCACTGTGAGCATGTCATCGTGTTCTCCAATGTCTTGTGTGATGGTCTGTCGGACTTCGTTGTTGGTGATGTGCTGGGTATATAAAATGCCCAGAAGGCATCTGTAGCACCACATCTCCATGCTTTGTATTCTTCGTTGTAGATCTGCTGTGAGGGTCCATGTTTCGCAAGCGTATAGGAAGATGGAGATGACAAGGGAGCGCAGCAGCCTTACTTTGGAATGTAGACTGATGGTTCGGTCTTTCCAAATGGGCTTCAATCTTGTCAGGGCAGCAGTTGTTTGTGCGATTCTGGAGAGGACTTTGTGTCGGGAACCATTGTCTGACACAATGCTCCTAAATATTTTAAGGATATAGCAAACGCGCGAGCATTTGCGCGAGCATTTGCTCCCGCGTTTCCTATATCTCGCCTGCCATAGTTGGTCATCATTTTGTTCTTCTCTGTACTTATTTCCATTCCATTGGCTCTGGAGGTGGTGTCAAACCTCTGTACCAGCTGTTCAAGTTCTGGTTTCTCTCCAGCCAATCCATCAATGTCATCGGCAAAACGGAGGTTGGAGATTGCTCTACTACCTATGCTGACTGTGCCTTCGTGATCTGTAAGGGCATCTGACATGATGCGCTCTAGGAAGATGTTAAAGAGAATTTCGTCGGGGATGTTATAATCAAATTAACGCATTAATTAATCAAATACCTTTTCGATTAGATCAAAGCCCTTTTGTGTATTGGGACATACCTAAAAGATTGACACATATATATTTAGAAGATAATTGATTTCTGTTAATTAGTTTAGGAGAAATCATTTGCTTTTAGTGTCTCTGGGTCCTGGACAACCCACATTCAATGGCGAATGTTTAAAAGAATGAAGCATATAGGAAGATGAAGATGACAAGGGAGCGCAGCAGCATTACTTTGGAATGTAGACTGATGGCAAAACGTAGCCAGTGCAAAATTGAGAACGAAGGACGTACTCCACGAACAACAATAATTACACCCTATTAGTGTCAAGGACGGATATTGCAATAGTGCACGTCTTCTTCTTCTTCTTCTTCTTTTCTTCTTCTTCTTCTTCTTCTTCTTCTTCTTCTTCTTCCCTTCCGTCATTATTATCCACCCGGTACACATTGGTCGAAGGCTGCCAGAAGCATGCTTTAGTTCTTCTTTCTTTCTTTCCCTTCTTCTTCTTCTTGCATCCTCGATGCCTCCTCTTCTCTTCTTTTTGTTTTCTGTTCTCCTTGTTCTTTTCCCCTCTCCTCCTCACATTTTCAGCTGCTCCTCTTCTTTAACTGCATCTCAAAAGATGTTGCAAGGTCTGAGAACCACGCAGCTGATATGCACGATTGAGAGGGGCGGCACACTGACAATTATTATTCAAAATTAAGGCGTGTTCATTATTTTGTCTGAGGCTTTCCCCACAATTTCGGTGTGTTGTTTTCTATTGATGTGATCACAGTTAAAGGGAAATTGACACTTTTTTGAATGTTCGCGAGTTAATAATCATTAAACTGGCTGTCAGCAATGGGCAGCTTCAATAAATCTTGTAGCTTGTTTCACAGGAGTATTTCTATGTTCCCCCAGGTCAGTGTTCTCCCGAGTCTGAGTCACATCAGGTTTAGGTTCCATTAGGTCTATATTCTCTCAGGCCTTTATTTCCCTAGCTATTAGTTCAGTCAGTTCTATATAATATGTATATTAATGATATTCTTATATAGCTGTTTTCCAGCTTAACTGATGCTCAAGGCGCTGGTTGATACAGGATCTAACTCAAGCCGCCCGAGGCGCCCACTTGCATGCAGCCTTTGGGCGCTCAGTCTTACGCCCAGACAACTGAACACTCCAGGGCCAGCGGGTATGGGGGAGAAGGAACCTAGTACTTGCTGGGTGTATTTGTGTAGCCGGCACTCACACTGCAGGATCTTTAAATCTGTGCTATGGAATGCGTGCGTGTGTGACGGGAGGGGGGGGTGAGTTATTGTTGCTGGGCTCTGCACAATAGATTATTACCCACTCGTCTTAGTCGATGGGGATCGCTAGTTATCTCCCTGTGACTTAACTTAATACATTTATTTATTTATCTCGGTCTGTGTTTAGGCTGGGGTACACAGAGATAGATAGACAAATGGTAAAAGATCACTGTCACACTAGCTTTCACACGGCTATGAATTATACGTAGTCCAGCCACTTGATAACAGTAAAAATCACACATTTATTTCCTCTACTCTAAACACGATATTCGAAGTACGAAACTAACTTAAAAGTTCAATTGTCAATGCGAATGGTTCGCTCGCTGATAGTCTAGGCAGCTACTTTATTATTATAGGGCACTGGATACTTTCTGCCTTAATGGTCAGAGTTCTTAAAGAGTGGACTACTGTGGTCCTGTTTATACAGAGTTTTAGTGCACTGTTTCTTGTGGCACTTAACTGCGTGGTTGAAGCGCTGCGTTGAGGTCGCTTCTGGGACAAACTGTGTTGTCATGGAGTCTTTGACTTTGTGGTTCGTTATCTTCGCACAATGCTGGAGATGCCTCGGCAGCGAACTGTAAGCGTCGACTTGGTTTTGTCTTTTGCTGAGTTGGGCTCACGATTAATTGCCTGCTCGTCTGTAACATATGAGACGAAATTCTGCACAACCCTGTATAATAGGTTTGTGCATAGCGTCCCACTGAAGGCCAAAGTAGCCCTCAGTGATGGCTCCACATCTCTATATATAAGCGACAAACATTCTGCTAAGTCTGTGGTCCACTGAAATCTCCACTCTACTTTCCTATGCATATACAAATATAAATCGTGGCTAACTATACACATAAAGAAATAATAATATTATAAACATTCTCGGGTACAACCACTGGTCTGCAAGCATACATATAGGTTAAACAACAGTGGTTCCGTACATAATACAACATGGCGTCAAAACCGGTCGTGCTTGCCTCGTGGTCGGATTCTCCACAGAGTCAGACTAACAATTCAATGCTATGCATAGCAAATTCCACAAACATAATTTCAACAATAATATAAATACATCACGATGAAACAGAAGTATGTTCATTTACCTGTTTGACAATGTCAGGCCGTGGCTACTTGATTGAATTCGAATATTCAACAAGTACTGCTGTCTAATCTTCTCAGGAGAGAGATTTCTGCTTGAGTGTACTGTGTACTGCTCAGCGTTTCAAACTCGACTGACGTTCTATCTCTTTGCTTGAATCACCGGGAGGTTCTATCTAACCTAGCTGTGTTCTCATTGGATGGAAAAATCTAAGTGGCTGTAAAATTCGAAACTCCGTCGTAGGCTGCGATGATGTCACTAACTGTGCTTGCATCAAGCTACAACTGTGTTACGCATGATCACTTCTGTCGTCTGCTTTAGACTAACAGTAACCTTCTAATCTACACTGACTAAACAAGCAAAAGCTCAAAGGCAGTGGAAACGGAGCTCTTGTTACAGCGTGCAAAGACTAGACCGTGGTTTATACTCTCATCTATATTCCCCAGGTCTATATATATGTCCCCTCCGCCACTCCCTCCCCCATGTCTATGTGCCCTCAAGCCTATGTTCCCCAAGATCGATTGCCTACCCTGTCATTGTATGTGATCAGACAGTAACTGGTGTTTAATAAGTGTAATATGTCGCTGGAAATCACTCAAAAACACACACTGACGCACATACACACACACGCACGCACACAAACGCACACACGGTAACATACACACGCTCGCATAAAAAATAAATATGTCGTACGTAAGAATCCTGTGAGAAGATAGGCCAGGTAAGACTAAGACCTGGGGAACAAGAACATAGACCTGGGAATTAAGAACTAAGACCTGGGCAACAAGAACTAAGACTTGGGGAACAAGAACATACTTAAAAGCCGACTTAGACTTAAGTAGCATGTTTTAGTGAAGCGTTAAGTCTAAGTCGACTTTTAAGTTCGTTCATGCACGCCAGCCCTGGGGAACAAGAACATAGACCTGGAGGAACACCGGTTTGCTTGCCATTGGGTGTAAAATAGGGAATTATAAAAATGTGGAAGGATTCTATTCCCCTATGGACGTGGTAGCACTGTGCTGCTCGTGCCAGCTTTCGCCAAGAAAGCTATAAGATTTTCATCCGTATTGGTGAAACGCGATAAATAAAAATGACTTGTTTATTAACCAAATTTGTAATTAATTATTCTAATTACATTCTTGGTTCACAACAAATGAAATGGCTCCAACCTTGCCATTATCTCATAAATGCTCCGAGGACGTAAATTTTATTTTTATTTATTTAATTTAACGTCTATTCACATCTGTGATATTAGACAATATATTAAATTAGAAACAGATTAACTTAAAATTAAATTAAAGGAATTAACATTAACAAAAATTAATATAACGACGTTAATATATAAAATAAATCTATTGTTATTGCTTATTTATGATATTAATGGATAAGAAAGCAAGATGACAACATGTATGCTTAATTAAATCATCGCTGAAAATGTATGTAAAATTATGCTAATTGAGAAATTAACTTTGAGATTAATCTATGAATAATAAATATGTAATGATAAATATAACTATATGAAACCTTTGTTAAAACTTAAATTTGAACTCTATGGATCGTTTTAAATAATCAGTATATTTTATAAATTTAATTTCAATGGTAAATGGTAAACGTTTGAATGATTACCATCTTGAAAATGACGTCGTCATTATATAATGGGTGGCCTCGTGGCGCACTGGATATGCCGAAGGTCGCGGGTTCGATTTCCGCAAGGGGCGAACGTATGTGACTTAGGTACGAGATTATTGAGGTCACCGAGGGTTTTCTCCGGGCACCCCGGTTTCCTCCCCCCATTCAATATTGGCAGTCAATATAAAAAATTCAAAAAATAAAAATTCGATTTTCTTTCCGTGTTCCAATAGCGATTTTCCTGCCTTTACACAACCTGTTTGAGTGATGGATGTGTATTTGTTGTGTGTATGTGTGTGTATGCGTGAGGGTGGATGAGACAGGTGAGCGTGTATGTTAGTACAGATCGCCGCGCTTTGAGCCTTATTGATTTGAGGAAAGGCGCGTATATAGCATCCAGTATTATAATAATAATAATAATAATAATAATAATAATAATAATAATAATAATAATAATAATAATAATAATTATTATTATTATTATTATTATTATTATTATTATTATTATTATTATTATTATTATTATTATTATTAATTATTATTATTATTATTATTATTATTATTATTATTATTATTATTATTTTTTTTTTTATTATTATTAACTTTTTTTAAATTACTTTTTTTAAATTGACGTATTAAAAGTTGTCCTTTTTAAGAAAATCTATATTTGACGTCATACTTTGCATACAATTGACAATCATACTTTTAAAGCATTTGGCGATAATAGGCGCATGATTCCACTATTATTATTATTATTATTATTATTATTATTATTATTATTATTATTATTATTATTATTATTATTATTATTATTATTGTTGTTGTTGTTGTTGTTGTTACTGTTGTTGTTACTGTTGTTGTTGTTGCTGTTGTTGTTGCTGTTATAATAATAATAATAATAATAATAATAATAATAATAATAATAATAATAATAATAATAATAATAATTATTATTATTATTATTATTATTATTATTATTATTGTTATTATTATTATTATTATTATAAGAATGTGGAGAAGCTGAAAGCCAGTTTTTATGTGTGAAACCTTTTTCCAGATTTCTGAAATTTTATTATTTTCTGTTAAGTCATTATTGCTAAATTTGTTCAGTATTGTTTTTTTTCTAATGCAATAATTTTATTGCAAGCTATTTTAGTCTTTTTCATAATTTATAAATCCATTTCTGATTTACTTTTACACCATTTGTTTTATATGTGCTTTATTATTTTCTACTGCCTTCTCACATTCTTGGTCCCACCAAAGATTTCCTCTATGACATTATGTTTATTATTTTTATGTTTTTTGATTATAGGAATTGACCCTGTTGATGCAAAGATGATTGTTTCGTTAAATTGTGTAAACATTTTTTCAATATCATCGTTTTTCCTAAAATTCTTTTCAGAATTTAATAAAAGTGATTAAATATTTTTCCATTCCGCACGGCCATGTGAAAATTTAGGAATATCATCTTCATTCTCATCCACTCTAGGCGTTTCATTCAAAATTATCGTTACTGGTAAATGATCACTACCCAGGGAGTCTTGACCTACATCCCAAATACAGTCATCTGCCAATCAGGTGAAATTAATGTTAAATCAATGGCATAAGTTTTTTTTATGAAAACAGTCGAGAATCCTAGTTGGTCTTCCATCATTTAAAAGAACGAGATTAGAATTTATAACATTGTCTGCAAATGTTATATTAGTATTATGATTACAAGTCTGAGTCCCACACTGGAGAATGATAGTTGAAGTCTCCTGTAATTATCCATCGTTCATTATTAATAATATTGGTTAACCAGTCACAATTGGTTTCCTTTGGTCCTCTGGGGATGTATGCACACACAATGTTGATATGAAGATAATTAATTTTAATTTTTATCATAGAAGAAAAAGTATCTTTGTCATCATTTGACTCAACTGGAGGTTTGGACGATGTATATTCTACATAATTTCTGACATATATTGCCGTTTGTATTTTCATATTATTTTTTACAAATGGTGTGACTGGAGGAAAATAATATCCATCTATCTTTGGTAATTTATTTCTATTTACTTTTAATGATTGTAATGATAAAACGTGATAGGAATGTAGAATCAAATGCTGATTAAGATAATCATGTTTGCGTTAATTGAAGAGCAATTCCATTGCAAGACACTGAATCCACTTTTCATTTCAGAATATCCAACCAAGTGAAGTAGGTACTTTGCTAATATTCATTTCCTCAATTTAGCGGACAGCCCACAGTCAATGTTTTACTGGAGAATATTCAGTAGACATTTGGACAAAACGGCCAATCTTTTCGCCTTTGGATGTATACAATCTCGGTACAATGACCTTATTGCTGCTCCGGATTTAGGGAGGAAACCTGAATCATTGTCAAGGAATTCCGCACCACACTTTTTACAAGCCATACTTAGTGCATCATTGCATCATGTGATGCATCAACTTTTCCTCTTAGAGGACCGCTAGGAGGGATGAGTACAGAGCAGTGAATGACTGCCTTGGGAAATGTCGTTTTAACATTTTGAATCTCTTTGTCACCGCCACGACTCCCCCTGGGCAGACGCCACAAACAAACAACTTCCGCACGCAGACAACCCAGAAAGAATGACGATTTCCCGCAGACGGAAGTGATGAAAAACACAACAAATAATATATACAACTTTCAAGCTATTTATTCATTCATACCACACACTCATACACGTACAACATTTACACATGAAACGAAGAAATGGTAATGAAACAATCAATGGGTCAATGGAACGATGCAATGGTTCGTGGGTGATCGGGGGTCGCTAATCGACCAACGTCCTCAAATCGAACGTGCACAGCCAAAGTCCGAGGCACGTGTTCACAAACAGACAGGGGGGTTAAGCGTAGGAGAGGGACAACACAAAACGGGCCCACCTGGCGAAATGCAGTCCCTGGTAAAGTCTCCTCCAAAGTATCCACCCCCTTCTGTTGACGTCCAAACGAAGGAGCGTTGACACCCGCGGTCGCCACTGACGATGATGATGGCGCTGATAACAGGGGACGCGTGGACAATAACGGATGGCGATGTTGATGATGTTTGGTCCACTTGACCAAGTGTCGTCGTCGTTGCTGCCTTACGTTTTCCAGCGACGAACTGGCGGATTGACGAACGTTGAGCTGCGAACTTCGAACTCGAATTCAATCCTCAACGACAATCCTCGACGAACCCAACGGTTCGCATGAAATTGCACCCCGTAGCCCTTCTCCACTGCCCTCCTACGAAAGTACATCCAATTAGGGTAATCCGGTAGTGTGTAGTTCCCGTAGTAGACAATACCTCGATACTACCTACCACACTACCACAGACTTGCTTTTCTACAGCTGCACTCCAACTGAGCGTATCACTTCAGAAATTTGCAATCTTTAAACTAGTATCCTTCTCGGAACCAGATATTATTATTCGTTAATACCCGTCCCACCCTAATTCCAGAACACAGCAAAAACCACAGAGCACTAGACAAACACCGTCTACACTGTACTGCTGACCAACACGTTCTGCCCATAGTGAGCAAATTCCTAACCTGGCCTAACCGGCGTATGCTGTTTACCATGCTTTGCACGCTCCCGAGACAACAATAATCACGAATACGGCAACACGCAGTACCACCCCCGCCCCTATACTCTTCACACACAGACTACATGGCTTTCTTCACGGGCTGCCCTGTGACACACCCCCCTTCCAAGACGAACCTACGGAGAGTTCAAACTTAAACTTCCACAGGGTCAGATCTGCTGAGGAAATCCGCTTCAATGTTGTCTCTCCCTGGAATTGGTCGCACTGTGAAGACGTACGCCTGCAACTGCATAGCCCACCGAGTGAGTCTGGCACTGTTGAGGTGCGTTCTCTGCAGGTACTGTAGCGGTCGATGGTCTGTCTCCAACCAAAAGTGCCGTCCAAACAGGTATGGTTCGAAACGTTGTACTGCCCACACAACTGCCAAACACTCCTTCTCGATGGTGGAGTAGTTTCGCTCTGCTGGCAGCAGCTTCTTGCTGGCAAACCCTACCGGTTGCACACCCTCACCGGTTTCTTGCATCAGCGCAGCTCCTAGCCCTTGCTCAGATGCGTCTGTCCTCAGGATGAACCCCTTGTCCAGGTTCGGTAACTTGACCACTGGCTCACTGGTCAGCGCTCTCTTCAAGTCATCGAAAGCTTTCTGGCAGTCATCCGTCCAGTTGACCTCCCCCTTCTTCCCTCCTTTCGTCAAGTTGGTCAGCGGCAGTGCTCTCTCGTATAGTGCAGACAGCTCCGTGTCTATCTGTACATCTTCTGGTCCTTCGCTTGCTCGTAGCGGTATCGGTGGTACAGTGCCCTGATCACTGATGTCCGACGTTCCCTCTGTTTCTGCCTGGTCCAACACCACTGCCACCGTCGCCTCTGGTTCCGCTCTACGTTCTACGTAGCGTTTCAGCACGATCGTGTGGTACGGTTTCCTGTTCTTGCCGACTCTCTGCACTGGTACCTTCCTGGCTCTCCCCTTTGGCGTCGTTCGCTGGCACACGTCGCATGAAGCACAGTACTTTCTCACATCACGGCACATCCCTGGCCAGTAGTGCTCGGCCCACACGCGATCCAGGGTCCGCTTGGCTCCTAGATGTCCAGCCATGGGTGTGTCGTGTCCCATGCGCAGTACCTCCGATCGAAGCTTGGCTGGTACCACCAACTGGCTGTGATCCACTTTGTCCTGTCCTGTATATTCGCGGTACAACAGGTCCCGCTTCCAGACAAACGCCACTTGCCCTTTGCCTCGTTGCTCCTTTCCTGCCTTCCGGTCTGCTAGCTGTCGTACTTTCGCAAGCTCGCCGTCTTCCAACTGCAGTTGGCGCATCTCCTTCGGCGTCGCGACGACGCTCTTGCTCGGTCCGACTACCACTGGTTCCGTAGCGACTTGGTCCTTGGCTGGCTTCGCTCGCGTCTGCACAGCGCAACACTCTGCGTCCCCCTCGGCGAACACCGGCAGTGCTGTGTCACCTTGCTGCTCCGTCTTCGCCCAGTTGCCGATCACCACTGGGTAGATCAAGTCCGGCACCACCACTACCTCCACTTTCCCGGTGTATAATGGTGATTCCAGTTGCACCCACGCTGTCGGCAGTGACTTAGATAACTGGCGAACGGCGAATCCGACGCGCTGCGTGCGTCCTGTGTAGACAAGGTTGGCAACCTCTCCCTTCCGCAGGCAAATCGAGTCGGCCCCCGTGTCCCTCACAGCCGTCAGCGGAACACCTTCCACCACCACTTGGCTCTGGAACCGAGGATCTCCCTCCTTGCCTGCCTCCTTCAAGATGCGCAACGCTCCTCCACTCCGCTCGCTGCGTTTCGGACAATCCCGCTTCAGATGCCCTTTCTGTCCGCAACTGTAGCATTCCCGCTTGTCCGGCGAGTTGGGTCGTGGTCCTGCTGGCTTGCGACCCTCGCTCTTATCCCTGGGTGTAAAGGGTTGACGTGGTGGGAAACGTAGGTTGGTTCCCGCCCTGGCGTCGACGTACTGCTGTGCTAACGTCGCGGCCTCCTCCACCGTTGCTGGGTTGCGCTCGCGCACGAACGTGACCAGTTCTGGTGTCAAACCGTTGACCATCTGCTCCATCAGCACTAAGTCCAGTAAGTCCGCATACGTGGCCTTCTTGTTCGCTAGTCCCATCCAGCGCTCCAGGAACAACTCTGACTTCCGCAGATACTGTTTGAAAGTCTCTGGTGGCTCCCTTCGTAGCTGGCGAAACTTCTTCCGATACGTCTCGGCCGTCAGGTTGAAACGTACCAACAACGCTGCCTTCAGGATCTCGTAGTCGGCAGAGTCGTCCTCGTTCAAGCCAACGTAAACTTCCCTCGCCTTCCCCTTCAACAAGGTCCCCAAGCGAATAGCCCACGTGTCCTTGTTCCAGTCTTGAGCCTTGGCGAATCGCTCAAACTGACACAAGTAGGTCTCTAGGTCGTCCTTGTCCTCGAAGAACGGTAACCTGAGCTTGACCGTCTCGAACTCGGGTTGACGATTCCTGCGGTTCCCGGCGCCCTGCGACGTCAGCTGCGCCATCGCTAGCTCGTGTGCCATCTCTCTCTCCCTCTCTCTCTCTCTCCGGTCTGCATCTTCCCGGCTCGCCCGCTCTCTCCGGTTTGCTTCCTCCTCCCTAGCCGCTTGGTCTATCGCGTAGTCTAACGCTGCCTGACCCTTCAGTCCTTCGCGCTTGGCGAGTCTCAAGATCCTCTCCATCGGCGTCTCATCCGCGAACGGTCCTGTCTTCGGCGTCGGTGCCGCCTCGACCTTGTAGATAGAACGGTAAGGATTGGTCTCGAACCTCTTCGGTCTCGTCGCGTCGCTCAGACGATCCTGGTCTCCGTAGAAGTCGGTGCCTGCTGACATCCCGCCAGTCGCGCCAAATCCCGTCACAAAAGGATCACTCACTGTGTCTCTGGCTTCGAACGTCGTCAACTCCTCGTCCACTGACCCACGACGCGATGACCTGACCGGCGATCTCCGTCGCTCGTCCGCAGAAGGTAGATCGGTGACTCCCGTATCAGCTGCTGCCGCCGTGCGCTCGTCCATCGTGACACCCACGCGAGAACGCGTACGAGCCGCGATCGGTGACAGTCCTTCAGTCTCCTCGATCGATGCCATCCTGCTTAAGAAAAGCAACAACAGCCAACAACAACAACAAGTCAAAGTCCCTACGTACCCTAACCTTACCTAGCCTAGCCTTAGATACTAACCTACCTATCTAAGCTATCTTCCTTACCTATCACCCACCTCCTCCCACTCAAACAGTGGAAACTGGCCCGCGAGGTAGCGAACCGGATGGAGAGTGCAATGGCCCCTTCCCTCACGTGTGGTCGAACCCAGGCCGGCTGTGAGCCTCCGCTAAACAGCGACCTGACTCCCTCCAACCACCCGCTGGGGTGCACACTCTCACCGAATCACGCCTCACACACTCGGACACCACAAGACAATTACGAGACAACTTCACGTCTGGGCACACTCACACATACCCTGCATCTCCACCATATGTCACCGCCACGACTCCCCCTGGGCAGACGCCACAAACAAACAACTTCCGCACGCAGACAACCCAGAAAGAATGACGATTTCCCGCAGACGGAAGTGATGAAAAACACAACAAATAATATATACAACTTTCAAGCTATTTATTCATTCATACCACACACTCATACACGTACAACATTTACACATGAAACGAAGAAATGGTAATGAAACAATCAATGGGTCAATGGAACGATGCAATGGTTCGTGGGTGATCGGGGGTCGCTAATCGACCAACGTCCTCAAATCGAACGTGCACAGCCAAAGTCCGAGGCACGTGTTCACAAACAGACAGGGGGGTTAAGCGTAGGAGAGGGACAACACAAAACGGGCCCACCTGGCGAAATGCAGTCCCTGGTAAAGTCTCCTCCAAAGTATCCACCCCCTTCTGTTGACGTCCAAACGAAGGAGCGTTGACACCCGCGGTCGCCACTGACGATGATGATGGCGCTGATAACAGGGGACGCGTGGACAATAACGGATGGCGATGTTGATGATGTTTGGTCCACTTGACCAAGTGTCGTCGTCGTTGCTGCCTTACGTTTTCCAGCGACGAACTGGCGGATTGACGAACGTTGAGCTGCGAACTTCGAACTCGAATTCAATCCTCAACGACAATCCTCGACGAACCCAACGGTTTCGCATGAAATTGCACCCCGTAGCCCTTCTCCACTGCCCTCCTACGAAAGTACATCCAATTAGGGTAATCCGGTAGTGTGTAGTTCCCGTAGTAGACAATACCTCGATACTACCTACCACACTACCACAGACTTGCTTTTCTACAGCTGCACTCCAACTGAGCGTATCACTTCAGAAATTTGCAATCTTTAAACTAGTATCCTTCTCGGAACCAGATATTATTATTCGTTAATACCCGTCCCACCCTAATTCCAGAACACAGCAAAAACCACAGAGCACTAGACAAACACCGTCTACACTGTACTGCTGACCAACACGTTCTGCCCATAGTGAGCAAATTCCTAACCTGGCCTAACCGGCGTATGCTGTTTACCATGCTTTGCACGCTCCCGAGACAACAATAATCACGAATACGGCAACACGCAGTACCACCCCCGCCCCTATACTCTTCACACACAGACTACATGGCTTTCTTCACGGGCTGCCCTGTGACACTCTTTCATCAAATTTTTCATTGTAATGTTTCTGGTTTTGCAGTTTTTGATTCCGACATGAATAATGCATCGTTGATTATGAGGATGAACACTTATATAGCGCGATTCCATCCAGGCCAAGTGAGCATGCTCGGTGCGCTGCAAAAAAAAAAAACCTGTCTATTTGTTTTGGTCACTGGTTAAAAAGATGGGTCTTCAGCTGACGCTTGAAGGCTGCTTTGGAGCTACATTGACGTAGCGAGAGAGGATGCCTGTTCCACAGGAGAGGAGCTGCACATTCCTCCAAAGTTCTTTTTCTTATGTCGATCGAGACTTGGCACAGAGATCTTGCACTGTGAGCTAGACCGAAGGTTTCGCTCAGGAGCGTGCCAAGGGAGGAGTTCTTGCAGGTACTTGGGTGCTAATCCTTCCTTGCATCCAAACACAAGGGAAAGTATTTTATGTTCAATCCGCTTTTCAACGGGGAGCAAATAAAGTTCCCGAAGAACTGGTGTAATATGCTCATGAGTCTTAGTTTTTGTCAGAATCCGAGCTGCTGTGTTTTAAACTTTTTGTAGTCTCTGCAGTTGGCACTTGGGCAAGCCCCAAACACAGCTGTTGCAGAAGTCCAAGCGAGACTGGATGAGCGAAACAGCAAGTGTGTTGGCCGTTTTCTGTCCAGGTCTGCCTAAGCTGACCCAGTGTTCGCAGACCAAGGTAGCATGATCTGACAGTGGCGCTGACTTGAGGCACCATGGTGAGACCAAAGAGCTTATGATAGAAAGAGGGGGAACTTGGTACAGAACCGCGAGACGAAATGTACGAGTTATGCTCCCTTGTCGACATGCTGAAAATGGCTCGTGGCAGAAAGTCAAAAGGCGACCGAGTGAAACAGGGCGGTGACTTTTGCACAGCTATCAATTGCCATAATGCCAGATACAAGAAAAGTTGTGTTGGCAAGTCCTTTTTCAAATTTCTAAGAGACAAAGAAAGGTAAATTGCAATTAAAAAACTTCATTTTTTGTGTTTATGTAGGCCTAAACTAAGACCGCTGCAGTGTTGTCAGTGTTAAAACAATCGGAGAGCGGCTTGAATGATTCATGTTATACCTATGTGCTAAATCCAAAACAGTTTGCTTGCTGACAGTTTACGTTCAACAGGTCGCTCACTGTTTACGTTATTGCTAGGTTGTTTGACTATATTTGTGCTTATATTTCAAAAGTAGATGTCAGATTGGCAGTTTGTCTTCGTCAAACTGCTTATGTTAACAAGTTAAAATAACCCCTTACCTAGGCACAAAAATGGTCCTTGATCTGTTGTAATCCCTTTTCGTTTGAGAGTAAACGGGGAAAAAAAGTAATGTAGAAACTCAGTCCTTGTTCTGATCTGTGAATTTCTGCGCATTAGATCTATATTGCGTGGAATGTTGTAGTCTAGCCAGTAGGTTCTGATTGTTCTGTCTGATTAATTAATTATTTTCCATGAAGTGACTGATGTTATTAAGCCAGTGATGTGGGAGGTGAGAGGGTTGGGGGGTAGGGGGACACCTGATATAAATTAAATTCAAACTATTAGTGAAACATTTTGTTATTGTGCTTTATTGTGATTAATTGATTGAATGACAGAGCTCTCTCTCTCTCTCTCTCTCTCTCTCTCTCTCTCTCTCTCTCTCTCTCTCTCTCTCTCTCACGATTATGGATTTACAGTTTCGGATAAATGAAACAGTCTGTCATGCATATTTGTATTTTAAAATATCTGTCGTTGATTAAAAAATAATAAATTCCAGGGCAGAAAACGAAACTATGACATACACACATAAGCAGCATAAAAGCACCTAATAAATGTCAATAAGTAAACATAAACAAAAACAAAAACAAAACAAAAAAGACAGCAGTAGCGGAATGTTAATAATAATGATGGTTAAAAGTTTGGTTTTTGCAAACGTTGCCATAAAAATGTTCTTTTGCAATGGCTTAGGCTCAATAAGTTACCACGCACAGATCATTCATATAGCAGATGGTGAAATATAGCCAGCCCGAGCAAAGGGAAATAATCCGTGAGAGCGTCTCGCATTTTTGTATAGGACATAATGGAAGTTCCCTCTCTTTCCGTAATAAGCTCTTTGGTGAGACCGCTATCCACAAGAAGACCAAGATCTCGTACTGTGCTGGACACCGGGATAATCTCATTTCGTTCCAAAAGACGTAAATAAAGCACAAAAGAGTTTCTATTTCTTCTTCCTCCTCATCATCACCTTTTTCTTTTACTACTTCTTCTTCCTCTCGTCTTTGTCCTTCCTGTAAGTTTTTTTTCTTTTTTGTTTCTTTTACAAATAGTAATCATATCCCTACACCATGAAACAGCAAGCCTCATTTTCCGTCTGCAGAAATACATCTTTTACGCACGCAAGTAGGCTTACTCGCGCGCGCACCAACACACACACACGAACACGCAAGCACACACACACACAGGCACACAAGTGCATTCTTACATTTTATATAAGAGAAAGGGTGTCAAAGCGAATAGAGAGAGAGACAGACAGGTACATACATACATCTACCGAGTCAAAGTTGTAGAGCCTGTCACCACACATTTTCTACCCAACGTTCGGTGCCGGCTGAGATTTTGTGATGCAGGTGGAAACTGGTTGGTGTCTTGCCTGCTGAACCCTATTGGCACCTCTGTGTGGCGCTGTTGGTAGTGTTGGGCCTGAATGATGGGGTTGATTTGGTCATTGGTCATCGTCGACAGGTTGGCTTGTCGTTGTGGTCGGCTTCACTGCTACTGGGCTGTGTGTGAGGGTGGGGGGTGTGTGTGTGGTTGTAGGATGTCGCTGTGCGTGTACGCACGTGTGTGTGTATACTTTGCAGTGAGTCTGTTTTGTTTCAGCATCCTTTTCTCCCTCATCTCTTCCCACCCCCTCCCCCCCCAATATTACTCTTAGTCTCTTCCTTCCCATGCGTTTAACTCCTTTTTCACTGTTTCGAATTATTATTTATATTATTACTATTATTTTAAAAAATTATTATTTAATTTTATTATTTAATTTTATTATTATTGTTATTAAATTATTTTAGTTATGTTATTTATTTTCTTCTTCTTCTTCTACTTCCTCTTCTTCTTCTATTTATTACCTTGTACACTATCTGTTGCATTTGCTTTTAATCTTAAACTCGATTCGGTTATTTTAAAACTTCCAATGCTTTTAATATTTTTACTATCACTCACCTATTATTATAACTATTGCTTCTTTTTCTTGTCTCTTTTGTAAATATCGTTTCTTTCTTTCTTGGAGGTCTTTTGGGAAGAATTGTTTTATTGTCGCTTGTGTTTGGTTCTCCTGATGAACAGCTTAACTCCAAAGTGTTCATTGTATGGTTTTGCCTCGTCTTTGCCAAAATGAGCATTCCTGGACTGTTATGTACACACATGTCTCTCATTATTGTGAACTGTGCATGCTATCAGTCCTCGGTTTTTCCCATTGATTACTTATTGTCCGTAGCAACCTCAGAGAGGGATTGCAGCAAAATATTTAAATAATGTGAGAGAGAGAGAGAGAGAGAGAGAGAGAGAGAGAGAGAGAGAGAGAGAGAGAGAGAGAGAGAGAGAGAGAGAGAGAGTGGTCAGGTCATCTCGTTGTGCATGTGGGCTCAGAATGGATGGACCTACCTACTCTGTGTAACTTGATACAACGCATAACATGAGCATCCCCCGCTTTCAGGATAAAGGACATAAAACCACAGAATAAACGACATTTTTGGGAAGATGGGAGGCCATGACAGCCCTGCGGGTTATCAAAGTGACGCCTCATATTCATAAGTTTTCCCCAGCGCAGCGGCGCGTCACCTTCTTTTTTTTTTTTTTTTTTTTGTTTTTTTGAGATAGAGAGACTGAGTGAGAGAGAGGGAGGGGGAGAGAGAGAGAGAGAGAGAGAGAGAGAGAGAGAGAGAGAATGGGGAAGAGAGCTGATAGAGGGAGGTAATATGGAGAGAGAGAGAGAGAGAGAGAGAGAGAGAGAGAGAGAGACATACAGACAGAAGGAGAGACAGAGAGAGACTTTAACCGTGTATTACAATTACAACATGTTACAAGGATAATAATTCTACCCTTACAGCTTATTTAAGAGAGAGAGAGAGAGAGACAGAGACAGAGACAGAGAGACAGAGACAGAGAGAGACAGAGGTGGAGTAGAGATGGATAGCAATGGAGAGTAGGCCATTGGTTCAAAAGAGTATAAAAGAAGCAGTGGGCTACTGTACAAAAAGCGTTAGAATTTGCTATGTATAGAGCAAACTAAATGATTGAACATAAAAATGGAAATAAACATAAATAATCCATGCAAGAAAGGACAAAGTGTTTTTGGACAAGGCATATACATGACGCAGAATTTGCATGAAAGCATAAATAAATACCTTAGAAAGTGACAGAGTTTGGTGGGACCAGAGTGATCAAAATATACCGTTTGGTGAAAAGGCCTGAAATTGAAAATATAGGTGAATAAACCATGCAGAAAGTGCCAGAACATGGTCTACGCACAGCAAACAAAGCATGCTCATAGCACAGGAGTAATGAAATGCATACAAATAAACACGCTATATGAATACGCAGACAGTGCCAGAGTTTTGCACAAAACAAAGCGTACAAATGGCATAGGAATAGACCGTTAGCCGCTATTGGGGCTGCGTTGGACTAACTTATAAGGGCAGCTAACACTATATGTTTCACCACAAATATTTAATACTCTGGAGTCCAGATATTATTATGCAGAGTACACTTTTATTAAATGACCAAGAAAAAGCTAGCATCCGCAACTCTTCACTTACTAACTTAACGTTCTTATTATAATAATGACGTCATTATCTTCTAACAGAAATATTCCCAAATATCTCATTATCTTTTGAATTCGGAATAATTTTATAAATGTATCGACTGTTAATTATCAGTCAAAAAGTTAATATACCACAACACTGACAATTATTCTCTGTAACTGCAACTTTTGTGAATAACTTGAGTAACTATAATTAGTCTAAAACAGACTAACATATTAACATTGGCTTATCAAAACCAAAGTCAACAACAGGAATCTTCAACAATGTCACTGGCATGGAACAACAAGGCTAGCGCCTTTCTTTGTCATTGAACGAGTCACGGGTTTCCTCGGGGTTTTTTGCGGAGATGGGGTTGATTGGCTTTGGCTTTTTTGTAGCACCGTCTTCAGGAACATGAGTGGAAATGTTCTTTCTCGGCTCATCCTGCGACTTGGACGTAAGGATTGTCATGCTCGGATGCGTCTTTTGCAAGTCTTGCGGTTACTTCGGAGTACGCCACTAGAAGTGTTTACCAAGTAGGTTCTGTTCTCGGGGTCGGCGGCTACCACGGTACCGTCAGTATTTTAGTTTTTTCTCACTCAGACTGGAATTGAGGAAGACAACGTCGCCACGATGTAGCGGCGGCAAGGGTATTGTTCCCTTCTGACGGTTGTAGTTCTGACGCGCTCTTTCTTTCGCCTGTCTGTCAGCCTTTCTGATGCAGTCGTCATCGCGCAGCTGTGGCATCAGATTCTGCGGAATCGTTGGGATTTTCGTCCTCAGTCGTCTTCCCATCTTCTTACAGAAATATTCCCAAACAAGCGCAGCTGACCTGAAAGCGACGCTGATACTAGACTAGTCTGTGCAGAGGTTTTTGAGGCCTACACAGCCTTTGCTTGATAGATCTCTGACACTCAGCTAGCGTAAAGGTCTTCTGTTTAGTGGAAGCTGACCTCATGCAAATTTCCTGTGGTTTTTAAAATTGTGTTATTGTATTGTATTGTATTGTATTATAATGTATTGTATTGTGTAGTATCGTATCTTATCGTATTGCGTTGTATAAATAAACCATGCAGAAAGTAGCAAAATGTGGTGTGTACAGAACAGACAAACGTCTCATCATACAGGCTTAGACGGGTTACAGTAACTGCACAAAAATACACATAAATAAACGCAGATGGTCGCCGATACATATTATGATTCCATTGCGGAAGCACTGACGTGAGCTTAACGTGGGCTGGCGTCTGGTGGAGCCCTATGCATGGAGCAGTTCTACATATAGTCCTGGATTAGACTATATATCAGCCGTTCCACTTCAAAGGGGTGGTCTAGTAGCTCAGCTGGTTTCCTATGCCGAAGGTCGCGGGTGATTTCGGTACGAGACTTTCAGGTCACCGAGGGTTTTCTCCGGGTACTCCGGTTTCCTCCCTCCATTCAGTAACAGTATTGAATGTAGTCATCTAAAATTTCAAAATTAAAATTTCGAATTTATTTCTTAGCGATCTCCCTGCCTTTATACTACATGTTTGAGCGATAGATGTGTGCTTGTTGTGTGTGTATGAGAGTGAGTGAAACATGTGTATGTTGATACAGATCGTCGCGCTTTGAGGTTCATTACTTTAAAGGGCCCTACACATTCCAGCGTCATAGATGCTTTTAAAATTCAAAGTAAGTGTTAACTCACAAAGGTTGATCACCGTTCATAAAACAAACAAAAAGAACCAACGAGAGAGAGAGAGAGAGAGAGAGAGAGAGAGAGAGAGAGAGAGAGAGAGAGAGAGAGAGAGAGAGAGAGAGAGAGAGAGAGAGACAACAGGCTTACGTCTAAACCACCCCGGTGGGTGTGCCGATGGTTTCTGTATAAATAGTATTCCCACTCTGTGGACATTTAGTGCTTTGAATCATCACGGTTACTGCCATTCTCATTTGTTCTTTCTCGTTCCTGATCTGTTCTATTTTCTTCGCTAGACCAGTCACCTTTTCTTTCCCTTGAAAACTCTTCCAAAACTCCTCATTTGTGTTGGGTCAGCTTGGGGATATTGGACGCTTTCTGCCAAATGGTTACTAGGGGTTTCTACGCTATTATTATTTAGCAATGTAGGCATTTTATATATGTTATTTGTTAATATTTTTTAATGATATTTATATTCCAGTAGTACAGCCTCAGCGTCCCCTGCATGGGATTCCTTTATTGTAAAGTGACCGGCTGATGGAGTTCCCTCAGTGTTACCATTATGGTTGTTTCATCAGATCCGGCGTGAGTCCTATTTCAACCAAGTTGTGGCCCTGATTCGGCTGTTTGCAATCCTGGACCCCATAAACAATTACTAACTAACTAATCTCTTACCACAAGACTGGTACAGCCGCACGGATATCTCGACACCCACACTCCTTGTATAACTGTGAGGCTAAAAGACGTCCGCGATAGTGGGTGAATACAGAAGGGAATGGAGGCGGTAAGTATTCAACACTCATCTGTTTGCGAGCAATGCAAGCAACGGGTCACAGGTAGGAAAAAAATCCGATGAAAAGTGTACTTAGGCCTTAATACGGTCGGTTCTAACGCAACCACAGTTGTCTAATATCTTTATTAAAGTCCATAAAACATTGAAGTCAAAGAGGACTAAACACCTTGATATCGCTGGGGGTGGCTGGGGGGAGGGATATATGTACAAAAGGTTTAAAAAGAAAAATGCTATTTACAAAGAGCATTAAACCTTATACAACACATACAATACGCCAACATACAAACAGGTAGCATTTAGTTTACTTCCAAAAAAAAAAAAAAAAAAATAATTTAAACAAAAAAGAATTTTAAAAGTTTAAAAATACAAAGGGAGATAGCATTTAAAAATGAGTCTGTCATTACCCTATTTCTCATGCACACCACCCACACACATTCACACCCATGAGCACGGCATGAAAGCATGTTCGCACCCGGACACCTCATCACAGTTTAACAAAACACGCTCAAATACCAAATAACAACAAATATAGTCTAAATATTTAAAAAAAATACCATTATTTATTACATTTATATTAAAATGTATCATCTATGAGGGGGCATTTTCCATACTGGTTCTGGACCTCCTTGCAAAAAAAAAAGTAAACGCGTAGTTACATTACATTACATAATCACTGCCTCAAGCCCAGTGGACCCAAAACAAGTCCAAACGCATAGTTCTAATTAATCAATATATATATATATATAAACATACTAATACATGGCAATCAATATAATATAAACATACATGTAACAAACTACTAGTGTTAACTTACTTCTAGTCTCTGGGATTCGTGAAACCGTCTCTAGTCTTATCACTGCAGTCTGTTCCTTTGACCCTCGTGGCTTTGTACTTCGTTTTCGACTGAAGAGCTAAAGTTTAGGGTCCAAGGATATCAATGGGGTTCTACGCTCTCTGACCAATCATTTGATTTTCGTTCTTAGTTACTCTCGTTCCTACGGGATTACATTTGAATATTCGTTTTAACCTGTTCTAGGGAGGCACGCTGGGTTATGTCTGGACTGGAGCGTGTAAGAGACGCAACCGGGCAGATCAAATAGAGATATGAGTCGCATAGGCTACTTTGTACTTAAGGTCATATCGGCGGATTAAGCTACTTAAAATTCTTGGTTTAGCCAGGTCTGTCTGATGGTCTGGGGAACGAACTGTTCAAGAAGGTTAATTTGACACAGGTGGACTCTGCTTTAGATAACTAGTGAATTAACGTCCAGTTTTTCGATACTATCTGTTTCTCGCTACGCTAATTTAATACATTTTTGCCAGCAACATTTCTGTTGTTACAGGACCTTTTAAATACATTTTTATTTAGACCATCTAGACACATTTGTAATTCTCGATTCAAACTTTTAGACCTTAGCTTTATTTAGTTTGAGAAATTGTTTGTTTGTTTGTTGCATATGATATCTTGTTTTTGTTATCTGAATGATTTGTCGGGCTATTTTTATTTTCGCTTTTGTGCCCAGTTATTTCAGATTTGTAGTTCATTTCACATTTGGATTGGTTGTGCTGTTGAATGAGGAAAACAATATCGCATGCTTTATAGATGGCCTTGAATACCACACCTGCTTTAGATAGCCTGCAGTCAGTTTTCGGAGGTAAACACTATCGCATGCTATAATATTATTGTGACAAGAAAACAAAACAAAACAAAAATATTCCCGCGAAGCGGATTCGAACCACTGACCTAAGGATCGCTTAGGTGTATAACCACTACAGTCCTCCGCTCTACCAACTGAGCTATCACGGGATGGTAAAATACACAGGTGAAAGAGTTAAGCTTTGCTAAGATTGTGATCGTGGTGACCTCATAAATAAGAGTATAGGCTGTGACGACGCTAAAATCAGACGTGAAGTAACCAGTAACGTTTGTGACCGCTTCAAATTCTCTCTAATAACTTCTCTTTTTTTTTCATCATATAAAAATAATATTCACTCTTAGCATCTGCAATCAGCCGATGATGTAATTATTATTTTTCCTCCTCTCTACCACTTGAGCTATGCCAGATGTGAAAATCAATGTTAAAGATTAAAACGACTGAGATTGTGAGAGTTGTGACCTCGTTAATAATATTTATAAATCGTAACGCCGATAAAAGTAGTTGCCTGCAGCCAGTTTTCGGAGGTAAACACTATCGCATGCTATAATATTATTGTGACAAGTAATAAATAAGTTTTTAAAAAAATAAATAAAAATAACAAACAAACAAACAAAAATATTCCCGCGAAGCGGATTCGAACCACTGACCTAAGGATAGCTTAGGTGTATAACCACTACAGTCCTCCGCTCTACCAACTGAGCTATCACGGGATGCTGAAAACTCAAGGGGAAAGTTTTAATCTTGGCTGAGATTGTGATCATGGTGACCCCATAATTAATAATAATAATAATAATAATAATAATAATAATAATAATAATAATAATAATAATAATAATAATAATAATAATAATAATAATAGATGTAGACTTATATAGCGCCGTATCACATCACAAGTGGCTGCGGTCTCCACACTTGACATTCATACACCATTTATAATACACAACAACAGTAGGTAAATACAAATAAATTCACTAAAAATGTACAACATAATGTTAAAAACATTCAATAAAAATACTACATTGAAAAACATAAAAAGGCAACTAAAACTATTATTATTAGAAAAATATTTTTTTAACTTTTAAAAGGCAACCAACACTTATAGGAATTATTAAAAGCGATTTATAGGCTGTTACGACAATAAAATCAGATGTGTAGTAACCATGTAGTAACCTTTTGTGACCGCTTCAAATTCTCTTTTATAATTTCTTTTTTTTTTTTTTTTTGCATCATTTATTGATTCTTAGAACCAGCAATCAGCCGATGATGCAAATAGGACAAATCAAAATTGTAGGCATTACTATGAGTTGTGAGAGTGATGACGTCATAAATTGTAAAAATAAATAAATAAATAAATAAATAAATAAATAAATAAATAAATAAATAAATAAATAAATACATTAATTTTAAAAAAAAAAGTATAAGTCGTGACGCCGATACATTAACATGGGAAGGAACCAGTAACGTTTTGTGAACGTTTGCAATTTGAAGCTTCTAAACATTCATAGGTGTATTTCTATTTTTCCAATCAAAATTTTAGGCATTAACATGTTTTATTTTCAGAAATAGGGTGGTTTTCCCTCTTTTTCTTCTTTTTGAAATAAAAAAATGTCGTAAGCTTGTTTGTGAAGAATTGTGGTTATGTCTCTAAAAACTTCTATAATTGAATCAAAGCAAGAAAAAAGAGACACGTGAGTGTACCTTTTGCGTAACAAATTTGTTCTGTATAATAGTATTGTAATCCTCCTATGTAAATATCATCTATATAATTTTATATTAATAATCACTGTTTCACCTACACAACTGTGCATTCAAAAGCTGCCCTATCATCTTGGATCTTGTATCTGTTGAGTGCCACAACTGCTTTAGATAACATACAGCAAGCTGTAGGAGGTAAACACTAACCAACTGTACCTATTGAATGCTTATCATAGTTTTAATTGTGATAAGAAAAACAACCGTATTTACCGTGAAGCTGATTCGAATGATCGCTTAGGTGCTTAACCAGTATTGTCGTCCTCTCTACCACCTGAGCTATGACAGATTGATGTGGAAATCAACGTTAAAGATTCAAACGACTGAGATTGTGAGAGTTGTGACCGCGTTAATAATATTTATAAATCGTAACGCCGATAAAATTAGATGGTCTTGAATGTCACACCTGCTTTAGATAGCTTGTATGGGGCGCCATGTGTCCATTTATTCTATGTGACCATTCTATACATAGCATAAATTATATGCACATAGAAAGCATTCTATGCACACAAAAAGCATTCATTAGTTGAAATTCCATTTATAAAAAAGAAACCAATATTGTAAGTCATAGAATAAAATTCTTTGTATAGAATAACATTCTATAATATAGTGTAAAATTCTATGTCCATAATAAAATTTATGTATATAATAACATTTTATAATAGAGAATACGATTCTATGTATGTAATACAATTCTATATTATAGAATGCACTTGTATGCATAGAATTATATTCTATAACATACAATGAATTCTATTACAAAGAATGAATTCTATAACATAGAATTTATTCTATGTGCATAGAATTCATTCTATAACATAGAATGAATTCTTTAACATAAAATAAATTGCATGACATAGAATTAATTCTATACGCATAGAATTCATTCTATAACATTGAATGAATTCTTTAACATAAAATAAATTATATGACATAAAATGAATTCTATGTGCATAGAATAAATTGTATAACATAGAATGAATTCTATAATAAAGACGGAATTCTATATGCATAAAATGAATTTTATAGCATAGAATGAATTCTATGACATAGAATGAATTCTATGACATAGAATGAATTCTATAGGCATAGAATGAATAGTATAACATAGAATAAATAAGATGACATAGAATTAATTCTATGACATAGAATGAATTCTATAACATAGAATGAGTTCTATAGCATAGAATGAATTCTATGACATAGAATTTATTCTATAGCATAGAATGAATTCTATGTTACAGAATGAATTCTATGTCATAGAATTCATTCTATGCCATAGAATTCATTCTATGTCATAGAATTCATTCTTTGCTATAGAATTAATTTATGTTATAGAATTCATTCTATGTAATAGAATTCATTCTATGTCATCTTATTCATTCTATGTTATACTATTCATTCTATGCTATAGAATTCATTCTATGACATAGAATTCATTCTGTGTCATAGAATTCATTCTATGTCATAGACTTCATTCTATGTTATAGAATGAAATCAATATATACATTTTTTTAATAGTAAAAACTGGGGCACTGTCAAGGTATAGAGAACATTTTTAATGGCATGGGACTGTATTGCAGAGAGATACACATTGCCACATCCCATCACCACACCAAATCAATCTACATCACACTGCACCACAAATGTGATGGGTACTCCTTCGGATGAGAGTATAAACCGAGGTGTCGCATACATTCCATCATAACGGACTTTAAAGATCCTGACGCTCATGTCCTAGACGGGTGAGTTCCGGTGACAAGAAAACACCCAGCATGCACCTCCTTCTCCCCCATCCTTGGCTGCCCAGGATTGTGCTCAGTTGTCCGGGCGTCAGACCATGCGCCCAAAGGCTGCGGGTGGGCGTCTTGGGCGGCTTGAGTTAGATCCTGTATCGGCCAGCGCCTTGAGCAGCTCTTGAGCTGGAAAAGCGCTATATAAGAACGATTAAATAAAATAGGTGGGTGGAGTGATTAAATTATGTGATGATTGGTCTGATTCACTCGCTTTTAAGGCATAATGGAACTGTATTGCAGATACATACATACACATTACCACATCACATCACCACACTACATCACTCTAAACCACACCACACTGCACCACAAATGTGATTGGTTGGAGGGGTGGGGTGATTAGATTATGTGATGTGTGATATGTGCTGTCTGCTGCAATGTGAAGATGTGCTGCTGCTGTGATGTCGGCTGATGTGATGTGATGATTTGTTGATGTGATGTGATTTTATGTGGTGGTGCGTTTTCACGATGATGGTGATGAAGCAATGTGATGCAGTGATGTGATGTGATGATGTGATCGATGTGGTGATGATGCGATGTGGTGATGTGTCATACAATATCTTTTTTTTTAATTCTAAATTTTGTTACAATTTATTAGTTGTGTTTTTTAATTATATGTGAATGAAATGAATTATATGTATATAGAATTAATTGTATAACACAGCAAGAATTGTATGACATATAATTCCTTTTTTTAACATAAAATGGATTTTATTCGCAACACTGAATAAATTCTATTTTCATAGAATTGTTTTTTAACATTTGGTGCACATAGAATGCATTCTATGTTATAGAATGTTCATTCTATAACATAGAATGTTCATTCTATAACATAGGATCCATTCTATAACATAGAATGTTCAATCTATAACATAGAATGGTCAATCTATAACATAGAATGGTCATTCTATAACATAGAATGGTCATTCTATAACGTAGAATCCATTCTATAACTTAGAATGTTCATTCTATAACATAGAATCCATTCTATAACATAGAATGTTCATTCTATAACATAGAATCCATTCTATAACATAGAATGCTCATTCTATGCTCAACTAGGTCATTCTATGTGAAACGAGGCTCTGACGAATAAATGAACATGTGGCGCCCCTTTGCACGCGCGCGAAAACTGAAGAAATGGCTGACGTACCAAGCGTTCTGCGGGCTTTATCAGACATCATAATTTCGGGAACAAGCATTATTTTAGGTTTCTTGATGCGGACGACTTCGACGGTAGTGTGAGTAGATCGCGTAGCAATAAAAATAATTGACGTCACCCCTCCCCCCCCTCCCTCCGCCCCCGCGTGCTTGCTTTTTCCATTACAATGTGCTGAGGTTCTGTAAGGGTTTATAGTGACAAAATCTAATTAAATAATCAGTTCTTTTCGCTAAATACCGAAGAAATAACCGTACTGTACGCTCATAAAAAGCAATAATTAATATATTTAAAGGTCGAATATTGCTATACAACTCTGAGACATAATAAATGAAAGGTTCATAAAGCTGATTATTGCAAAAAATCAATTTCACCCCAGGCGGCCCCCCCCCCCCCCGCACCCCCCCCCCCCCCCCATCACCTATTTTCAGCTAAATAGCTCTGTTGCGAATTTGGCCCCCCTTTGTGAGAACAACCACATTTATGTATAGTTCCTTCCGTTAATAAAATGGATAGCATAATAGCATTAGGAACGTACGTCAGCCATTGATGTAGAGTGATGTGGTGTGGTGATGGGATGTGGCAATGTGTATCTCTCTGCAATACAGTCCCATGCCATACAAAATGTTCTCTATACCTTGACAGAGCCCCAGTTTCTACTATTTAAAAAAGTGTATATATTGATTTCATTCTATAACATAGAATGAATTCTATGACATAGAATGAATTCTATTACATAGAATGAATTCTATTACATAGAATGAATTCTATAGCATAGAATGAATAGTATAACATAGAATGAATAAGATGACATAGAATGAATTCTATGACATAGAATGAATTCTATAACATAGAATGAATTCTATAGCAAAGAATGAATTCTTTGACATAGAATTTATTTTATAGCATAGAATAAGACATAAGACATAAGACATAAGACATAAGACAATTTATTTCGCTTCAACTTTTACATCGAAGAAATCTTGGTGCGCATGGGGTACTCAGATGTGTATAATTATATGTAATTCGCTTATGTTTAAATACAGAAGAAAAGCACACAATAAATTTTTAAAAAAGCAATACTGAATGACAAACGCAATCATACATACACATTCTACCTGCATACAGCCTTTGACACTAGGGTGGTTAAATCAATTATAGATTAACACAATGTTCATCAGGAATGACTAGAATTGACAAATTTGTGTATATTAAAAATTAGGCCTACATTGCTCATGTTTGCACACTTTATCGCTCGCACTCACGCTTACACGAAAAATAACATTATATATAACATAAATATTATATGTATTATTTGTCACTAAAACTGACTGTCTCTTTTTCTTTCTCTCTCACTCTCTCTCTCACACACACACACATACACACGGCACATATTACACATCATTGTCCGACTCAGAAAGCGGTACATTACTAACACTGCTACCGATATTTAAGAGGGGAGCCAAACTACTACGAGGCTGCTAAGTCAGCAGTAAAAGGGGAGGGGGGGGGGCGATAAAGCGTAGCTGGCCTGGGGTGATTACGCAACGCTTCGTTACGATACTTGGGAGGCCCGGCAAGCAAATGAATTCTATAACATAGAATGAATTCTATAGCATAGAATGAATTCTATGACATAGAATTCATTCTGTAACATAGAATTCATTCTATGCTATAGAATAAATTCTATGTCATAGAATTCATTCTATGCTATAGAATTCATTCTATGTTATAGAATTCATTCTATGTCATAGAATTCATTCTATGTCATCTTATTCATTCTATGTTATACTATTCATTCTATGCCTATAGAATTCATTCTATGTCATAGAATGAATTCTATGTCATAGAATTCATTCTATGCTATAAAATTCATTCTATGCATATAGAATTCATTCTTTTTTATAGAATTCATTCTATGTTATACAATTTATTCTATGCACATAGAATTCATTCTTTATTATAGGATTCATTCTATGTTATACAATTTATTCTATGCACATAGAATTCATTTTATTTCATATAATTTATTTTATGTGAAAGAATTCATTCTATGTTATAGGCTGTGACGATGATAATATCAGATGTGAAATAACTAGCAACCTCCTTTTGTGACCGCTTCAAATTCTCTCTAATAATAATTATAGGTCGTAACGCCGATAAAATTAGATGATACGCAACCAGTAATGTTTTGTGAACGCGAATTCTCTCTCTCTCTCTCTCTCTCTCTCTCTCTCTCTCTCTCGCTCTCTCTTCTTTCATTAACCCCTGTATTAACTAATAATGTAATCGCTTTGAGTGGCCACTTCCAATCAGTTGATAATTATAATTCATATATATTCACATTCATATATACATACATGCATACACACATACATATTTTAAATTTCCTCACGTTAATAAACTTTACTTGGACATTTTAAAAACAGTTAAGACTATCTTTACATAAAATAAAATAAAACACTTTTGTAATTTGCTGTGCAGTGTGGAAGAAAGCGACAGAACAATAGGAGAGATAGAAGAGAGAGAGAGTGAGAGGGAGGGGAGAGAGAGAGAGAGAGATTTTTCTATATCGCTACTTCATAACTAAATTAAGTGTGCCACGTCAGACAATGCCAGTTCGGCGAACCATACGGCTGCTTGATACCAGCCTATGCCTGGGTGTGGATTTAGAACGGCTGCGGCTGACAAACCTAGTTGAGTCTGCTTTGTCAAAAGTTTTGTTCTTGGGCACTGAACAGCTACACCCTGACAGGTAAAAAAAAAAAAAGATCATCAGGCCTTGCAAAGACCATTCTGCAAGGCACAGTGCAAGGAGGTTAAAGAAAAGGGAGACCGAAAAAGAGGTGGGAGGACAACATTCGAGAATGGACTGGATTGACACTGAGCGAAGCCATCAGGGCTGCTGAGGACAGAGAAAGATGAAGTATGCTGGTTAAACGATCATCTGTGGTGCCCCTACGAATTCCGGGTTACGGGACAGAATAGGATAGGGATATAGATAGATAGATAGATAGATAGATAGATAGATAGATAGATAGATAGATAGATAGATAGATAGATAGATAGATAGATAGATAGATAGATAGATAGATAGATAGATAGATAGATAGATAGATAGATAGATAGATAGATAGATAGATAGATAGATAGATAGATATAAGGAAAGGCAAATGCTTGCGAGTCGCAACGTGTCAAGATGTTCCCGCAACTGGCTTAAAATGTTGGCTAAAAATTATTACGGAACCGCGTATTCGTGATTTCAAGGGAGCAAACTCGTCCAACCTGCTCAGTGAGGAAATGAAGGGTACAGATAAATAGGAATGATCCGCACCGAGTGGTTAGATCCACTATGACGCATTTAGATTTGCAGGCACGACACAGAAAGCTTGATCCTGGGTAAGACAGAAGTGCTTAGACAGTTCAGAAAAACACTGCAGACAATCGGCTAGCCACAGCATGGAACGGCCTAAAAACTCTTTTGAAGGATGAGGCTGAGGCATTTTGAGTGCTATCTTGAACTGAACTGAACAGGGTACATTGTTCCATTCTCTGTCAGTGATTCATAATGTGTGTAATAGTTTGCTGTCAGAATGGTCTGAGGTAGATGGATTGATGCAGACTAGTGGAAGACAGAGAAAAATAACAACGTTCATGAAATTGTCCATATTTTGGTGGACAGTTTCTTGGGTCATCTATGTTCCAACAAATCTAGCTCTGTATTCACACAGCCCCATGTTCCCACATCTCTATGTTCCTACAAATATGTGTTCCCAAATGTCCAAACAGCTCCATGTTCCCAAGGTTCTGTGTTTCTACAGTTCATGAGTGAATGAAAAAAGAGTTTAAAAAAAAGAAAGTAGAAAAGAAAGACAAGAAAAGGAAACAAAGTAACAAACAAGCGAAATAGCAATAAATAAATAAATAAATAAATAAATAAATAAATGTTTCCAGACTGATTAAACCATTGTGTATGTTCTGACTACCCATTCAAACAATCCATCCTCCCATTGTTACCTCATTAAACGTGAGAGTGAACAAAGTACATTCTTCAAATATGAAAATATGAGACAGTGTGGATTAGGGAGAGAGAGAGAGAGAGAGAGAGAGAGAGAGAGAGAGAGAGAGAGAGAGAGAGAGAGACAGACAGACAGACAGACAGACAGACAGACACAGAGACACAAGGATCAATATCTCCTCAGCAGATTACTAACGACGGAGTTTGACACAGTGTGGAATGATTATAGTTTGCCTGGAAGTCTTACAATGATAAGTATTCGATGATATCGATTCGGGTTCAGGGCATTTTTGTATTTCCAGATTTATTTTGAAATTCTGTGAAATAGTCTGAAATCAGAACTAGCAAAATTTGTTCAATCGGTTGTCCGGTCTGCTGGTTGGCCCGTCGCACGCCATATCCAAGAACCTCTGGATAGATTGTTTTACAACTTCATAGGTCCATAAACATACACACACACACACACACACACCTACACACACCCACACACACAAATTTACACACATTTCAATAAATGTATAACAACCACAACCGTTAACTGTAATGAACTCAGCGCAGCACAGTTCGTCAAAAACGCTACCTCCCACCCAACTCTTCTGAATCTTCTCCTCTCTTACACCCTTCTAGACCTGACTATGACGCTGGTTGATATCGAGCGAGGCTTCCCGCCGTGATAGTCCAATGAGCACAGACAAACTTCATGTGCACTCGCCCCAAAAAGCCCATCACCTAAACTATGATTTTTATTTGGAATGCATCGTTTAGAACATTACACAAAGGCATGTACTTCTGAAATTTCTGGTTATAGCAGATGTTTTTACAAGAATCATACGGTGTGGCCACTTCCACAATAAATGCTAGGCTGTTCGTATGATCTACAATACCAATGTCAGGTTTGTTGCTGGCTAGACTTAGTAAAGTCCTGAAATTGCACACCTTTGTCATACATACATACATATACAGAGGTATACGTGTGCGAGTTTATATCGTGGAGCGCATAAAGGCGTGCGGTTCCACTTTACACTTCTTGTAAACTTCTGACACTCCCTCACCCCCTACACACACGCACACACACACACACACACATACACACACACAAATATACATCTTTAATAATGATTATGATGAATGCACACCCACACATACACACACACACACACACACGCATACACACACGCACACAGACACACACCCACACACACACACACACACACACACACACACAGGCCGATGGCCTTGGGGTGACGCAGTAGTTTGGTGGTTTTGGCACACGTTAGCAATGTTTTATGTTGAGTAATGTTGGGAAGGGTTAGTACTTGGATGGATGACCATGTTGGGAAAGCAACCACCGACCACACAAAAGGATTGAAACAAGCGCGCGACACACCCCAGTCTACCCACCCAGCTGTGAATGGGTACCTGTGTCTGTGTAGAACCGGGGACGGTGATGAAGCGATGGAGAGGAGATAGAAACCGCCCTCATTAAACTGGTCTAGAGAAAAGGGAGGTCCCAATGCTTCCCTCCCCAACCACCGAAAGGTTACGGGGAAACCTTCACCACCACCACCACCACCTTACTTTAGCAAATAAATGTTCACATTCTCTCTCTCCCTCTCTCTCTCTCTCTCTCTCTCTCTCTCTCTCTCTCTCTCTCTCTCTCTCCCGCCAGCACATGACCAAACAAGCTACGTGTAAAAAGATTGTTAACAATCACTAATAGCTCTGTTCTATACTTTTCTCACCACGATATTGCCTTTACTCCATCCTCATTGCATGGACCCTAAAGTTTCACTATATAATGTTCGTCTGGAAATGTAAAAAGCACTTTGCGCCCATCTGGTTCTGTCTCGTATTGTCTGTGACTTCTTTCATCTGTTGCTCGATCTATAAAACTTTTAGGTTTTTATTTTATTTTTATAACGTGCCTGTGTACCTTCTTCCAATCTTTATGGATATTGACCTTTTTCATTTGTCATGTATGTAGACCTTGTTTTATTTCTATCCTTGGACCATGGACCATACATTTTGGCTTCAAAGTAAAGATGACATATAGAAATGACATGTTCTCCTGTCTGAGAATGATTCTTCTTCAACATCTCTGCTCGTCTTCCGCTTGTTCGTCATCTTGTTGTTGTTGTTGTCACAAGAGGCTAGTTTGGACACTGCAGTAAGGCTTCACGCCTCTAAAAATTCATGCTTCTTTTGCCTTTGTAACTTAAATTCGAGGCCTAGCAGACGACAAAAGTTAGGATTGTTCTAAGTAGGGAAAACTTTCGCTACGTAAGCCGTGGCATAATCCAGCTGACCTATATCCATCAGCCCATGCGAGGGCGCTAAGATTCATGGGATATCGCGGGCTTTAGCTTCCTACGCCATTAAGGTTAAAACCTTTGTTAAAACCTCACCCGCGAGGGACGGACGCGCTGAAAGATCTCTCTCAGAAGACTACGCAGACAAGCAGGCTTGGTCCGCGGCAGGAGATAGACCCCACAGAGAGTCAACCCAAACACGCGGTCTGCAGCTGAGCAGCGAGCACTGAGCTCCGATAGCTCAGTAGTCAACAAACGAGACGAGGAGAAAGCAGCACCGCACCTCGACGTTGCAGCTAAGGGCCATAGAATAAGTGCACAAACACTGATCAATGGGGACTGTGCGGTAGTCCACACTTCCTGAAAAAAGAAAATTAGGCAAAACAAGAACAAAGCCCAGGGATGACACAGTAGCACGTATCGAGAACAGAAGCAGAATAGATCCATCAAAGATCTACCCATTCTGCGAACTACTCGAAGTGAATTTTGGACTGTTAAGCTAATCCTAGTTATATTACATTTTGGACATTTAAGTTAAGGTCCGTGGCTCTGTGGGCAACCATGAGAGTTTACAACATCAGCCCTAAAATTATTGAAGTCATCAAAAGCCTCTATGACAAGGCTACCAGTGCAGTCCTTTACAACAGCGCCATCGGAAAGTGGTTCAGAACAACAATCGGTGTGCGTCAGGGATGCCTGCTCTCTCCAACACTCTTCAACATCTTCCTAGAGCGCATAATATCAGATGCCCTTGCAGATCACGAAGACACAGTCAGCGTAGGGGGTAGAGCAATCTCCAACCTTCGTTTTGCGGATGGCATTGATGGATTGGTTGGAGAGGAACAAGAACTTGAACAGCTGGTACAGAGGCTTGACACCACCTTCAGAGCCTATGGAATGGAAATAAGTGCAGAGAAGACCAAAATGATGACCAACAACACCAATGGCATCAACACGGACATCAAAGTCCAAGGCCAATCCCTCAACACAGTGCATAGCTTCAAATATTTAGCAGCCATTGTATCAAACAATGGGTCCCGACAGGAAGTCCTCTCCAGGATCGCACAAACAACTGCTGCCCTGGCGAGGTTGAAGCCAATTAGGAAAAACAGGACCATCAGTCTACATTCCAAGGAAAGGCTGCTGCGCTCCCTTGTCATCTCCATCTTCCTATATGCTTGCGAAACATGGACCCTCACAGCAGATCAACAACGAAGAATACAAAGCATGGAGATGAGGTGCTACAGAAGACTTCTGGGCATTTCCTATACTCAACACATCACCAATGACGAAGTCCGAAAGACCATCACACAAGCCATTGGACAACACGATGACCTGCTCACAGTGGTGAAAAAAACGGAAAACTCCGATGGTATGGCCAGGTCACCAGAACATCAGGTCTTGCAAAGACTATCCTGTAAGGCACGGTGCAAGGAGGTAGAAGAAGAGGGAGACCGAAAAAGAGGTGGGAGGACAACATTCGAGAATGGACTGGTTTGACATTGAGCGATACAATCAGGGTTGCTGAGGACAGGGAAAGATGGAGTATGCTGGTGGTACTCCTACGACCTCCGAGTTACGGGATTGGATAGGATAGGATAGGTTGTTGTTGTTGTTGTTGTTCTTCTTCTTCTTCTTCTTCTGGATCCACTTTGTGTAGATGCGTACATACATAATAATGTATATTTATGCTGCGTGTGTGAATGCGTTTTGCGTGTGTGAGCGCGCGTGTGTGAGGGTGTGTATATATGTGTGTGATTTGTATGTATGTGTGTGTATTTTCTATCATTGCGCGCGTAGGTGTGTGTGTGTGTGTGTGTGTGGGTGTGTGTGTGTGTGTGTGTGTGTGTGTGCGCGCGCGCTTGCGGTCTTGATAATAATTATTTGTGGTCTATGGATTGGTGAATGTTAGTATAGAATTACCGCTGTCGGGGTACTTAATAAATTACACTAATCGTGCTTAATCTGATTTTTTTGCAATTTGTCAACAATTTTACCCCAAGGCGTCGCAGTAGCAGTATCGGTTATGGGATACGCTTTGACGCTCGTAGTTCTACACTGTACAGGCTATGCACTTTGTAGCAGTAATACAACAGTAAACAAACAAAGTCAACATGGTAATTTAAAAGTAAATCCCTATCAACCATTGCTAATACCTTTCGTAAAATAGTACTGCATTTACATAAAAGAAAACATGTTGTGATCGCTTTCAATGCTGATGTCTGATTTTATCTCACAGTGACGAGTGCAGCCCCTAATGGCCCGTCTTTGGCACTGAGTGAGTGAGTTAGTTATTCATTAGTTATAGGCTCCAGCCAACTGCAAAGAGCCGAAATTTTACCACAAAATCAGGACCATTTGTTGTGTTTGTTTGCATGTGTGCGTCGTGTGGTGTTTGTATGGCCCCGCCCCTCTCCTGTAGAAATGTTTTATTGACCTGATAGTGTTACTTTCCTTCTCGTTTTAATCACGTGTTGTCCTGAAATTTTAATCGTAACCATTTAATCTCCTCCCCAGTTTTGGGTCCCCTTTATTCCGCATTCTTATTATGATAGTCCCCTTTACGCTCTATGTGTCCGGGGATTGAAATTTACTTACTACCCCAACGGTAAAATCGAAGGCACCCCACCGCCGCTTTACAATAATAATAATAATAATAATAATACAGGATGCTATATACGCGCCTTTCCCCAAATCAATCAGGCTCAAAGCGCGGCGATCTATACCAACATACACGCTCACCTGTCTCATCCACCCTCACACACACACCAAATACACACAAATCACTCAAACAGGTGGTGTAAAGGCAGGGAGATCGCTATTGGAAGACAGAAAGAAACTCGATTTTTAATTTTTTGAAATTTGTATATTGACTGCGTCCTGTACCATTATTGAAGGGAGGGAGGAAACCGGAGTGCCCGGAGAAAACCCTCGGTGACCTCAATAGTCTCGTACCTAAGTCACATACGTTCGCCCCTTGCGGGAATCGAACCCGCGACCTTCGGCATAGGAGACCGGCGACTTATCCACTGCGCCACGAGGCCACCCCGTAGCAGGGGACACTGAGGCTTTGCTCTAATTTATCGAACTCCTGTTTACAAAAACAAAATAGAATATAAACATCATTATAAAATATTAACGAAATACATACATATAAAATGCCTACATTGCTAAATAATAATATCATAGAAAGTAGAAAGCAGAAAGCGTCCAATATCCCCAAGCTTACCCAACAGACCCCAAACACAAATGAGAAATTGTGGGAGAGTTTTCATAAACAAAAAAGAAAGATAGCGAAGAAGCTATACATGTAATAGATTGATAGAACAGAGTAGGAATGAAAAGAACAAATAAGAAAGCGACAGTGGCAATCTACATTTCCAAAAGTGAGGATACTATTTATACAGAAACCCCCGGCACCCCCACGGGGGACTGCGTCAGTGAGTTGACATCAGAAAAAAAGACCTCAGACCAAGTGTCAGACGACGAACAATTATGGGCTGATTTCGTCACTGCGTGTTGAGATCAGAGGTCAGTCATTTCCCCCACGGTAAGGATCACAATACATTTTGGTTGATGCAAATGCGGTCCAATTTACAAACGTCACAAGGTAGTTTCAATAGGAACTTACTTTTCAGCCACTGTATAAGTAAGGCATAGCTATACGGTCATGTGTATAGCCATTTTTGTTCTATTAGCGCCTTACCAGATCATGGCTGCTCAATACGCTACCCAACATCATGAACTAATTCCCATCGTCCGAGACGCCAACTTGCAATCACGAAGCGTGCTGTACAGCGCACTGGACATTTGAGACAACTCTAATAAACTATTCGTTTATGATTGCTCTGTACATCAGGGATCAGACCTCAAATGGAATCAAAACCTGTTCTTCGAACGTCTTAGTCAGGATTTGAACCCGAGTACGTGATGCGCACTTGGGCAAAATGTTCAATGCCACGCCAACAGCCACTGAGCCAAAATGATACTATTTTTTAAGAATAACACAAGCGGGCAATTCTGACCCAGTTCTTAATGAAACCCGAGAACTGAAATGTCGGTTCCTGTGCTTGAACTTTCTGTGTTGTATAGAAAATGATCTACCCAAGGGAAAATACATTCTAGTGTCTCAATACAATACAATACAATACAATACAATACAATACAATACAATACAATACAATACAATATTAGATTAAAATGTAATTTTTTGTTCTTGTGTTTGTAATATTTAAGTTGGCGTATTTGTATTTTTTAAAAATTCGGTTTGTTTCTTTCTTTGTTCAGTTTCTTATTTGAATGACTGACTGAATGAAAATTTATTAAGCGCGTAAACCTTTCCACAAAAAAGCATGATCACAGGGCTAGGGAAAAAATGTCAACCACAAATGGAACACTTAAAACAAATTACACATCAGGTATACAATTTTCTCTCTCTCTCTCTCTCTCTCTCTCTCTCTCTCTCTCTCTCTCTCACCCACACATCCACACGCACGCATACACGAGCAGTACACGCAACCTGTTAGTCCAGATCACAAATAAATGGTCTATACTTCCAGCAAAAGAATAATATAAGGTGGCGGTGGGGGGATTGGGTGGGAAAATAATACTTTATTTTTATTTTTATTATAAAGTAACCAAATTAAATAACAATAACAACAACAACAATAATAAACTCATAACATACCTACAAAGTTTCTCCTAGTTTGTTTGCTTGCTAGAGAGAGAGAGGGATAGATAGAGGGAGGAGAAATAGAGGGAGGGAGAAAGAGAGGAAGGGGGCGAGAGAGAGATCAAATTCATCATCCCACACTGAGTAATTTGGTTTCTTATAGGCTCTTGACACGAGTTCATGCCACGCCTGAGAAGAAGATGAATGGATTTAGCCTCGTTCCTATGTATCTCTGAGGTGTAAGATATGTGGGGGCAACCTCTCACCTACACATTTTCCACACAGCGATCGCCGTAATTTATTGATACACTTAACAATCTATGGCTAGGAAGCAAAATTGAAGTGACTTCTAGAACCTTGAAGGAAAAAATGTGTCTGAGGTAGTAATAAAATTATTTTAAAAAATGTGTTCAGATAGAGGGATTATTTCAAGCTAAATGCAAGCTGGGCCAAACCAGTTACATCAACTGACCTGAAAACTACCCTGTAAGACACTGAATTGAACTGAATTTAATTAATTGAATTGGATCGTTTATTAGGATGACTTTTTAGGCTTAAAATCCTAATTCACAACTTGTGAATGAGGAGCTTGAAGATGGAGCTTGGTTAAGTTTCTATCAACGAGACAGCGCAATACATTGTAAAATATTAGAGTGAAGGCAAGTCCATATTTGCATGTCCTGTTATGGTTAAGTACACACTTCCCAACCTCGGTCAAGTATATTTCTCAGAGGAAATTTCGTTAAGAGCGCTACGTTTAAAGGTTTTAAAATTTAAATTTCATTCCAATGCATGCAAAGTGTTACTGAACACTGGACTACAATGTAAACAGCTTGTTATCAGTTCAGTTTAGGACGGTGTAAAAGGAGAACAAGCAGTGTTTAAATGTCACTCAATAGATCTATAGCAACCGATAATTGTATGAGATTTTATGCAGAGCAACTTTTTATAAGGACGTTTTCAACTCCTAAATTGTTAGGTCCATGTTGTTAAGATTGCTTTTGGATGTTAGATTTTGGTTGGTGTTTGTCACCAGTGCAAATGTAGGGGATACGATCCATCAATCCTGCACAGTACGCACCAAATTCACCACCGAATAGGTCGAAGCAGGAAAATGGCAAGTGCTCACAGTCAGTGTTTGATGTTGCTGACAACTTGGATTCCAACCCGCGACCTTTGAAAAACGAGTTCAGCGCACTGACGATTGAACTATCACGCTACCCATGTTGATAGTTTGAGTAAACTCAGGCAGTAGTTGTCTCGCCTAACGAAAAGGGAATCGAGTTTTTAATGACAGCATCTTGCATATACATATACATAATAATAATAATAATAATAATAATAATAATAATAATAATAATAATATTATTATTATTATTATTATTATTATTATTATTATTATTATTATTATTATTATTATTATTATTATTATTATTATTATTATTATTAATATCATCATCAATATAATAATAATAATAATAATAATAATAATAATAATAATAATAATAATAATTATTATTATTATTATTATTATTATTATTATTATTATTATTATTATTATGACGTGAAAGGCGATAAGAAAAAAAGGTAGATAATGTGAGAAATCCAAGTTACGTTGACCCACGGCTGACCCAAGCATTTAGATCAAAATCTAATTTGCAAAATTAAAATAAGATATTCATTGAAAGAATAAGAAGAAGAAACTAATGATCATGGATCACGACAAATAGCTAATTTTTATTTTGAAGCAGATTTTGCTATCACGTTGTCGCTTGCGGGGTAATAATTTAAGTTTGTAATGAACTTTTCCTTATTTAATACGTTGAAGCCGCGGACACGCTTTAAGTGAGAGTAAGGTAGGGTGAGGAACAAGAGGGAAAAACATGACATATGTAGAGAGATCCGGGTACCCATTAGCAGCTGAAAGGGCCAGGGCGATCATTGTGCGATGCGTCGTTCTCAGCACAGTACATTTGACCAATTCTTGTAAAGATCCACTTTAAAAAAAATGGAAAATCACGATTAGAGCACACTTGAAATGTAGAGGAAAATTGGTTCAATGGCTATTTGATGTACGGTTCCAGAAGTTTGGTCTAACATCACAAGATTTATTTAGGCAGCCCTGGGGGCGGAAGAGAGGCTTTACGTCAAAAAAGGAGAAAAAGAAAGAATGGGGGATGAGAACAGGTTTAAACGATGTTACGTTCAAAATAAAATCAACAAATTTCGAGTTGGAGTGGGCACCTCGGGCGCTAGAGTAAGACCGTGCAACAGCCAGCGCCTTCATTAGCTCTTGAGTTAGACCGTGCAACAGCCAGCGCCTTCATTAGCTCTTGAGTTAGACCGTGCAACAGCCAGCGCCTTCATCAACTCTTGAGTTAGACCGTGCAACAGCCAGCGCCTTCATTAGCTCTTGAGTTAGACCGTGCAACAGCCAGCGCCTTCATCAACTCTTGAGTTAGACCGTGCAACAGCCAGCGCCTTCATCAACTCTTGAGTTAGACCGTGCAACAGCCAGCGCCTTCAATAACTCTTGAGTTAGACCGTGCAACAGCCAGCGCCTTCATCAACTCTTGAGTTAGACCGTGCAACAGCCAGCGCCTTCATTAACTCTTGAGTTAGACCGTGCAACAGCCAGCGCCTTCATCAACTCTTGAGTTAGACCGTGCAACAGCCAGCGCCTTCATTAACTCTTGAGTTAGACCGTGCAACAGCCAGCGCCTTCATTAACTCTTGAGTTAGACCGTGCAACAGCCAGAGCCTTCATTAACTCTTGAGTTAGACCGTGCAACAGCCAGCGCCTTCATTAACTCTTGAGTTAGACCGTGCAACAGCCAGCGCCTTCATCAACTCTTGAGTTAGACCGTGCAACAGCCAGCCGCTTCATTAACTCTTGAGTTAGACCGTGCAACAGCCAGCGCCTTCATCAACTCTTGAGTTAGACCGTGCAACAGCCAGCGCCTTCATTAACTCTTGAGTTAGACCGTGCAACAGCCAGCGCCTTCATTAACTCTTGAGTTAGACCGTGCAACAGCCAGCGCCTTCATTAACTCTTGAGTTAGACCGTGCAACAGCCAGCGCCTTCATTAACTCTTGAGTTAGACCGTGCAACTGCCAGCGCCTTTATTGAGCTGGAAAAGCGCTATAAACAGAAGGATTACATCAAAATAACAGACTTCATACTTTGAGTATAACATGACATCATGAACAGACCTCAGATAGAAGGAGAAAAGCATGGTTTAGAAAAAAACAAAAAGAAACCAGACCACTGCTGTTAAGTTAAAAACAAAGCCTCTTATTTTCCTAGTACAGAGTTACATTGTGGTCAGACCTAATTACTGTGTATGTGTACATGTACAATTTGGTTTAATTTCGACTCACAAACTCTTATTCCAAATATATATCTTCACTTTTGGTTTAATATGACGGTTAAAACACTAACAAATGTTGACGGCGGAACGACCGGTGGGCAATTTTCATCTATACAAATGACGCATTGGGTAAAGATGAAGATGTCCTGTAACTTTTCGGTCGTCGGGTTGCATTAAAAAATGGAGATGGTTGACACCTTGGTTTGATTTAAACTCACACACTCCTATTTCAAATACAGATCCAGAATTGTGATTTAATTAAGCACTGGATAGGAACAGACCAAATATAGACGGCGTTTCAAGTTTAAACTCAACAACTGTTAGGTCAAAAACCAATCCACAATTTTAGTTTGTTAAAACAGACCTAAAATGTGCTCTATAAATGTTAACAGTATATAAAAGAACACAGTGATTCAATTGGAAATAAAAAAACTTTTTTTTCAAATGGTTCCTTAATTCTGGTCTAAAAAAACACGATGGACACAAACTTGAAATTCAACCCTCTACCCCACCCACACTCCACACCCCCCACCATTCCCATCACAAAATTGCGAAGATCCATCAAACCCACAGACAATCTAGTTTTAACTGTGATGTAAACAAATGTTAGGAAAGAAAAAAAAATACTGGCAACATGTTAAATTGTATCCAAACCTTAAATTAAAGGGAGAGAAATCGTGTTAAAGGGAATTAATCTGCCTGGCCCTTGGATTGAGAGGTACGTGATTCTCATCCTGACACGCTTGGACCCAGAACAGGCGTCGTAGGTTAAAATGTTATGTAAACTTTGTTACAGCCACATAATACTGGGTGCACAATGCTTCAGTGGGTACAATGCTAGCGTGTTTGTCTTGCAGAAGACCTGGGTCCTGGGTTATCTGTGTGTGCGTGAGTATGTGCGTTTAGGTGTGTGCCTCTGTGTGTGTGTGTTTGTGTGTATGTGTGCGTGATTATAATACCTGAAAATGCTTTGAAATAGTCGAGAATCTGTGGGCAACCATGAGAGCGTACGACATCAGAACTAAAATTATTGAAGTCATCAGAAGCCTGTATGACAAGGTTACCAGTGCAGTCCGATTTTGATGTTGTGCATCGGAAACTGGTTCAGAACAACAATCGGTGTGCGTCATAGATGCCTGCTCTCTCCAACACTCTTCAACATCTTCCTAGAGCGCATCATGTTACATGTAGATAACCTTGAAGATCACCAAGGCACAGTCAGCATAGGGATTAGAGCAATCTCCAACCTCCGTTTTGCGGATGACATTGATGGATTGGCTGGAGAGGAACAAGAACAGCTAATACAGAGGCTTGAAACCATCACCAGAGCCTATGGAATGGAAATAAGCGCAAAATGATGACAAACAACACCAAAGGCATCAACACGGAATCAAGATCCAAGGCCAATCCCTCAACACAGTACATAGCTTCAAATATTTAGGAGCAATGTATCAGACAATGGGTCCCGACAGGAAGTCCTCTCCAGGATCGCAAAAACAACTGCGGCCCTGCCAAGGTTGAAGCCCATTTGGAAAGACCGAACCATCAGTCTACATTCCAAGGTAAGGCTGCTGGGCTCCCTTGTCATCTCCATTTTCCTATATGCTTGCGAAATATGGACCATCATAGCAGATCTACAACGAAGAATATAAAGCATGGAGATGAGGTGCTACAGAAGACATCTGGGCATTTCCTATACTCAGCACATCACTAATGGCGAAGTCCGACAGACCATCACTCAAGAAATTGGACAACATGATGACATGCTCATAGTGGTGAAGAAACGGAAACTCCGATGGTATGGCCACGTCACCAGATCATCAGGCCTTGCAAGGCTATTCTGCAAGGCACGGTGCAAGGAGGAAGAAGAAGGGGTAGAAAAAGAGGTGGGAAGACAACATTCGAGAATGGACTGGCTTGACACTAAGCGAAACCATGAGGGTTGCTGAGGACAGAGAAAGATGGAGTACGCTGGTTAAACGATCATCTGTGTTTCCCCAACGACCTTCGAGTTACGGGATAGGATAGGTTAGGATAGTCGAGAATCAAAACGAGCAAAACGTCGGTCTGTGCCTGTGGGTCATATTTTGTGTTTCATATTTGCGTTCTAAAAATTTGAGATCTATAATTTTCCTCTATCTCAAAATAGCCTAAAGAGATTTAAAAAAAAAAAACAACAACAAAACTTTCAGCTTGCAGGTATTGGAAGAGTGGCTTATCGTTCCATGTTTTAATTTTGAATTTTCATGATATAAGAGACAAGACGTCACCAGCAAAAGGAGCACTTTGCACACCGTTTACTTTAAAGATTTGCAAATGTCTGTGTCTTTAAAAACCTTTGAATTTCTTACCATCTTGTTTTTTTTTGCGGTTTGTTTGTATGTGCGTTTTTTCTTATTCTTTATCCCCCCCCTCCCCCTTCCCTGCCCTCTTGGATGTTTTGCATGTACATAGGCCTAAATATCCATTTTGGCAACTGACGGTTCCCAAGGAGATTTTGTGTGCCGTAATTGACACGCTGTCCACTTGAGGCGACACTCTCCTCTTGTGCAGAGATGCTGGTCAGTTCACCATGGGCCAACCCTGCTCCCTCAGGTCTATGTTTATTGAGGTCTATATTTCCTTTTCCATGGGTTGACTTTCACAGGTCCTGTTGCTCTCAAGACTATTCATTTATTTCCTTGTTTTCCCAGATCTTTGCTCACAAATAGTCATTGTATGCATTATATGCACATTTTATAGCCCGTGTTTTTGTGAGTAGAAACTGTATTTTTACGCTGTCTGTTGTACGCTTCATGTTGCATGCAAATTGTGATATAATGTATATATGTGTTTTATATGTGTATTATATTTGTAGCTGTGTGCATACCCCTTGGGGTCATGAGCAATCTTGCCACTGTAGATTGTTCAAACCTATAAAGGGAACAGTGAAAGCCACAGTTGAAAACCTGTCTTTCCTTTATAGGCAAGACAGATTCACTGCGGCAACAGTACCCCCGTTGGAGTGCCGGGGTTTTTCAGTATAAATAGTATCCCCACTTTATGGAAATTTAGTGCTTTAAATTCCCACTGTCGCTGTCTTCCTCATTTACTCTTTCCTATTCCTGCTCTGTCCTTCACTCTGCTATACTATCTTCTTCTTCGCTAGATCAATGACCTACCTTTTTTCTTGAAAACTCTTCCTGGACAAGACTCCTTGTTTGTGTATGAGGTCTGTTGGATCAGCTTGGGAGTGTTGGACGCTTTCTGCCGGGTGGTCACTAGGGCTTCCTATGATTGTACTATTTAGCACTATAGGCATTTTATATGTATGTGTTTCATTGATGATTTATAATGATGTTTGTATTCTATTTTGTTTTTGTAACCGGGGTGTTCGCGTAGTTGAGGTCAACCCTCAGCCGTCCCCCGCGTGGGATGTCTTTATTGTAAAGTGACTGGCCGGTGGAGGGCATTCAATTTTCCCACTAGGGTTGTTTCGGCAGATCTTTTATGCGGATTGGGGGTTGTCCGGTCCTGATTTGGCTCGGAGGAGTCCGCTGGACCTAAAGCAAGAATCAATCAATCAATCAATCAATCAGCTGTGTGCATGCGCATTGTATGTTGTTGTTGTTGTTGAATATAATATTTAAAGTTTGATTTTATCAAGTGACACGCCAAATGTTCACCGTCTTTTTGTGAATATTGATTTCTTGACTTGACTTAAAGTGTGCCTCATGTCTGTTCCATTCTCCCAGGTCTTTGGTTTTACAGAATCTGTTCCCTGGGGTCCATATTTCCATTCCGCAAGTTTTTTGTGTTCCAAAGAGGTATGTTCCATTGCTATGTTTCCCATGTCAATATTGCCTCATGGTTATGCCCCATGTCCTCAGGTCTATATTTCCCCTAGACCTATGTGTTCCAACATATATGTTCCCTCGGTCTGTTCCCTAAATCTAACGTCTATGTTTTCCCAAATCTATGTTTCATTCCCACCAGGTCTGTGATCTTTTCCACCAAGTCAAAGACCCCAAAGTCTGAATATTCACAAGGTATGTGTTACGCAACGTATATTTTTTCCCTCAATGTCTAATATTCTCCCGGTTCTGTTTGTTAATATTGACGAAATCGTTTTCTAATATAATAATATTATCAATGGGCCAGTTTGTGTCCAGTTTCGTACACTGCGTTGGGAGAAAATAAATCTGAGTGAACATAGACAGGACCCCTGTTTTACTTTGAACAGCGATGTTTCAAATACACTGCAATATTGTGTGTCGTCTTTGTGCAAATGAAAATTGATGCTTTGTGTATTTTGCTTTAAAACTGCATTTCACCCACCGAGGTGCAAGTGATTTTGCCGGTCAAACAAAATGCAGAGAGAGAGAGAGAGAGAGAGAGAGGGAGACGGAGACGGAGACAGACAGAGAGAGACAGAGAAAGAGAGAAAGAGAGAAGAAGATATGATAAGATAAGATAAGATAAGATAAGATAAGATAAGATAAGATAAGATAAGATAAGATAAGATAAGATAAGATAAGATAACAATTTTATTTTCCAAGGGTCAAAGAGTAAGCGTTGGGTGCACTTCTTTACATCGTGCCCTTGAGATTGTAACAATAACATTTAATTAGAAGAAGAAAAAAACGTCATAACAATAAATATTTGAATCTAACACAAACAAGGTAGTTCATATGGTAATTCATAATAATAATAATTATAATAATAATAATAATAATAATAATAATAATAATAATAATAATAATAATAATCCTATCCTATCCTATCCTGTCCCATAACCCGAAGGTCGTAGGGGCACCACAGATGATCGCTTAACCAGCATACTCCATCTTTCTCTGTCCTCAGCAGCCCTCATGGCTTCGCTCAGTGTCAAACCAGTCCATTCTCGAATGTTGTCCTCCCACCTCTTTTTCGGTCTCCCCCTTCTTCTACCTCCTTGCACTGTGCCTTGCAGAATGGTCTTTGCAAGGCCTGATGATCTGGTGACGTGGCCATACCATCGGAGTTTCCGTTTCTTCACCACTGTGAGCAGGTCATCGTGTTGTCCAATGGCTTGTGTGATGGTCTGTCGGACTTCAACGTTGGTGATGTGTTGGGTATAGGAAATGCACAGAAGTCTTCTGTAGCACCTCATCTCCATGCTTTGTATTCTTCGTTGGAGATCTGCTGTGAGGGTCCATGCTTCGCAAGCATATAGGAAGATGGAGATGACCAGAGATCGCAGCAGTCTTACTTTGGAATGTAGACTGATGGTTCTGTCTTTCCAAATGGGCTTCAACCTTGTCAGGGCAGCAGTTGTTTGTGCGATCCTGGAGAGGACTTCCTGTCGAGACCCATTGTCTGACACAATGGCTCCTAAATATTTGAAGCTGTGCACTGTGTTGAGGGATTGGCCTTGTACTTTGATGTCCGTGTTGATGCCATTGGTGTTGTTGGTCATCATTTTGGTCTTCTCTGCACTTATTTCCATTCCATAAGCTCTGGAGGTGGTGTCAAGCCTCTGTACAAGCTGTTCAAGTTCTTGTTCCTCTCCAGCCAATCCATCAATATCATCCGCAAAACGAAGATTGGAGATTGCTCTGCCCCCTATGCTGACTGTGCCTTCGTGATCTGCAAGAGCATCTGACATGATGCGCTCTAGGAAGATGTTGAAGAGTGTTGGAGAGAGTAGGCATCCTTGACGCACACCGATTGTTGTTCTGAACCAGTTCCCGATGACGCTGTTATGGAGGACTGCACTGGTAGCCTTGTCATACAGGCTTTTGATGACTTCTATGATTTTAGGGCTGATGTTGTACACTTTCATGGTTGCCCATAGAGCTGCATGCCAGACTCGGTCAAATGCCTTCTTGAAGTCTATGAACACATGATATAGATGTTGTTGGTGCTGTAGGTATTTCTCACAGATTATTCTGAGGTTGAAAATCTGTTCAGTGGTACTTCGCCCTGCCATGAATCCTGCTTGTTCTTCAGCTATGATTTGTTCAGCTTGTGGTTTCAACCTGTTGAGTATTATTTTCAGGAGGACCTTGCTGGGATGGCTGATGAGGCTGATGGTGCGGTAATTTTCACACTCCTGAAGGTTACCTTTTTTAGGAAGAGTGATGACAAGCGACTGGGTCCATGGTGTAGGCCATTCCCCACTCTGCCAGATCTTGTTACAGATAGTGGTGAGAGCATCAGTCATCGCTTCTCCTCCTGCTTGTAGCAGTTCCGCTGGTATGTTGTCCACTCCCGCTGACTTCCCTTTCTTCAGCGATTGCACTGCTGCCTCAACTTCTTCCCGGAGAATTGGGAGGATTTCTTCTTCTTCTCTGCTCTCGGGACATGCTAGAACTGATGGGTCTCCATTTGGTGTATGGTTGTAAAGGTCAGAGCAGTACTCTGTCCATCTGTCCAAGACTTCTTGTTCTTCTGTAAGGCAAATGCCAGACTTGCTTTGGATAGTGGAGACTTTGGGCTGTTTAACACTTGTCAGCCGCTTCACAGTCTGGTAGGCCTTCTTGCTGTTGTTCTTGTTCAGATTGTTCTCTATTTCCTGGCATTGATCTTCTATCCAGTTCTCCTTTGCTGTGCGCATGCCTTTTCGGATGTCATTGTTGATTTTTCGGTAGACATCAGCTCCCTGTGAGGTGTTCTTTTTCTTTTTTAACTCTCTTCGTTTATCACACAGATCCAAAAGTTCAGGTGTGATCCACGGCTTCTTCTTTGGTCGGTGCTTGCCAAGGATCTCAGTGGCGGCATCTGTTACAGCTGAGTTGAAGGTATTGGTCATGGTGTTGACATCTACTTCGCCTGCCCCCAAAATAAGCAGTGGTGCAAATTTCCCTCCAATTGTGGCCTGAAATATTTTTGCCACCTCCGGGTCTTGCAGTTTGTCCAGGTCGAACTTCAGCCTAGTGCACTTTGCTGTATTTACTCTCTTCAAATGGAGCCGGAAAGACATCATCACGAGATCGTGGTCACTTCCAATGTCTGCTCCTGGAAAAGTGCGTGTCCTGCCAATGTTGATGCTTGATCTGAAGCGTTTCTTGACCATGATGTAGTCGATCTGGTTATGATGTTCCCCGCCGGGACTGTGCCATGTCCATCGTCTGGATTTTTTGTGGAGACCAAGCGTGTTTGCCAGTACCAGATTGTTGTATCTGGCAAACTCCAATAGCCTCAGACCCCTGTCATTTGTCTCGTTGTTGCAGTGGGGTCCGCATGTGTCTCCCCAGTTGCGGTGCGCATCTTGGCCAACCTTGGCATTCCAGTCGCCTTGCACTATGACTATGTCCTTCTTCGGCACTTGGTCAAGGACCGCCTGTATATTTTCATAAAAATCCTCCACTTCGCTGTCTTCATAGTCTGAAGTTGGGGCATAGGCCTGGATGATGGTAATGTTGAAAGGGGTTGCTCTCAGACGGATGGTAATGAGTCTACTGGAGACTGGGCGGCAACCCATGACAGTGGCTAGAATGTTCTTGTGGACCAAGAATCCAACGCCGTGTTCGTGCCTGTCATCTCTACCGCTGAAATAGAGCTTGTGGCCTTTGTCAGTCGTTGTTTCACCTAGGCCTTTCCAGCGCAGTTCGCTGATACCTAGAACGTTCCATCGATAGTGGTCCAGCTCGTGGGCCAGTTCTTCTAATTTTCCTTCCGCAGTTAGGGTCCTGACGTTCCAGGTTCCTATGACGATGTTGTTTCTCGTGCGGATCTTGCTATATTGTCCATCAGTAGCATACTTAACACCTCCGTCCTGGTGGCCAACGGAAGGCGCGGTCCTTGTGCCGGGTGACGGCCCGGGCGACGACCGATCCGGTATGGAATTAGTGGATTGTGTCATCATGTAGTGTGTCTTGGGCAAAAAAGACCTGGCAGGGCCCAATCCTCTCCAGGCTGTTGGCCACAGCCGAAATCCACGAATACAGTGTGGCTCGCCTTGGCCCTGAGCACGTGGTCGTTGAACCTGTAGTAACGTGAGGTTCCTCCGCCCTGGCCGGTGACTTCTGTGTAGAAGACTTTCGCCCAGTGATGCCGTGCTAACATCACCCCTGTTAGTCGCCTCTTACGACACGCCGGGAAACGTTGGGTCTATTCTATTTGCCCGAACCCACAGGGCTTAATAATAATAATAATAATAATAATAATAATAATAGTAATAATAGTAATAATGATTTTAAAAATTAACACACACATACATAAACAAGCACACACACACACATACATAAACAAGTACACACACAAACACACACACACGCGCACACAAACACATACACACATGCTCACTAAAAAAAATTTTTTTTAAAATAAATGTTGATAATTAATTCCATGTTTACTTAATTTTTAATGTGTTCCAAAAGTTGTTTTTTTTAATGATGTAAATTGAGATACTGGGCTGCAGAGATCCTCAGGAAATTTATTCCACAAAGTGGAACTAGAATACTCTAGACTAGTATTTATTTATTTATTTATTTAATGGTTCTTATATAGCGCTTTTCCAGCTCAAGAGCTGCTCAAGGCGCTGGCCGATACAGGATCTAACTCAAGCCGCCCGAGGCGCCAACTTGCAGCCTTTGGGCGCATCGTAATAACGCTCCAGAACAACTGAGCACAATCCTGGGCAGCCAGGGATGGGGGAGAAGGACCTAGGTGCATGCTGGGTGTGTTCTTGTTACCGGCACTCACCCGTCTAGGACATGAGCGTCAGGATCTTTCAAGTCCGTTATGATGGAATGTATGCGACACACAGACTAGACCTCGGTTTATACTCTCATCCGAAGGAGTAGGAAACGGGAGTAAAGTGTCTTTCCCAAGGACACAACACAATGCCCCGGCCTAAGCTCGAACCCGGGACCTTCAGATCCGCAAGTATTGAAAAGATCAATTCTTGAAATAGGAACATTTAACTTGGTAGGTAGGTGCCTTATCAGAAAGAATCTTGTACATGAAAACAGCTTAATTACATTTTAATCTGTCGGCAAGAGGTATTATATTCAGCTCTTTATAGTCATCAAGAGATATTTTTGGTTTAAGAACAACTAGTTTAATTTTACGTTTGTGAATTGTAAGTAAAGGCTTCGTGGCATTGGGACTAGCAGAATCCCAAATATAAAAAGGAATAATCAATAAATGGTTGAAGATGACCGGAATAGAATAGTTTACCTATCCATGTTCTATCCTATCCTATAACTCGGAGGTCGTAGGGGAACCACAGATGATCGTTTAATTAGCGTACTCCATCTTTCTCTGTCATCAGCAACCCTCATGACTTCGCTCAGTGTCAAACCAGTCCATTCTTGAATGTTGTTCTCCCACCTCTTTTTCGGTCTCGGTCTACCTCCTTGCATTGTGCCTTGCAGGATGGTTTTTGCAAGGCCTGATGATCAGGTGACGCGGCCATATCATCGGAGTTTCCGTTTCTTCACCACTTTGAGCAGGTCATCGTGTTGTCCAATGGCTTGTGTGATGGTCTGTCGGACTTCGTCATTGGTGATGTGCTGGGTATAGGAAATGCCTAGAAGTCTTCTGTAGCACATCATCTCCATGCTGTGTATTCTTCGTTGTAGATCTACTGTGATGGTCCATGTTTCGCAAGGTATAGGACGATGGAGATGACAAGGGAGCCCTTACCTTGGAATGTAGACTGATGGTCCTGTCTTTCCAAATGGGCTTCAACCTTGCCAGGGCAGCAGTTTGTGCGATCCTGGAGAGTACTTCCTGTTGGGACCCATTGTCTGATACAATGGCTCCTAAATATTTGAAGCTATGCACTGTGTTGAGGGATTGACCTTGGACTTTGATGTTCGTGTTGATGCCATTGGTATTGTTGATCGTCATTTTGGCCTTCTCTGCACTTATTTCCATTCCATAAGTTCTGGACATGGTGTCAAGCCTCTGTACCAGCTGTTCAAGTTCTTGTTCCTCTTCAGCCAATCCATCAATGCCATCCGCAAAACGAAGTTTGGAGATTGCTCTACCCCCTATGTTGACTGTGCCCTCGTGATCTGCAATGGCATCTGGCATGATGTGCTCTAGGAAGTTGTTGAAGAGTGTTGGAGAAAGTAGGCATCCTTGACACACCGATTGTTGTTCTGAACCAGTTTCCGATGGCGCTGTTGTGGAGGACTGCACTGGTAGCCTTGTCATACAGGCTTCTGATGGCTTCAATAATTTTAGGGCTGATGTACACTCTCATGGGTGCCCACAGAGCTGCATGCCAGACTCGGTTAAACGCCTTCTTGAAGTCTATGAACGCATGATATAGATGTTGTTGGTGCTGTAGGTATTTCTCACAGATCATTTTGAGGTTAAAAATCTGTTCAGTGGTACTTCGCCCAGAATAGTTTGCGAGAATGTAAATGTAAGAAATATTTAATTCTAAAAAGTTGATAGATCCTTTTAGAAATTGTGACGACACGAGTTTTGACGCACACTAAATTAATGCAATGTCGGAGTGTACATAGTGTATAGTTCCATATCTCTGAGAGTGTGATGTGCGGAGTTTGAATCAGCATTTTGTATTGCGTGGGGTATGACAGAAATTTAGGTTTTCACGTGTGATACACATAGCTCGATGGGTATTAGGGGTTGAACGGAGCTCTGTGCCTTGAATTGTGGACTGGGAGAAAGTGTTAGGCCTCAGAGTCAAGTGGGTAGCGCTTACGATCATTTTGGATGAAGTGTGACTACCACTATCATAGGATAGAGTTAGGATCCTTTCATAAGGGTTGTGTTTTTGTGTTAGAACCACCCGAGGTCTTGCTCCTTCGTAAGGGCAAGCATAACCAGAGTACTGTCAATATTGCTGTAGAGAAGGAATTTTATAGCAGTAGTGGGAGGAATATGACTGTCACCATTTCTGTGTGATTAGGTGTATAGTCTTTTCCTATGGGTGTGTGCTCTTTTCTTAGGGACCGCCCAAGGCTCAGCTACCTCGACTGTGCTGAGATGTTCTTTGATCATAGTTTCGCGCACTGAACGAACCATCTACTCTCTACAGACTGTATTGTGTTGTGTTGTGGTGTTGGTGTTTTCTGTACTTTACATGCCGGGGAACTGAAGGTGAGTGGGTGCCCAGTATCTCAATTCTTTTAGTGGCTGTACACTCTGAGCATGCGTACGTGAATGAATGATGAAGGATGAGGGGAAAAGGGGTATTTTGATAAATAGCATTTTTTATGATTTTCTTGATGAAGATGTAAAAAGGAATAATGTTGTTGATGTTGTTGCCAAAATGAGGTTGTAACATATGGATATTTTGAATGGGTGTACCTGTTTATACTAGCTAACTGAATGCAGAATATATTTGACTCCTAGATTAGCAATAAAGGTGCGTGCAAGTTCTCTGTTTACTACCACACCCACAAACGTACGGACTCCTCTCAACACAGGCAAACACCAACACAAGATATCCGTTCCACGTTCTCAAAATTTATATAAATAAACAACAATAATTCTTATCAATCTTTCACTCCAATTCCTTCATACATAGATTCTAACACAGCTAACCCTAACACATGTCTCTCTCAACACCAGCTTCACACAAGCTTGAAGAAGTCGAACCTGAATGTTCGAAACGGATAAACGAAGCCCGGCAATCGGTTGTAAGTAGCTAATTCAAATACACGAAACTACAGTACCTTGTTAGTCGTGAGAAGCAGTGTTTCACACAAGCTGGCGCCAAGATGCCCGTAACGTTGCGGCCAGAGATGTATGCTAATCATGTCTTCGACGGGTGGAGGAGCGCTTTCTAGCCCCAGTCCACCCGATCTTGAAATCGTAGTCTTTGGTCAGCGACGGAATATGACCGACCCGATCCGATGCCCCACGGACCGCTCTATCCCCGTTGCACGGGTCACTACCGTGTCCAGGCGCGTGTGTCCACGTTTGCTCCCAGGTAGGCAGCTACACAATAAATATAGTATAATACACAAACGTCAACTCTCTGACCTTTATAATTTCATTATCCTTCTTTTGTTTCAACCTTGCTGACCACAAATGTTTATTCACTTTTCCACTTCCGTTCTATATGCGATCGTTTCTTCCTTCCTCCACGATGTTATCCATAACTCATAGGTAGTTACTTCATGAATGAAAATTACTATCAAACATGCTCACACCTTTCATTCATATTACATTACCTACTACTCTACAACTATCGCCCCACGTAATTAACAATATTATTACATCAATGAAAATTCAATATTCCATCTTAGTGGACAACAGCTCACCACCTTTCAATACAACAAATGCAATACAAAAATATACTTATCCGACATTTCACAATCATGAAAAACATTATAAATTATAACGTTATTATGAGACATTAAAACTCTTCACTTGACGGAAGATGTTTGTTCAACATCCCAGTGAGGAATGGAAGAGTATGAGGAGGAGGGAGGGACAGATGAGGTGAGGGGAAGGGAGGGGGAGGTGTGCGTGTAAAAAATAGACAAGAAGTGATCTGTTTATAGATTTCAACCCACGTCTTTTCACCGAAGCGATTTTAGACTTTGGATAGGCGAGGAATATGCTTACATTATAGGAAATAGATGTTTAGCCATTTTACATGCTGCGCCATTTGAAGATGTATATTTATTGCATGGTGAAAATGGTTATACTACAATTGTGAAAGGTTCTAGTATATATTATGTTTAAAATGTAATTCAGATTGCGTTTTGTCGTGTTAGCATTGTTTTTCTGTATCACGGCCGTGTAGCGGAACTAGTGCTAGAAATGTGTGGCTGTAGACGAGAAAACATTGTTAAATGAGTCAAAAAGTTGATACGTTCAGTTAACCAGGTCTCTAGAATCTTGTTGAAGACGCAACACATTATACTCTGGAAATAAATTTGTTCGCTTTTTATTAGAAATCTTTCTTCGCGTCGAAAAGGGTAGGTAGCAAATGTTATAACGTCCAAAGACAGATGATGTAAGAAAACCTCTTTCGTAGAATCGAAGAAACACTTTAATCAATTTATGAACTCAAGAATATAATCTGCCACGAAATAAGAAGATAAAGATACGTAGAATTTCAAGGGAAACTGGTAGCAATTGCTATGAAGTCCAGGGACAGATGCTCCATAGATGCTTTCATATACCTGTTAATTAGTTGCATTTCAACAGCCTGTCACACCAAGATTGATAGGAACAGTTAAGTTCTTTTATTGCAATCTATTCATTTGCCCCACCGCCGTACCTCAGTGGTAGAGCGTTCCCCTGGTATTCGTTCCGTAATACCGCAAATTTTGTTTTATTTCCATTCAAAACACTTTTGCACTCATGTCACCAATCTTACAAAATTTTGTGTTTAACTAATTAAATTTAATTAATTAAAAATCGAATCGAGGTTTCAGCATGTTTTCCCATATAGACCAAAAAATGTATGGTATTTATACAAAGCCTAGGTAGCTCACTTAGTAAGACATTCGTTTAAAGTGCAGGCGACCCAAGTTCAAATCTCCCGCGGTCCATATTTTTTTATGTTATTTTTTTAACACTACAATATGGATATTTTTCTTCTTAATTTAGGATTTTTACTTTTAACTTATTTATTATTATTATTATTATTATTATTATTATTATTATTATTATTATTATTATTATTATTATTATTACTATTATTATTTATAAACTAATAATTATTATTATTATTATTATTATTATTATTATTATTATTATTATTATTATTATAATTATAATATCTTATATCAAATTTTATTTTAAAACCTTGGTGTTTTTTATGATTTCTATTTGTATTATTCTATATTCAATAATAATAATAATAATAATAATAATAATAATAATAATAATAATAATAATAATATTATTATTATTATTATTATTATTATTATTATTATTATTACCAAGGACCGGGATGGGGTGGTACGTGTAGGTAAAAGGGGGCTACGGGTAGGTTTAAAGGAGCATGGGTAGGCATACGGATATATATAAGGGGGTATGGTGATGGTCGATTCCTTTCATCCATACCTGCGAAACGATCAACGGAGAAGTATCAAGGAGGGTACAGGTAGGTTACAAGGGGGGTACGGAAGGTATCAAGGGGTTATGGGGAGGTATCAAGTGGGTTCAGGGAGGTATCAAGGGGGTATGGTGAGGCATCATGGGGGGGGACAGGGAGATATCAGAGGGGGGGGTATGGTGAGGTATCAAGGGGGATATGGGGAAGTATCATCGTCCAAATGAAACTCGCAGACAACAGTTGTCTCTCTGTCTACATTTTAAACAGCAACCTGTGTACCCTGACTTGCCAGGGTACAAAACCACTAGTCTGCTATATGAATGATCTGTGCGTGGTAACTTATTGAGCCTAGGCCATTGCAAAAGAACATTTTTATGGCAACGTTTGCAAAAACCAAACTTTTAACTATCATTATTATTAACATTCCGCTACTGCTGTCTTTTTTTTGTTTTTGTTTATGTTTACATAGGTTCGTTTTCTGCCCTGGAATTTATTATTTTTTAATCAACGACAGGTATTTTAAAATTAAAATATGCATGACTGACTGTTTCATTTATCTGAAACTGTGTAAATCCGTAATCGTGAGAGAAAGAGAGAGAGAGAGGGGGTGGGGGTGGGGGAAGAGAGAGCTATGTCATTCAATCAATTAATCACATTAAAGCACAATAACAAAATGTTTCACTAATAGTGTGAATTTAATTTATATCAGGTGCCCCCCTATCCCCCAACCCTCTCACCTCCCACATCACTGGCGTAATAACATCAGTCACTTCATGGAAAATAATTAATTAATCAGACAAAACAATCAGAACCTAGACTACAACATTCCACGCAATATAGATCTAATGCGCAGAAATTCACAGATCAGAGCAAGGACTGAGTTTCTACATTACATTTTTTCCCGTTTACACTCAAACGAAAAGGGATTACAACAGATAAAGGACCATTTTTGTGCCTAGGTAAGGGGTTATCTTGCACAGTATTTGATCACGAGGAGAAAACAGACTTAGTCTAATTTAACTTGTTAACATAAGCAGTTTGACGAAGCCAAACTGCCAATCTGACATCTACTTTTGAAATATAAGCACAAATATAGCCAAACAACCTAGCAATAACGTAAACAGTGAGCGACCTGTTGAACGTAAACTGTCAGCAAGCAAACTGTTTAGGATTTAGCACATAGGTATAACATGAATTATTCAAGCCGCTCTCCGATTGTTTTAACACTAACAGCACTGCAGCGGTCTTAGTTTAGGCCTACATAAACACAAAAAAAGTAAGTTTTTCAATTGCAATTTACCTCTCTTTGTCTCTTGGAAATTTGAAAAAGGACTTGCCAACACAACTTTTCTTGTATCTGGCATTATGGCAATTGATGGCTGTGCAAAAGTCACCGCCCTGTTTCACTCGGTCGCCTTTTGACTTTCTGCCACGAGCCATTTTCAGCATGCTGACAAGGGCGTATAACTCGTACCTTTCCTCTCGCGGTTCTGTACCAAGTTCCCCCTCTTTCTATCATTAAGCTCTTTGATAATACGCAGCACGCGAGCATGAATATTGGTCACAGACCGCTGCGCTTTGGGCTCTACTGAGGATAAGCGCGTGTATAGCATCCATTATTATTAATCTTCTTCTTCTTCTTCTTATTATTATTATTATTATTATTATTATTATTATTATTATTAGGCTTATATATTTCCAGCAATTTGTAGGCAAACGTGAATCTATAACTCTGGTCAATGTGTTTTATTCACAATAACCCTTCGTCTACAGTCAGTCATAACAAACGGCGAATACTAAAACCCCTTTTGGCTGTATAGGCTAATGTCGCTGCAACCAATATTAAACCATAAGATGTATTTAATACCTTAAGTACTGCTTTGATGTAAATCGATTAATTCCTTTGTTTAGGTGCCTATTAATAGCATCAAAGTTGATCCTAAAAATAGAACCGCTGACAAAGTGTATACAGTAGGCAGATTTGTTTGTTTACGCAACAAAGATTTACGCCTAGAGCTAAACGGTCGGGCAATAAGCTTTCCCCTCATTTCATTTGTTAATGTGGCAACAATGCAATTTTCTAAGTAAAGTCATTGCATAATGAGTATTTCTTCACTTTAAAAATAAGTTTAAAACTCCAAAACCATTTTTTAAGGAAAGTATAATTATTGTTTTCATAAATAAATTCCGCAGTTTCGTGCATATTATTAACAACTGCTAGCACTTAGCGGCAAGAGGTAGGATCCATAAAAGGCCCCATTTCCAAGGCTTTGTTTTACTGTTGCCAAAAACGGATTTAACCTAAACTTGGCATTGTCTTTTAATTAAACGATGTGGGCTTTCGTTGCTCACACCGACCGCTCAGGTTTGAATTTTTAATTTCGGTTATGATAGGGAGTTTATCTCCCCTTATTTGTAACGTACAGCCGCGTAACCCTTGACCCAAGTTCCGAGTGAGCCACGCTGCATGATGTGTGTCTTTGAGGTCTGGGGTAGGGTAGCCTCTATTTGATCAAACCTAAAACCAAAAATCGTACTGTTGTTTTCACTGTTTCAGTCTCTTATAGGCTTTGGTAGCTGCTATAGCTCCAGAATATTGACTGGCTAGCCAACGGCTGCTATTAATAGGCATAAAACTACGGAATTTATTTATTTCTACTTTCATGTATATATTCGAAAGAGGTTTTTTAAGTTTGTAAGCTTATTTTTCAGTTGGGCAACACTCACTGTAAATGTTAAAAGGACATGCCCGTAGGGCGTGGTCAAAGTGGTTGTGTTATTATAAATAAGTTGTTAAACATACATTTATTCAACAAACCAGATAATTGTGCAAGGCAAAAACATCAGGGCGCACACAAACAACAGACTTAAAAGATTGTGTTACAGGTTGTTTATTTATCAATAGCCGATTCAGCCCCTAAATTCGTTTGTCCACGCAGCCTGTTCAGTCAGCAACAAGGCAGGAGTCGTCTTCTGAAGTTTTCCAACTTTATTCAGCAAACAATCAACAGCTGCATACAAGATCTTTTTTTGGAAATCACAACAAAGATAATCAAAAATTATCCTCACAAGCAGACAGTGCATTACTTATATAGCCTCTGTGCAGTCGAGAAAAAGTTCGAACATTCCAGCATGACGCAATAACACCCAATCAAAAAAAAAGCTCGTCACTGGAACTATGCATTGCCTTACGTCATATAATGTTTAGATTCGATCAGCTCTTACCCGTAAGGTCTGGAAGCTTCGATCGATAATAAACAAGTAATTCCAGAAAATGTTGAACAATATTAACCGACTAAAATTATCATTATTATACAATGCTTTTTCTAGCAACAGCGCAAACTTACATCAGAGGTAAAGACAAGTTATTATTGCATGCCTTGCAAAGCAAAATGATCTTGTGCGTCTCAATCGTAACAGAGTGCTACCAAAATAATAAATAATGTATCCAAACTATCCCTGGCAGACGACAACAAACAACAAACAAAACCATTGATATCAATGCAAGAGAGAAGCAAATTATAAATAAAAAATAGTAAATTAAAAAAATTGTACCATTGTATCAGACAATGCGTCCCGACAGGAAGTCCTCTCAAGGATCGCACAACCAACTGCTGCCCTGGCGAGGTTGAAGCCAAGTTGGAAAGACAGGACCATCAGTCTACATTCCAAGGTAAAGCTGCTGCGCTCCCTTGTCATCTCCATCTTCCTATATGCTTGCAAAACATGGACCCTCACAGCAGATCTCCAACGAAGAATACAAAGCATGGATATGAAGTGCTACAGAAGACTTCTGGGCATTTCCTATACCCGGCACATTTCCAACGACGAAGTCCGACCATCACACAAGCCATTGGACAACACGATGTCCTGCTCAAAGTGGTGAAAAAACGGAAACTCCGATGGTATGGCCACGTCACCAGATCATCAGGTCTTGCGAAGACCATCCTGCCAGGCACAGTGCAAGGAGGTAGAAGAAGAGGGAGGCCGAAAATTATGTGGGAGGACAACATTCGAGAATGGACTGGTTTGACACTGAGCGAAACAATCAGGGTTGCTGATGACAGGGAAAGATGGTTAACTGGTTAAACGATCATCTGTGGTGCCCCTAAGGAATTCCGAGTTACGGGATAGGATAGGATAGGATAGGATAGGATACGATAGGAATTTTAAAAAATAAGATAAACTGAATAAAACATTATGACAAACACAAACGTCTGATCTGAGACAGTTATCAGCCATATTTTAAGACGTCCGACAGACCATCACTAAAGCCATTGGACAACATGATGACCAGCTCACAGTGGTGAAGAAACGGAAACTCCGATGGTATGGCCACATCACCAGAGCATCAGGCCTTGCTGAGCCATCCTGCAAGGCACGATGCAAGGAGGCAGAAGAAGATAAAAAGAGATGGGAGGACAACATTCGAGAATGGACTGGTTTGACACTGAACGAACCCATGAGGGTTGCTGAGAACAGAGAAGGCTGGAGTACGCTGGTTAAACGATCATCTGTTGTGCCCCAACGACCTTCACGTTACGGAATAGGATAGGAAAGGATAGGATAGGAAATTTATTTTCCATTTTTAGCCCAATAACTACTTTGTTCTAGGTCTGAGTTTATAATTTGTGCGTGAATGTCAGTGTTTTTTAGAGCTAGATACATGATAGTTTTGTCAGCAAAGAGTTTGATGGTGGATTCAATTATTACAACCATATCAATAATGTATACGATAAATAATATAGGGCTCGAGACAGACCTTTGAGGTACGCCTGCTGAGAAATAATTTGCTCGGTAAGGTTTTCCGTTTTAAGTTGATACAATAGACCCTATCCTAACCCTGACACCAGAAACGTATTATTGGCTATTGGCTGCGTGGTTCCAAAATAGGGTCAACGGTCACCCGACTTTTTTATTGGTTTAACGTTAAACTGGGGTGGGTAATCACTCCCTTTGAGAACAAAAACGGAAAATTCAAACTTTAGCGGTTGGTTTGAGCTGCAAAAGTCAAATGTATCATTGTGTATTGTAATAACAATTGGAATTTTAATATAAACCCGTTACCGCAAAAAGTAAACAAAGCCTTCAAATAGTTCCACACACAAAATGAATACAAGGAAAAAAAAACCAAGGTTTCTTTTTCGAGGAGCTGAAAGGTGAGTTGATGGCTTCGACTAGATCAGCTACGGTTTGGGAAAGCGATGCCATTATACATGTAGGTCAAGCTTTATATGTCCAATCGTTATTGGGTTTTATTTCTCAACGGGTTGTCCGGCTCCTGTTCCCTTGCCAGGAAGTGCGATAAAGTTTTATCAGCTACGAATATTCTTTGGATAGCGAAGCTATGATTCTTCTCCTAAATAGCAGAAGAATGACAGTGGCAAACTTTCACAAACTAAATGACAAGATATATAGCCAATCACGTCGCAACACGTGCAAAGGGTCTGAATAATTAATTATCGCGAGACGCTTTTTTCGCATTGCCTCATGGGACACTGACATTGACAAAAAGCGCAAAAGGGTTGGGTAACCCTATAACATGCATTTCTTCCGGGTAATTCCCATTGGATCCAACCCTCTGTCCTTTAGGAACAATATTCTTTTTACTTCACATTAACAATTCCACACACAAACACAGCAATACACGCACCCTCTTCCCTCTCCCATTCCTCTTCCCCCCTCACCCCCCACAGACACTTCAATACAGTAGACCACTACCTTTCCACCGCCACACCCCAACGCATGTTAAAAAAAAAAAAACAACATCATTCTGTCAACAAGGAAAAAGGTTACAGGCTCAAATAAACATGAAGGGTTTCAGTCTGGGTCGATCGGGATGGCTCAGTTGTCTGGGGCGATTGACAGGGCGCGTCGTATTGCTAGTTGGCAAGTTGCCAAGTTGGCGTCTTTGACGGCTTGAGTTACAGCCTCATTGGGAAAGTGCGCTGGATGAATCAAAAACAGACTTTAGATAATGCGAAACGGACATTGCCGTCCTTTCCTCCATGGCTTGACGTTGTAAGCGAGCTGGCGTGTTGGCTGACCGGAGTAAGAGCCAGAGCCTTCAGCAGGTCTGTAAGCTAATGTATAAAAACAAAGCATGGAGATGAGGTGCTACAGAAGACTTCTGGGCATTTCCTATACCCAACACATCACCAACGACGAAGTCCGACAGACCATCACACAAGCCATTGGACAACACGATGACCTGCTAACAGTGATGAAGAAACGGAAACTCCGATGGTATGGACACGTCACCAGATCATCAGGCCTTGCAAAGACTATTCTGCAAGGCACAGTGCAAGGAGGTAGAAGAAGAGGGAGACCGAAAAAGAGGTGGGGGGACAACATTCGAGAATGGACTGGTTTGACACTGAGCGAAGCCATCAGGGCTGCTGAGGACAGAGAAAGATGGAGTATGCTGGTTAAACGATCATCTGTGGTGCCCCTACGACCTCCGGGTTACGGGACAGGATATGATAGGATAGGATGCAAGCGGACAAAGGCCGTGCCTCCATTCCTTGGGTACCGCTTTTATGTGGAACAAGCATGAATAATTGAACAAGTAGATCAAAGAACCTCGGCGGCTGCCAATAACGTCTTACGCAACGTCGCCACTTCCAGAACGCTTTATGTCAAGCATCAAATGCTGACTTATGCAAGAAATAAATCATCTTATTATTTATTTATTAGCTCCCGAGCACTTTAAGCTCAGCTCCGGAGCTATTGTTTTTGGTTTTGTCCGTCCAATCAGTGTCCGGCGTCCGGAGGTAATATTTGTGCACTTTTCACTGAAACTAATGCACGAATTTCTGTGAAACTTGGTATTTAGTTAGGAAATAGGGAACTGTACCAAATGACAACAAAGTATGCATATTGGGTCAGTGATGTTGCTAGAAACTTTCAGCATAGGCCATTTGGCCGATTCGTTAACAAACCTTTAGAACATTTAGAAAATCTTTAAGCCATCATTTTGACTTCTTTCCAACACCAAACGAGAGGCCACTGGTAAGTTTTGGTTTATTTTTCGGCGGCAAATGAAAAGTTTTATTTCCGGAAGCACGCCGTTCGCAACAAGGGACGTTACTCTAACTCTCTCTGCTGATGCATGTGTCGTCTGCTTGGCGCTTCCGATACGCGATGTTCGACAAAAACTCATAACACCTTTATTTATCCGAAAGGAAATTAATATGGCCAGAAGCAATAACAATGAAACAGACATGAGACAAGCAAACAAAAAAGGGACAAAGGGTGGCCGATAGAGGCGTAAAAACCTAGGACAGCGGGCCGATCAGAACATGTCTCTTTCGGACATTTTGGAATTTTATCGGTCAATGGCCGATTTGCCGACGAAAACGACATCACTGTTGGGTGAAGTCATCATGGTGGTGTCATATTTTGTTGTTGTAGTTTTTCTCTCTTCTAATCCTATTTTCTCTTAAACTACCGGAGGGATTTGGTTCAAGTTTGGTACGTACTTAACTTGTGCTTTTAAGGTAAAACCAAACTTATTCAAATCAAGTGACTTAATCGTAGTGACGTTTTTTTTTATAGTTTTTTTTTAAAGAACACTTTAACATATTTTAATTTTGTTTAAAAAATTTCCTATGTAATTAGAGTGTACATATGCCTTGAACCTTAAACGAAACTATGGTATATTAAGTGACGTCATCGTGTGACCTCATCATGGTGACGTTTTAAATCCTATTTTATCCCAAAGTACTGGAGGGATTTGGTTCAAATTTGGTTTATACGTAGACTTTCCCCATGCCTCCAACGTAAAACCCAGCTTATTCAAATCGAGAGACGTACTGTAATCATGATGACGTCAACTTTTAATTAATTATACTTTTTAAAAACCTTTCCTTTAAACTTTGTATGTAATGAGAGTGTACAGATGCGTCCGTCCGGAGATGATTTAAACCGTCCGAGGCGCCAGCTTGCATTCTTAGGCATATCGTCTAACGCCTCAATCGTTGTATTTATGTAACTGGCACTCACAACCTGGGATATGAGCGTAAATATTTTTAAAATCTGGGAATAATATCTTCATAATCCTCCTCTTCCTCATTCTCCTCCAACTTCTCCCTTTTTGTTCTTCTCCTATATTGTGATATACAGGGTGTGTGTGTGTGTGTGTGTGTGTGTGTGTGTGTGTGTGTGTGCATGTAGAAACGACGTTCTGATGACACACACATGAAACTCCACATGGTTTCTTCTGACTTTTTTTGGAAGGCCGTACTATTTTGACGTCAAAATAGTGCTCCGTTGAGTTAGAGCTGTTTTAGCATTAGGGTTAGGTTAAGGGTTAGGGTTTGGGGTTAGGGATAGCTTCAAAACTTTGAAAATGTCAAAATAATGTCAAAGAAATGAAAAGTGTGTCAAAATGATCCCTGGTTTTTTTTTTTAACAACAGTCATCAGAACGTCGTTTCTACAAAAAGGTGTGTGTGTGGGTGTGTGTGTGTGTATGTGTGTGCATTTACACTGACACTCACAAATACCCCCGCATAATACATACACATCGCACGGAAATATTTCCGTATTTGCACGTGCCCAAGTGCACACAAAAAACACAACACATACATACACACACGCACACACACACACACACCTACACGCTCACACACACGTGAGTTTTCATAGAGGTCTTTTACATTTCCGGAAGCCCCTCCGCGGATATGACACAAAAAGATGACACTATTTTCCGTCCGCAACAATAGCTCATTCTCTCTTCTCTTCCGTCTTCTTCGTCATCTTCCGTCTTCTTCTTCGTCATTTCTTCTCCTTCTTCGTCTCCTTCTTCTTCCTCGCCACCAACGCCTTTATGCACTGAGCGAGAGATCGTTTATCAGTTTGGAAAACAAGTTGCTCTCAACCAACATCCAATTACACAGAAGGGAGGAAAGTATTCTAGGAAAGTAAACTAAAGTAAACTAAACGAAAGTAAAGTACAAGGCTGTGTTATACTAGCAGCTTTTGATGCGAAATCTTCCTGAGTTATAGTTCCTTTTTCCACATGTTGACAAGTTATGTTGATGTTTTCACGGTCCTGATGGTTTATTGGATTCCATTTAGTTCAATTTAGCTAGTCAGTTATTAGGCTAGGTTATTAGGCTTTCTGCAAGGGATTACGACAGGCATTACATTACTCAAGTACATTAGATATACACACTTAGCGTTATAAACTGCCATTGAGGAATAAAATTAAAATACACGAAATAAACACACACACACAAAGACACACACATACACAAACACATATTAAATACATGAAAACACATACACGCAGACAACCCCACACACAACACAAATGCACACGAAGTCCCCAAACACACAAACACACTACATTCCCTTCCCCGTCACTCTCTCCCCCTCCTGTCCACCCCAGACATCCCACATTGTCCTCGCTGCTTGTCTGCTTCTGACAATGCAGTTCTTGTCCTTGATCATCAAAGGAAATTCCAACACCTGCCGCACTAGCTATTCCGTTCACAACAACAACAACAACAATAACACTACTACTACTACTACTACTACTACTACTACTAATACTACTACTACTACTACTACGTATATTAAAACGTGTTCTGAATAAATACAGTTCAAGTCTCCCAGAGATAGCCTGGCTAGAGAGCGTTCATTTCCAATGCCGGTTGCGTGTGTTTAATCGCTACCGATTCAGTAATACCAGACGACTGCTCGCCCCCCCCCCCCCCTCCCTCTCTCTCTCTCTCTCTCTCTCTCTCTCTCTCTCATATCCCGCCCCGTCTCTCCCTCTGTCTCTCTCTGCAGCCTTTTCATGACCACCCTGGGGACAGTTTTCAAGTGTTAGGTCTACATTGTGATGTTTTTTCGCAGATGAATAAAGGCTGAGCTTGGGTTAAGTATAACTCTTTTTTTTCTTCTTTTCTTCTACGGATCATATTCGTAGAAGGAGTGTTCTAGTACATGTCCACAAAAGGGGTGGAGTAACGCAGTGGTTATTTCAAAAACACACGACTCCACAAGTTAAGCACAATCAATCGCGGTTAGGACTTGGATTGCTGACCTCCAAACGTAAAGACAAAAGCAAAATATCGCCCAACATTCTTGTTGTTGTTGTATCAAATTTTATTAATCAGATCGCCCAACATTCACTGTCACGCCAGTTCAACTGCATGCGAATTGATTTTTTATAACTGGGAAATATTAACACAAAAACAAGGGAGAGAAAATGGGCTCCGGGATCACAAAGCTGGCCCCAAAAAAGGGAAAGGATAACCCCTATTACCCTTACGAGCAAAACATTGAAGTAAAATAGAAGATTGCTAGCTTTGTTCCTATCCTCTCTTCTTATCTGTTTTATCTTCCCTTAGGCGTATTATTTGAATTGGAATTTATTAATTTATTTATTTATTTATTTTATAATAATAATAATAATAATAATAATAATAATAATAATAATAATAATAATAATAATAATAATTATTATTATTATTATTATTAAAAATAAAGGATTAAAGAATTTTTAAAATTTCCTATTATTTAATTGTAATGTTAAATTCTACTCAATGTATTTTTCACCCTTTAACTTTTGAATACTTTTAACTTTATTCACCAATTAGCATTGCTCTTTTCTAAATATCATTTAATTCATTCTTGGACTTCTGTTGGGAAGTATTGTTTCGTTGTGTTCAGCTTTGTCCGCCTGACGAAGAGCTTAGCTCGAAAATGTTTATTGTGTTGCTTAATTTCTCTTTTTTTTTCCCTTCCAAATTAGCAGGTTTTGGTTGTTTTATTAGCGTCTTTTTCATCTGATAATAAGACGAACTTTTTTGTCCAAATTAACATTCTTCTGGTTGTTCAATGTCTTCTTTATCTGATGATAAGACGAACTTCTTTGTCCCAATTTGCTTTCTTTTGGTTGTTTTATTAACGTCTTCTTCATCTGATAATAAGACGAACTTCTTTGTCCAAATTAGCAGGTTTTGTTTGTTTTATTAACGTCTGCTTCTGTTGATGATAAGACGAATGTCTTTGTCCAAACTAACAGGTGTTTTTTTAAAATTATCTTCTTCATCTGATGATAAGACGAACTTCTTTGTCTAAATTAACAGGTTTTGTTTGTTTTATTAGCTCCTTCATCTGATGATAAGGCACTTTTTAAAAATCCAAATTAGCAGGTTATATTTGTTTTATTAACGCCTTCTTCATCTGATGATAAGACGAACTTCTTTGTCCAAATTAATGATCTAAAGCAACAACCATGTAATGTAATGTAATGTCCAAATTAGCATTGTGTTGTTTTATGTATTTTTTTTCTTATTATTACAAACAAAAAGTTACAGTACAATTTATGTTCTTTGACTTTACGGCTGTTTTCACAAGCTTTACCATTTGTTTTCACTACTGGCAACGATATAGGTTTAGCACTTTCGAGAGGATTTGCGGATCTCCTTCATCTCAGAGCCAGAAATATGACCTTGTGCTTCAATATTTTCTATTTTGGATCCACTTAAAACGAAATTAAAATTCATTTTATTTTTTTCTTGTATTTTTCATTTTTGGCAGCGATCTGGTTTTTAGACAGAATTGTTGACGTTTTAAAAGAAAAGCGACAAAAGTGGTTGCACTCTAAAAGAAACGCTATATGCGCTATGGGCCTGGTTTGTAGTTGAATATTCATGAGAAATACAACTGGTTTTGTTGAATATTCATGGAGCTACATTATTTACCTTTTTTCGTTTTTTTTTTTTCCTGTCTCTGTATTTTTATTTGGATATGGCCCTGCTGACTGGTTTTGATTGATTGATTTTTATTGTTGCTTACAGCGGACTTTTCCGACAAATCAGGACGGACAAAGATCCGAGATCTGCCGAAACAAGTGGGAAAATTGAATGCCTCCACCGGCCAGTCACTACAATAAAGAATACAAGGTTTTGGGTTGAATATTCATGCGAAATACACGATTACAAAAACATAGAATATTCATTATTCATTTTTTTTTTTTTTTTTTTTAATCTCCCCTGTCTCTGTACAAGGTTGGGGGGTGAGGGGGGTTATTGTGGATATAACAGGCCCTGCTATTTTGAACTTTTGATTGATTGATTGATTTATTGTTGCTTTACCGCGGACTCTTCCGAGCCAAATCAGGACCCCCCCCCCATAAAAATCTGCCCCCTAAAAATTGAACCCCCCTCCACCGGCCAGTCAAAAAGACATCCCACGCGGGGGACCACCTCCTACGCGAACACCACAAAAAAAAAAAAAAATAAACCATCAAAAACATACATATAAAAAAAAAATAATAATACATAGAAGCCCTAGTGACCACCCCGAAATCCCAACACTCCCAACACAAACAAGGAGTCCCAGGAAGAGTTTTGAAAAAAGGTATAAAAAGAAAAAAAAGAAAAAAAAAAAAAGAGCAAATGAAAAAATAAATAAAAAAATTTTCTATTTATTTATACAAAAACACTGCCGCAGTGAATTAGTCATGCCTACAAAGGCAAGACAGGTTTTCAACTGGGGCTTTCACTGTTCCCTTTATAGGTTAGAACAATCTACAGTGACAAGATTGCTCATGACCCCAAGGGGTGGCTGACTGGAACTGACATGGCCTCCCATTGTCTGCGCCATAATTATTCTTTTGCTTGGAGTGAAGTGATGGAGGGGTAGGTGCGTTTGGATTCAAATTTAGCTAACATAATGCAAAAAGAAAAAGGTATGAATATATAAATGTGGAGAAATTGTAAAATTGCCGACTTTGTGAAATCGGCAGCTGATTTGCAGATTTCGTGAAATTGGCAATCGCTTGCCGATAACGCGAATTCTGCAGGCTGTTGCCGAAATAGTAGTGAAAAGGTTTTTCAAAGTTGACAAATTCGTGAAATAGGCGATTTTACCAAATCGGATGTCGATTTCTGTCACGTGGGTTTATGGGTTTTAGGGCTCTGCACAATGGATTGATGTAAACCTCACGCTTTATCCTATGGGAACTGCTAGTTCGTCACCCTGTGGATTACTATAATAAATTTATTTATTTAGCTCGGTCTGTGTAAAGGCTGGGTTATAGAGATAGATAGAAAAATGGTAAAAGATTACTGTCACACTAGCTTTCACACGGCTATGAATCATATGTAGTCCAGCCACTTGATAACAGTTAAACATCACCCATTTATTTCTTCTACTCTATACAAGATTCTCTAAGTACTAATCTACCTTAAACGTTAAATAGTCACTGTGAATAATTCGATCGCTGATAGTCTATGCAGCTAATTGTTCATCCTTGGGCACTAGATGTTAGTGTTCATGAGAAATGGACTACTGTGGTCCTGTAGCTCTCAGTTTTGTGTGCACACACTGCTATTGACTTAACTGTGAGTCTGGCGTGACGTGCTGTGGTCGGTTTGTTGACAACTTGTGTTGTCTTCTTCTGGTTTTTCCCTGTGGGTAGACTGGTTGGCTTTCCTCGCACAATGCTGGGGATACCGTTGCAACCAACTGATGCGTCGACGAGGTTTCGTCTGAGGCTGTGTTGGGCTCACTACAGAACGCCTGTACGTCTGTAACATATGAGACGAAATTCTGCACAACCTTGAATGATAGGTGTGTGCAGAGCGTCTCACTGAAGGTCGTAATAGCCCTCAGTGATTAGCTCCACATCTACATATATAAGCGACGAACATTCTGCTAAGTCCGTGGTCCACTGGAATCTCCACTCTAATTTCCTATACATTCATAAATATAAAACATGGCTACTTATACACATCAAGAATTAATAATATTATACACATTCATTTGTACAGTCACTGGTCTGTAAGCATACATATAAGTTAAACAACAGTGGTTCAGTACATAATTCAAGATGGCGGTGGCCGGTCGTCTTTTTGCCTCGTGGTCAGCTACGCCACGTGTTCGGCAAAGTTGGGCTAACAATTCAATTCTATGCATATCAAATTTCACAAACATAATTCAACAATAATATAATACATCACAATGAAATAGAAATATGTTCATTTACCTTCGCGACAATATCAGGCCAGTGGCTACTGGTGTAAATTCGGATTTACACAAGTACTGCGTCCTAGTCTTTTCTGAAGAGAACTACTGCTAAGCTGTGTAGCAGTGTACTGCTCCGTTGTTTCAACTCGACTGAAGTAAGCTATGCGAGGTTTTGACACAGTCCGAACTGGCTCTAACCACTTTGCCTGCGTCTCATTGGTTAAACTTTCTCGCCTATCGTAATTACGATGATGTCATTGCTTTAGCCAGCGTCAACTACCACTGTGTGTAGGCGGCATATGCTATTGCTACGCTTGATTACTTTCATCGTCTGCTGCTTGCTACTTTGAAATTCTAATATTATACAGACTAACCAAGCTAAATATTAAAATAAGCAGAGTAAAACTAGTCCTCCCGCGACAGGCTCCCTCAACTGAAAAAAGGCGATGACTACTGGATTCGACCTTTTTCTACTACAGGGCCTAGTTTAACACTGCGCTATCCTAGGGTCCTATTTACATGCTAGTTAAGTTGCTCTACCTGAGCTGCAATGCTATGCCAGGTAGCTATGGGCTCTAGTGATAGGGTTTTACTGGGCGGGGACGAATTCTGGTGCTGTGGCCCTTAGTTGTGTTGGGTGGGCGACAGCTGCTGTGTCCTCCACGAGATGGCGACTGAGATAGTCGGCTCCGTGGTTCTCTTTGCCGGGGATGTACTCGATTTGGAATGAGAATGCCTGAAGGGTGAGTGCCCATCGCATCAGGCGAGAGTTCAAAGACTTGGAGGCTGCCAGGAACGATAGTGGTTGATGGTCCACCTGAACTGTGAAGTGGGTCCCATACAGGTAGAGTTGGAACTTCAGTATGGCCCAGACTAGTCCAAGGCATTCTTTCTCCGACGTGGCGTAGTGGGTCTCGGCGGGTCTCAATTTTCTGCTTGCGTAGGCGACCGGGAATAGCGTCTCTGCATTCTTGGGGTCGCGCTGTAGCAGTACTGCTCCGAGGCCTAAGTCGCTTGCGTCGGTTCGAAGAACGAATGGCTGAGTCAAATCGGGTAGGTGGAGTACTGGCGCCGATGTCATTCTGTCCTTGAGTGTTTGGAATGCTGTCTCGCATTCCGCTGTCCATACGACTTTGTCCGGGGCGATTTTCCGGGTTCCATTTGTCAGTGGCACTGCGATGCTGTTGTAGTTGGGGATGAATTTCTGGTAGAAGCCGCAGAGTCCTAGAAACGACTGCACTTCCTTCTTGGTCTTGGGCCTAGGAGCGTCGAGTAGGCGTTTCACTGTCTTTTCTACCGGTCGCAGGCTTCCTTGACTGATGGTGTGTCCCAGAAATTCTAGTTCTGTGAATCCAATCTGACATTTGGTGGGTCTTGCCGTCAATCCCGTGTCTCTGAGGCGGGCGAGTAGTTGTTGTAGGAGCGTGACATGTTCCTCCCACGTAGGTGTTGCGATGAGGATGTCGTCCATAAACGAGTGTAGGTGCTCGCTGCTCAGGGGTGCCAGGAGTTTCCTCATCATGGCGCTGAAGATGCTGGGTGCGTTGTGGAGTCCGAATGGAAGTACATTGAACTCAAAGTGTCCTTCCATAGTGCTAAACGCTAGGTACTTTCGGACTTGTGGTTGTACTGGTATCTGGTAGTATCCTTTGCTGAGGTCGATGCGTGAGAAGTACTTCGCTCGCTGTAGCTTGGCAAATAGGTCTGTCTGGTCCGGGAGTGGCTCTGGCTGGAACTGCGTTACCGCATTCAGGAGTCTGAAGTCGATGCACAGTCGATGCTCTCCGTTGGGTTTTCGCAACAATACCGTGCCTGCGCTGTAGGGTGAAGTAGACTCTGAGATGATTCCGGCTGCCAGTAAGGTGTCTATCTCTTCCTTGATGGCTCGCTGTTGCGACAGTGGCATCGGGTAGAGCTTCTGGCGGACGGGTGTTGGGTCGGTCACCGTTAAGGTTACTTCGACGAGGTCTGTCCTCCCTGGTCGGTCTGTGAGCACAGTCTGATGTTGTCGAATGACCTGTAGTACTTGCTGTTGCTGTTTAGCGGCTAGGTCTCCGTTGAGTATCACGTCTTTGTAGGTTTCTTTGGAGTGCAGGGGATACTCTACTGCATTGGTCTCCATGCTTTCTCCTTCTTCCGCGATGGCGATGGCTAGCAAGTTGTGAGTGCTGGGAGTCGCTGGTCGGTCCGTATACTTCTTGAGAAGATTGATGTGGTGGTATCGGGTTCTCCCGTTTACTTCTATTTGGTAGACTGTCTTGGATTTCTTTGCAGTCACCCGATACGGTCCTCTCCAAGCGATGTCCAGCTTGTTGGTTCCACTTGGAAGTAAGAGTAGCACTTGATCGCCGACTTGCAGTTCTCTGTCCTTCGCGTGGCGGTTGTAGTACTTCGCCTGACGGGCTCTTGCCTTCTTCAGTGCTTCACCAGCTTTCTTCCACGTTGCTTTGAGAGTTTCCTGCAGGTCTGCGACGTACTTGGTGGCACCTCTTGGTGTGTCGTCTATCTTGGCTTCCGTCCAACTTCTGCGTAGGGCTTCTAGCGGTCCGGCTAGAGGTCTGCCGAATAGCAATGTTGACGGGGTGTAGCCTGTGGCTGCATGGGGCGTTTCTCTATATGCGAACAGTGCCGCATTCACGTAGATGTCCCACGCTTCTGGATTGTCGTCGGCGACTTTCCTGAGTATGGTGAGAAGGGTTCCATTCAGTCTTTCTACTTGTCCGTTGCTGGCTGGGTGGTACGGTGGTGTGCGAATGTGATGGACTTGTATCAACTCGAACACGTCTTGCATCAGGCGGCCGGTGAACTGAGATCCGTTGTCCGTTCTAATGCTGTCCGGGAATCCGACTCTGGTAAAGATGGCGATGAGTGCATCTGCAATCTTCCTGGTGTCGATCGCTGGCAACGGGACTGCTTCGCACCACATCGTACATGCGTCGACGAGTGTGAGTAGAAATCTGTTCCGCTTCTTTGTCATGGGCAGTGGTCCTACTATGTCTACTGAGACTTGCTGGAATGGTACGCCGACTACTACCGATGGTCCTAAGGTAACTGGTACGGTGTGATGTCGCGGGGAATATCGTTGACATTGGTGGCAAGATTTCACGTAGCGCTTGACATCCTCCGTGATTCCTGGCCAATAGTAGTGTGCGCTGATTCTCTGCACTGTGGCTCCAATTCCCATGTGTCCGCTGAGTGGCATGCTGTGGCCTAATTCTAGTACTTGGGCTCGAAGGGTGGCTGGTAGTACTAGTTGGGTGTGATCTCCATCTCCTTGTCGATGTAGAACTCCCTCTTCCATGTAGAAGTCTCCCTTGTGCGGGGGTGTGTGCGCCTTGGGTAGCTTCTGGAAGCACTTCGCTATCGAGGCGTCCGCTTTCTGTGCTGTTTTGATCTCTTCGAGTCCTGGGTTCGGAGCTAACTCGGGCTGGGGTGGTTGGTTTTTAGCTTGGGCCCTGGTTTGCACTGCAGCTATCTCTACAGTTTTAGGGGGCGTGCCTAAGAACACATACCTACAACCTAGCACTAGATCATACAGGGGTTTCTGTAAAACAGCTGCTTGGATTCGTCCTGTGACATACCTACTCTCTACTTCTATCCATGCTATTGGGCAAGTAGTCGTCGGTTTCGTCAAGTCCGCTCCTTGTAGTTCGACTGTCTTGTCGGTCAAGTCCGCGCGCGATACAAGAGATTCGCTAACTATCGCGTCGTATGATAGACCTGTGTCATACAGACAGTTCGCTTCTTTTCCGTTGACCTTGACCGTGTCTGTCACCGATGGGTGATCTCCGATTGTGTGTGGCTTGTTACCGCTGCTTTGAGTTAGAACTCTGTGCGCTGGCCGGCTTTCGCGCTCTTCCCTACGTTGTGCGGCCAACTTGAAACATTCTGCGGTGGAGTGATTGTTTCTGTTGCAGAACGAACACTACCGTTTCTGTTCTGCAGGACCTCTTTTCCCGAATTCCGTGTTGGGTCCTTTATTCTGCCCAGGTCTGGGGTTATACGGCTTATTCGCGGTGCGCTCTTCCCGGTTAGGGCTTCTTTTCTGTGCCTCTTTCCCGTTAGGCTTTAGGTCTCGCCTGAAGCTCTTGGCTTCTCCGTGGGCGGCCACGTACCTATCTGCGACCTTGACCAGATCTTCCAGTCTTTCCGCGCCCTGCTCTACTGAGAATGTCCTCAGCTCGGGGGTCATGGTTTCCCGTAGCTGTTCCCATACTAACAGTTCTGTCAGTCCATCATACGTCTTAGCCGTGGCTGACTGGCTAATCCACTTATCCAGCATTGTGGACAACCGATCCGCGAACTGCGCGTAGCTCTCTCCTTTCCCTCTCCGATTGGTGCGGAACTTTTGCCGGTAGCATTCTCCTGTTAGTTCGAATCCCGTTAGGAGTGCCTCTTTTACCTTGTGATAGTCAGTCACTCTGTCAGTCGGTAGCTTACTGTAGATGTCATAAGCCTTTCCTCTAAGCCCTTGACTAAGCTTAAAAGACCAATGAGTGGGATCTAGTTTATACTCTGTTGCTAGACGCTCAAACCTAGTCAGATAGAGATCTAGACCTTCTTCTCTCTCATTGAATGTTCCCAGTGGAAATGACATTCCTTGTACAGGGTTGGATGCTACCTCTAGCTGATCTGATTGGGGAGGGGTTGAGGAAGAACTTGAAGCTCCTGATCCCAATCTTCTTAGCTCTAACTCTGTCTGTCTTTTTCCTTTTCTTCCCTCTCTTTTTCTTTTTCTGCCCGCTCATACTCCCATCTCCTACTTTCTGCTTCTCTTTCTGCCGCTACCTTCTTCTGTTCTGCTTCTAGCTCTAGTTTCTTCTGCTCTCTTGCTGCTTCTAACTCTGCTTTCTTTTGCTCTGCTTCTAAGGCTAGTTTCTTCTGCTCTGCTTCTAGTTCTAATTCGGCTTTTTTCTGTGCAGCTTCTTATTCTAATTTCTTCGCCTCTCTCTCTGCCTCTAATTCTGCCTTTTTCTGTTCTCTCTCTGCGGCTCTCTCTGCCGCTTCGAGTTTCTTCGCCTCTCTCTCTGCTGCTCTCTCTGCCTTAGCCTCCTGTTTCTCTACCTCTGCATTGATATACGCAATTAGGTCTCCCCCTGCTAAGTGTAAAGATTCTCCCAATTCCTTGAAGCGCAATCTCAAGGCCACTGGGTCCGACATTGTCAAGAGTGTCTATGAACAACCTCTGAATCACGTGGAATACCAAAACACTAGCAATATTGCAATTCAATAACAACAATGCAAAGACCATAAAATTCGTAATCAACAATAGAATAAAACAAGAGTCAAATGGCATACAACAGTTATTTAAGCAAAACCTGCAAAAGAACAATGCAACATACAGGCACAAAAACAATTGAAGCAAAAAAGTTTTTAAGTAAAGTGTATTGCACCAAAAACTGAGTCCTGCCTACACTTACTTACTATTCTAAGTTATTCTACTACTACTACCGTTATCTAATTTTATGGTACCTAGATCCGGTTATACCCAGTTCCTATTATCCACAGATCCTGGCAGGCTCGCCAATTATAGTGTCACGTGGGTTTATGGGTTTTAGGGCTCTGCACAATGGATTGATGTAAACCTCACGCTTTATCCTATGGGAACTGCTAGTTCGTCACCCTGTGGATTACTATAATAAATTTATTTATTTAGCTCGGTCTGTGTAAAGGCTGGGTTATAGAGATAGATAGAAAAATGGTAAAAGATTACTGTCACACTAGCTTTCACACGGCTATGAATCATATGTAGTCCAGCCACTTGATAACAGTTAAACATCACCCATTTATTTCTTCTACTCTATACAAGATTCTCTAAGTACTAATCTACCTTAAACGTTAAATAGTCACTGTGAATAATTCGATCGCTGATAGTCTATGCAGCTAATTGTTCATCCTTGGGCACTAGATGTTAGTGTTCATGAGAAATGGACTACTGTGGTCCTGTAGCTCTCAGTTTTGTGTGCACACACTGCTATTGACTTAACTGTGAGTCTGGCGTGACGTGCTGTGGTCGGTTTGTTGACAACTTGTGTTGTCTTCTTCTGGTTTTTCCCTGTGGGTAGACTGGTTGGCTTTCCTCGCACAATGCTGGGGATACCGTTGCAACCAACTGATGCGTCGACGAGGTTTCGTCTGAGGCTGTGTTGGGCTCACTACAGAACGCCTGTACGTCTGTAACATATGAGACGAAATTCTGCACAACCTTGAATGATAGGTGTGTGCAGAGCGTCTCACTGAAGGTCGTAATAGCCCTCAGTGATTAGCTCCACATCTACATATATAAGCGACGAACATTCTGCTAAGTCCGTGGTCCACTGGAATCTCCACTCTAATTTCCTATACATTCATAAATATAAAACATGGCTACTTATACACATCAAGAATTAATAATATTATACACATTCATTTGTACAGTTACTGGTCTGTAAGCATACATATAAGTTAAACAACAGTGGTTCAGTACATAATTCAAGATGGCGGTGGCCGGTCGTCTTTTTGCCTCGTGGTCAGCTACGCCACGTGTTCGGCAAAGTTGGGCTAACAATTCAATTCTATGCATATCAAATTTCACAAACATAATTCAACAATAATATAATACATCACAATGAAATAGAAATATGTTCATTTACCTTCGTGACAATATCAGGCCAGTGGCTACTGGTGTAAATTCGGATTTACACAAGTACTGCGTCCTAGTCTTTTCTGAAGAGAACTACTGCTAAGCTGTGTAGCAGTGTACTGCTCCGTTGTTTCAACTCGACTGAAGTAAGCTATGCGAGGTTTTGACACAGTCCGAACTGGCTCTAACCACTTTGCCTGCGTCTCATTGGTTAAACTTTCTCGCCTATCGTAATTACGATGATGTCATTGCTTTAGCCATCGTCAACTACCACTGTGTGTAGGCGGCATATGCTATTGCTACGCTTGATTACTTTCATCGTCTGCTGCTTGCTACTTTGAAATTCTAATATTATACAGACTAACCAAGCTAAATATTAAAATAAGCAGAGTAAAACTAGTCCTCCTGCGACAGGCTCCCTCAACTGAAAAAAGGCGATGACTACTGGATTCGACCTTTTTCTACTACAGGGCCTAGTTTAACACTGCGCTATCCTAGGGTCCTATTTACATGCTAGTTAAGTTGCTCTACCTGAGCTGCAATGCTATGCCAGGTAGCTATGGGCTCTAGTGATAGGGTTTTACTGGGCGGGGGACGAATTCTGGTGCTGTGGCCCTTAGTTGTGTTGGGTGGGCGACAGCTGCTGTGTCCTCCACGAGATGGCGACTGAGATAGTCGGCTCCGTGGTTCTCTTTGCCGGGATGTACTCGATTTGGAATGAGTATGCCTGAAGGGTGAGTGCCCATCGCATCAGGCGAGAGTTCAAAGACTTGGAGGCTGCCAGGAACGATAGTGGTTGATGGTCCACCTGAACTGTGAAGTGGGTCCCATACAGGTAGAGTTGGAACTTCAGTATGGCCCAGACTAGTCCAAGGCATTCTTTCTCCGACGTGGCGTAGTGGGTCTCGGCGGGTCTCAATTTTCTGCTTGCGTAGGCGACCGGGAATAGCGTCTCTGCATTCTTGGGGTCGCGCTGTAGCAGTACTGCTCCGAGGCCTAAGTCGCTTGCGTCGGTTCGAAGAACGAATGGCTGAGTCAAATCGGGTAGGTGGAGTACTGGCGCCGATGTCATTCTGTCCTTGAGTGTTTGGAATGCTGTCTCGCATTCCGCTGTCCATACGACTTTGTCCGGGGCGATTTTCCGGGTTCCATTTGTCAGTGGCACTGCGATGCTGTTGTAGTTGGGGATGAATTTCTGGTAGAAGCCGCAGAGTCCTAGAAACGACTGCACTTCCTTCTTGGTCTTGGGCCTAGGAGCGTCGAGTAGGCGTTTCACTGTCTTTTCTACCGGTCGCAGGCTTCCTTGACTGATGGTGTGTCCCAGAAATTCTAGTTCTGTGAATCCAATCTGACATTTGGTGGGTCTTGCCGTCAATCCCGTGTCTCTGAGGCGGGCGAGTAGTTGTTGTAGGAGCGTGACATGTTCCTCCCACGTAGGTGTTGCGATGAGGATGTCGTCCATAAACGAGTGTAGGTGCTCGCTGCTCAGGGGTGCCAGGAGTTTCCTCATCATGGCGCTGAAGATGCTGGGTGCGTTGTGGAGTCCGAATGGAAGTACATTGAACTCAAAGTGTCCTTCCATAGTGCTAAACGCTAGGTACTTTCGGACTTGTGGTTGTACTGGTATCTGGTAGTATCCTTTGCTGAGGTCGATGCGTGAGAAGTACTTCGCTCGCTGTAGCTTGGCAAATAGGTCTGTCTGGTCCGGGAGTGGCTCTGGCTGGAACTGCGTTACCGCATTCAGGAGTCTGAAGTCGATGCACAGTCGATGCTTTCCGTTGGGTTTTCGCAACAATACCGTGCCTGCGCTGTAGGGTGAAGTAGACTCTGAGATGATTCCGGCTGCCAGTAAGGTGTCTATCTCTTCCTTGATGGCTCGCTGTTGCGACAGTGGCATCGGGTAGAGCTTCTGGCGGACGGGTGTTGGGTCGGTCACCGTTAAGGTTACTTCGACGAGGTCTGTCCTCCCTGGTCGGTCTGTGAGCACAGTCTGATGTTGTCGAATGACCTGTAGTACTTGCTGTTGCTGTTTAGCGGCTAGGTCTCCGTTGAGTATCACGTCTTTGTAGGTTTCTTTGGAGTGCAGGGGATACTCTACTGCATTGGTCTCCATGCTTTCTCCTTCTTCCGCGATGGCGATGGCTAGCAAGTTGTGAGTGCTGGGAGTCGCTGGTCGGTCCGTATACTTCTTGAGAAGATTGATGTGGTGGTATCGGGTTCTCCCGTTTACTTCTATTTGGTAGACTGTCTTGGATTTCTTTGCAGTCACCCGATACGGTCCTCTCCAAGCGATGTCCAGCTTGTTGGTTCCACTTGGAAGTAAGAGTAGCACTTGATCGCCGACTTGCAGTTCTCTGTCCTTCGCGTGGCGGTTGTAGTACTTCGCCTGACGGGCTCTTGCCTTCTTCAGTGCTTCACCAGCTTTCTTCCACGTTGCTTTGAGAGTTTCCTGCAGGTCTGCGACGTACTTGGTGGCACCTCTTGGTGTGTCGTCTATCTTGGCTTCCGTCCAACTTCTGCGTAGGGCTTCTAGCGGTCCGGCTAGAGGTCTGCCGAATAGCAATGTTGACGGGGTGTAGCCTGTGGCTGCATGGGGCGTTTCTCTATATGCGAACAGTGCCGCATTCACGTAGATGTCCCACGCTTCTGGATTGTCGTCGGCGACTTTCCTGAGTATGGTGAGAAGGGTTCCATTCAGTCTTTCTACTTGTCCGTTGCTGGCTGGGTGGTACGGTGGTGTGCGAATGTGATGGACTTGTATCAACTCGAACACGTCTTGCATCAGGCGGCCGGTGAACTGAGATCCGTTGTCCGTTCTAATGCTGTCCGGGAATCCGACTCTGGTAAAGATGGCGATGAGTGCATCTGCAATCTTCCTGGTGTCGATCGCTGGCAACGGGACTGCTTCGCACCACATCGTACATGCGTCGACGAGTGTGAGTAGAAATCTGTTCCGCTTCTTTGTCATGGGCAGTGGTCCTACTATGTCTACTGAGACTTGCTGGAATGGTACGCCGACTACTACCGATGGTCCTAAGGTAACTGGTACGGTGTGATGTCGCGGGGAATATCGTTGACATTGGTGGCAAGATTTCACGTAGCGCTTGACATCCTCCGTGATTCCTGGCCAATAGTAGTGTGCGCTGATTCTCTGCACTGTGGCTCCAATTCCCATGTGTCCGCTGAGTGGCATGCTGTGGCCTAATTCTAGTACTTGGGCTCGAAGGGTGGCTGGTAGTACTAGTTGGGTGTGATCTCCATCTCCTTGTCGATGTAGAACTCCCTCTTCCATGTAGAAGTCTCCCTTGTGCGGGGGTGTGCGCGCCTTGGGTAGCTTCTGGAAGCACTTCGCTATCGAGGCGTCCGCTTTCTGTGCTGTTTTGATCTCTTCGAGTCCTGGGTTCGGAGCTAACTCGGGCTGGGGTGGTTGGTTTTTAGCTTGGGCCCTGGTTTGCACTGCAGCTATCTCTACAGTTTTAGGGGGCGTGCCTAAGAACACATACCTACAACCTAGCACTAGATCATACAGGGGTTTCTGTAAAACAGCTGCTTGGATTCGTCCTGTGACATACCTACTCTCTACTTCTATCCATGCTATTGGGCAAGTAGTCGTCGGTTTCGTCAAGTCCGCTCCTTGTAGTTCGACTGTCTTGTCGGTCAAGTCCGCGCGCGATACAAGAGATTCGCTAACTATCGCGTCGTATGATAGACCTGTGTCATACAGACAGTTCGCTTCTTTTCCGTTGACCTTGACCGTGTCTGTCACCGATGGGTGATCTCCGATTGTGTGTGGCTTGTTACCGCTGCTTTGAGTTAGAACTCTGTGCGCTGGCCGGCTTTCGCGCTCTTCCCTACGTTGTGCGGCCAACTTGAAACATTCTGCGGTGGAGTGATTGTTTCTGTTGCAGAACGAACACTACCGTTTCTGTTCTGCAGGACCTCTTTTCCCGAATTCCGTGTTGGGTCCTTTATTCTGCCCAGGTCTGGGGTTATACGGCTTATTCGCGGTGCGCTCTTCCCGGTTAGGGCTTCTTTTCTGTGCCTCTTTCCCGTTAGGCTTTAGGTCTCGCCTGAAGCTCTTGGCTTCTCCGTGGGCGGCCACGTACCTATCTGCGACCTTGACCAGATCTTCCAGTCTTTCCGCGCCCTGCTCTACTGAGAATGTCCTCAGCTCGGGGGTCATGGTTTCCCGTAGCTGTTCCCATACTAACAGTTCTGTCAGTCCATCATACGTCTTAGCCGTGGCTGACTGGCTAATCCACTTATCCAGCATTGTGGACAACCGATCCGCGAACTGCGCGTAGCTCTCTCCTTTCACTCTCCGATTGGTGCGGAACTTTTGCCGGTAGCATTCTCCTGTTAGTTCGAATCCCGTTAGGAGTGCCTCTTTTACCTTGTGATAGTCAGTCACTCTGTCAGTCGGTAGCTTACTGTAGATGTCATAAGCCTTTCCTCTAAGCCCTTGACTAAGCTTAAAAGACCAATGAGTGGGATCTAGTTTATACTCTGTTGCTAGACGCTCAAACCTAGTCAGATAGAGATCTAGACCTTCTTCTCTCTCATTGAATGTTCCCAGTGGAAATGACATTCCTTGTACAGGGTTGGATGCTACCTCTAGCTGATCTGATTGGGGAGGGGTTGAGGAAGAACTTGAAGCTCCTGATCCCAATCTTCTTAGCTCTAACTCTGTCTGTCTTTTTCCTTTTCTTCCCTCTCTTTTTCTTTTTCTGCCCGCTCATACTCCCATCTCCTACTTTCTGCTTCTCTTTCTGCCGCTACCTTCTTCTGTTCTGCTTCTAGCTCTAGTTTCTTCTGCTCTCTTGCTGCTTCTAACTCTGCTTTCTTTTGCTCTGCTTCTAAGGCTAGTTTCTTCTGCTCTGCTTCTAGTTCTAATTCGGCTTTTTTCTGTGCAGCTTCTTATTCTAATTTCTTCGCCTCTCTCTCTGCCTCTAATTCTGCCTTTTTCTGTTCTCTCTCTGCGGCTCTCTCTGCCGCTTCGAGTTTCTTCGCCTCTCTCTCTGCTGCTCTCTCTGCCTTAGCCTCCTGTTTCTCTACCTCTGCATTGATATACGCAATTAGGTCTCCCCCTGCTAAGTGTAAAGATTCTCCCAATTCCTTGAAGCGCAATCTCAAGGCCACTGGGTCCGACATTGTCAAGAGTGTCTATGAACAACCTCTGAATCACGTGGAATACCAAAACACTAGCAATATTGCAATTCAATAACAACAATGCAAAGACCATAAAATTCGTAATCAACAATAGAATAAAACAAGAGTCAAATGGCATACAACAGTTATTTAAGCAAAACCTGCAAAAGAACAATGCAACATACAGGCACAAAAACAATTGAAGCAAAAAAGTTTTTAAGTAAAGTGTATTGCACCAAAAACTGAGTCCTGCCTACACTTACTTACTATTCTAAGTTATTCTACTACTACTACCGTTATCTAATTTTATGGTACCTAGATCCGGTTATACCCAGTTCCTATTATCCACAGATCCTGGCAGGCTCGCCAATTATAGTGTCACGTGGGTTTATGGGTTTTAGGGCTCTGCACAATGGATTGATGTAAACCTCACGCTTTATCCTATGGGAACTGCTAGTTCGTCACCCTGTGGATTACTATAATAAATTTATTTATTTAGCTCGGTCTGTGTAAAGGCTGGGTTATAGAGATAGATAGAAAAATGGTAAAAGATTACTGTCACACTAGCTTTCACACGGCTATGAATCATATGTAGTCCAGCCACTTGATAACAGTTAAACATCACCCATTTATTTCTTCTACTCTATACAAGATTCTCTAAGTACTAATCTACCTTAAACGTTAAATAGTCACTGTGAATAATTCGATCGCTGATAGTCTATGCAGCTAATTGTTCATCCTTGGGCACTAGATGTTAGTGTTCATGAGAAATGGACTACTGTGGTCCTGTAGCTCTCAGTTTTGTGTGCACACACTGCTATTGACTTAACTGTGAGTCTGGCGTGACGTGCTGTGGTCGGTTTGTTGACAACTTGTGTTGTCTTCTTCTGGTTTTTCCCTGTGGGTAGACTGGTTGGCTTTCCTCGCACAATGCTGGGGATACCGTTGCAACCAACTGATGCGTCGACGAGGTTTCGTCTGAGGCTGTGTTGGGCTCACTACAGAACGCCTGTACGTCTGTAACATATGAGACGAAATTCTGCACAACCTTGAATGATAGGTGTGTGCAGAGCGTCTCACTGAAGGTCGTAATAGCCCTCAGTGATTAGCTCCACATCTACATATATAAGCGACGAACATTCTGCTAAGTCCGTGGTCCACTGGAATCTCCACTCTAATTTCCTATACATTCATAAATATAAAACATGGCTACTTATACACATCAAGAATTAATAATATTATACACATTCATTTGTACAGTTACTGGTCTGTAAGCATACATATAAGTTAAACAACAGTGGTTCAGTACATAATTCAAGATGGCGGTGGCCGGTCGTCTTTTTGCCTCGTGGTCAGCTACGCCACGTGTTCGGCAAAGTTGGGCTAACAATTCAATTCTATGCATATCAAATTTCACAAACATAATTCAACAATAATATAATACATCACAATGAAATAGAAATATGTTCATTTACCTTCGTGACAATATCAGGCCAGTGGCTACTGGTGTAAATTCGGATTTACACAAGTACTGCGTCCTAGTCTTTTCTGAAGAGAACTACTGCTAAGCTGTGTAGCAGTGTACTGCTCCGTTGTTTCAACTCGACTGAAGTAAGCTATGCGAGGTTTTGACACAGTCCGAACTGGCTCTAACCACTTTGCCTGCGTCTCATTGGTTAAACTTTCTCGCCTATCGTAATTACGATGATGTCATTGCTTTAGCCATCGTCAACTACCACTGTGTGTAGGCGGCATATGCTATTGCTACGCTTGATTACTTTCATCGTCTGCTGCTTGCTACTTTGAAATTCTAATATTATACAGACTAACCAAGCTAAATATTAAAATAAGCAGAGTAAAACTAGTCCTCCTGCGACAGGCTCCCTCAACTGAAAAAAGGCGATGACTACTGGATTCGACCTTTTTCTACTACAGGGCCTAGTTTAACACTGCGCTATCCTAGGGTCCTATTTACATGCTAGTTAAGTTGCTCTACCTGAGCTGCAATGCTATGCCAGGTAGCTATGGGCTCTAGTGATAGGGTTTTACTGGGCGGGGACGAATTCTGGTGCTGTGGCCCTTAGTTGTGTTGGGTGGGCGACAGCTGCTGTGTCCTCCACGAGATGGCGACTGAGATAGTCGGCTCCGTGGTTCTCTTTGCCGGGGATGTACTCGATTTGGAATGAGTATGCCTGAAGGGTGAGTGCCCATCGCATCAGGCGAGAGTTCAAAGACTTGGAGGCTGCCAGGAACGATAGTGGTTGATGGTCCACCTGAACTGTGAAGTGGGTCCCATACAGGTAGAGTTGGAACTTCAGTATGGCCCAGACTAGTCCAAGGCATTCTTTCTCCGACGTGGCGTAGTGGGTCTCGGCGGGTCTCAATTTTCTGCTTGCGTAGGCGACCGGGAATAGCGTCTCTGCATTCTTGGGGTCGCGCTGTAGCAGTACTGCTCCGAGGCCTAAGTCGCTTGCGTCGGTTCGAAGAACGAATGGCTGAGTCAAATCGGGTAGGTGGAGTACTGGCGCCGATGTCATTCTGTCCTTGAGTGTTTGGAATGCTGTCTCGCATTCCGCTGTCCATACGACTTTGTCCGGGGCGATTTTCCGGGTTCCATTTGTCAGTGGCACTGCGATGCTGTTGTAGTTGGGGATGAATTTCTGGTAGAAGCCGCAGAGTCCTAGAAACGACTGCACTTCCTTCTTGGTCTTGGGCCTAGGAGCGTCGAGTAGGCGTTTCACTGTCTTTTCTACCGGTCGCAGGCTTCCTTGACTGATGGTGTGTCCCAGAAATTCTAGTTCTGTGAATCCAATCTGACATTTGGTGGGTCTTGCCGTCAATCCCGTGTCTCTGAGGCGGGCGAGTAGTTGTTGTAGGAGCGTGACATGTTCCTCCCACGTAGGTGTTGCGATGAGGATGTCGTCCATAAACGAGTGTAGGTGCTCGCTGCTCAGGGGTGCCAGGAGTTTCCTCATCATGGCGCTGAAGATGCTGGGTGCGTTGTGGAGTCCGAATGGAAGTACATTGAACTCAAAGTGTCCTTCCATAGTGCTAAACGCTAGGTACTTTCGGACTTGTGGTTGTACTGGTATCTGGTAGTATCCTTTGCTGAGGTCGATGCGTGAGAAGTACTTCGCTCGCTGTAGCTTGGCAAATAGGTCTGTCTGGTCCGGGAGTGGCTCTGGCTGGAACTGCGTTACCGCATTCAGGAGTCTGAAGTCGATGCACAGTCGATGCTCTCCGTTGGGTTTTCGCAACAATACCGTGCCTGCGCTGTAGGGTGAAGTAGACTCTGAGATGATTCCGGCTGCCAGTAAGGTGTCTATCTCTTCCTTGATGGCTCGCTGTTGCGACAGTGGCATCGGGTAGAGCTTCTGGCGGACGGGTGTTGGGTCGGTCACCGTTAAGGTTACTTCGACGAGGTCTGTCCTCCCTGGTCGGTCTGTGAGCACAGTCTGATGTTGTCGAATGACCTGTAGTACTTGCTGTTGCTGTTTAGCGGCTAGGTCTCCGTTGAGTATCACGTCTTTGTAGGTTTCTTTGGAGTGCAGGGGATACTCTACTGCATTGGTCTCCATGCTTTCTCCTTCTTCCGCGATGGCGATGGCTAGCAAGTTGTGAGTGCTGGGAGTCGCTGGTCGGTCCGTATACTTCTTGAGAAGATTGATGTGGTGGTATCGGGTTCTCCCGTTTACTTCTATTTGGTAGACTGTCTTGGATTTCTTTGCAGTCACCCGATACGGTCCTCTCCAAGCGATGTCCAGCTTGTTGGTTCCACTTGGAAGTAAGAGTAGCACTTGATCGCCGACTTGCAGTTCTCTGTCCTTCGCGTGGCGGTTGTAGTACTTCGCCTGACGGGCTCTTGCCTTCTTCAGTGCTTCACCAGCTTTCTTCCACGTTGCTTTGAGAGTTTCCTGCAGGTCTGCGACGTACTTGGTGGCACCTCTTGGTGTGTCGTCTATCTTGGCTTCCGTCCAACTTCTGCGTAGGGCTTCTAGCGGTCCGGCTAGAGGTCTGCCGAATAGCAATGTTGACGGGGTGTAGCCTGTGGCTGCATGGGGCGTTTCTCTATATGCGAACAGTGCCGCATTCACGTAGATGTCCCACGCTTCTGGATTGTCGTCGGCGACTTTCCTGAGTATGGTGAGAAGGGTTCCATTCAGTCTTTCTACTTGTCCGTTGCTGGCTGGGTGGTACGGTGGTGTGCGAATGTGATGGACTTGTATCAACTCGAACACGTCTTGCATCAGGCGGCCGGTGAACTGAGATCCGTTGTCCGTTCTAATGCTGTCCGGGAATCCGACTCTGGTAAAGATGGCGATGAGTGCATCTGCAATCTTCCTGGTGTCGATCGCTGGCAACGGGACTGCTTCGCACCACATCGTACATGCGTCGACGAGTGTGAGTAGAAATCTGTTCCGCTTCTTTGTCATGGGCAGTGGTCCTACTATGTCTACTGAGACTTGCTGGAATGGTACGCCGACTACTACCGATGGTCCTAAGGTAACTGGTACGGTGTGATGTCGCGGGGAATATCGTTGACATTGGTGGCAAGATTTCACGTAGCGCTTGACATCCTCCGTGATTCCTGGCCAATAGTAGTGTGCGCTGATTCTCTGCACTGTGGCTCCAATTCCCATGTGTCCGCTGAGTGGCATGCTGTGGCCTAATTCTAGTACTTGGGCTCGAAGGGTGGCTGGTAGTACTAGTTGGGTGTGATCTCCATCTCCTTGTCGATGTAGAACTCCCTCTTCCATGTAGAAGTCTCCCTTGTGCGGGGGTGTGTGCGCCTTGGGTAGCTTCTGGAAGCACTTCGCTATCGAGGCGTCCGCTTTCTGTGCTGTTTTGATCTCTTCGAGTCCTGGGTTCGGAGCTAACTCGGGCTGGGGTGGTTGGTTTTTAGCTTGGGCCCTGGTTTGCACTGCAGCTATCTCTACAGTTTTAGGGGGCGTGCCTAAGAACACATACCTACAACCTAGCACTAGATCATACAGGGGTTTCTGTAAAACAGCTGCTTGGATTCGTCCTGTGACATACCTACTCTCTACTTCTATCCATGCTATTGGGCAAGTAGTCGTCGGTTTCGTCAAGTCCGCTCCTTGTAGTTCGACTGTCTTGTCGGTCAAGTCCGCGCGCGATACAAGAGATTCGCTAACTATCGCGTCGTATGATAGACCTGTGTCATACAGACAGTTCGCTTCTTTTCCGTTGACCTTGACCGTGTCTGTCACCGATGGGTGATCTCCGATTGTGTGTGGCTTGTTACCGCTGCTTTGAGTTAGAACTCTGTGCGCTGGCCGGCTTTCGCGCTCTTCCCTACGTTGTGCGGCCAACTTGAAACATTCTGCGGTGGAGTGATTGTTTCTGTTGCAGAACGAACACTACCGTTTCTGTTCTGCAGGACCTCTTTTCCCGAATTCCGTGTTGGGTCCTTTATTCTGCCCAGGTCTGGGGTTATACGGCTTATTCGCGGTGCGCTCTTCCCGGTTAGGGCTTCTTTTCTGTGCCTCTTTCCCGTTAGGCTTTAGGTCTCGCCTGAAGCTCTTGGCTTCTCCGTGGGCGGCCACGTACCTATCTGCGACCTTGACCAGATCTTCCAGTCTTTCCGCGCCCTGCTCTACTGAGAATGTCCTCAGCTCGGGGGTCATGGTTTCCCGTAGCTGTTCCCATACTAACAGTTCTGTCAGTCCATCATACGTCTTAGCCGTGGCTGACTGGCTAATCCACTTATCCAGCATTGTGGACAACCGATCCGCGAACTGCGCGTAGCTCTCTCCTTTCACTCTCCGATTGGTGCGGAACTTTTGCCGGTAGCATTCTCCTGTTAGTTCGAATCCCGTTAGGAGTGCCTCTTTTACCTTGTGATAGTCAGTCACTCTGTCAGTCGGTAGCTTACTGTAGATGTCATAAGCCTTTCCTCTAAGCCCTTGACTAAGCTTAAAAGACCAATGAGTGGGATCTAGTTTATACTCTGTTGCTAGACGCTCAAACCTAGTCAGATAGAGATCTAGACCTTCTTCTCTCTCATTGAATGTTCCCAGTGGAAATGACATTCCTTGTACAGGGTTGGATGCTACCTCTAGCTGATCTGATTGGGGAGGGGTTGAGGAAGAACTTGAAGCTCCTGATCCCAATCTTCTTAGCTCTAACTCTGTCTGTCTTTTTCCTTTTCTTCCCTCTCTTTTTCTTTTTCTGCCCGCTCATACTCCCATCTCCTACTTTCTGCTTCTCTTTCTGCCGCTACCTTCTTCTGTTCTGCTTCTAGCTCTAGTTTCTTCTGCTCTCTTGCTGCTTCTAACTCTGCTTTCTTTTGCTCTGCTTCTAAGGCTAGTTTCTTCTGCTCTGCTTCTAGTTCTAATTCGGCTTTTTTCTGTGCAGCTTCTTATTCTAATTTCTTCGCCTCTCTCTCTGCCTCTAATTCTGCCTTTTTCTGTTCTCTCTCTGCGGCTCTCTCTGCCGCTTCGAGTTTCTTCGCCTCTCTCTCTGCTGCTCTCTCTGCCTTAGCCTCCTGTTTCTCTACCTCTGCATTGATATACGCAATTAGGTCTCCCCCTGCTAAGTGTAAAGATTCTCCCAATTCCTTGAAGCGCAATCTCAAGGCCACTGGGTCCGACATTGTCAAGAGTGTCTATGAACAACCTCTGAATCACGTGGAATACCAAAACACTAGCAATATTGCAATTCAATAACAACAATGCAAAGACCATAAAATTCGTAATCAACAATAGAATAAAACAAGAGTCAAATGGCATACAACAGTTATTTAAGCAAAACCTGCAAAAGAACAATGCAACATACAGGCACAAAAACAATTGAAGCAAAAAAGTTTTTAAGTAAAGTGTATTGCACCAAAAACTGAGTCCTGCCTACACTTACTTACTATTCTAAGTTATTCTACTACTACTACCGTTATCTAATTTTATGGTACCTAGATCCGGTTATACCCAGTTCCTATTATCCACAGATCCTGGCAGGCTCGCCAATTATAGTGTCACGTGGGTTTATGTGTTTTAGGGCTCTGCACAATGGATTGATGTAAACCTCACGCTTTATCCTATGGGAACTGCTAGTTCGTCACCCTGTGGATTACTATAATAAATTTATTTATTTAGCTCGGTCTGTGTAAAGGCTGGGTTATAGAGATAGATAGAAAAATGGTAAAAGATTACTGTCACACTAGCTTTCACACGGCTATGAATCATATGTAGTCCAGCCACTTGATAACAGTTAAACATCACCCATTTATTTCTTCTACTCTATACAAGATTCTCTAAGTACTAATCTACCTTAAACGTTAAATAGTCACTGTGAATAATTCGATCGCTGATAGTCTATGCAGCTAATTGTTCATCCTTGGGCACTAGATGTTAGTGTTCATGAGAAATGGACTACTGTGGTCCTGTAGCTCTCAGTTTTGTGTGCACACACTGCTATTGACTTAACTGTGAGTCTGGCGTGACGTGCTGTGGTCGGTTTGTTGACAACTTGTGTTGTCTTCTTCTGGTTTTTCCCTGTGGGTAGACTGGTTGGCTTTCCTCGCACAATGCTGGGGATACCGTTGCAACCAACTGATGCGTCGACGAGGTTTCGTCTGAGGCTGTGTTGGGCTCACTACAGAACGCCTGTACGTCTGTAACATATGAGACGAAATTCTGCACAACCTTGAATGATAGGTGTGTGCAGAGCGTCTCACTGAAGGTCGTAATAGCCCTCAGTGATTAGCTCCACATCTACATATATAAGCGACGAACATTCTGCTAAGTCCGTGGTCCACTGGAATCTCCACTCTAATTTCCTATACATTCATAAATATAAAACATGGCTACTTATACACATCAAGAATTAATAATATTATACACATTCATTTGTACAGTCACTGGTCTGTAAGCATACATATAAGTTAAACAACAGTGGTTCAGTACATAATTCAAGATGGCGGTGGCCGGTCGTCTTTTTGCCTCGTGGTCAGCTACGCCACGTGTTCGGCAAAGTTGGGCTAACAATTCAATTCTATGCATATCAAATTTCACAAACATAATTCAACAATAATATAATACATCACAATGAAACAGAAATATGTTCATTTACCTTCGTGACAATATCAGGCCAGTGGCTACTGGTGTAAATTCGGATTTACACAAGTACTGCGTCCTAGTCTTTTCTGAAGAGAACTACTGCTAAGCTGTGTAGCAGTGTACTGCTCCGTTGTTTCAACTCGACTGAAGTAAGCTATGCGAGGTTTTGACACAGTCCGAACTGGCTCTAACCACTTTGCCTGCGTCTCATTGGTTAAACTTTCTCGCCTATCGTAATTACGATGATGTCATTGCTTTAGCCAGCGTCAACTACCACTGTGTGTAGGCGGCATATGCTATTGCTACGCTTGATTACTTTCATCGTCTGCTGCTTGCTACTTTGAAATTCTAATATTATACAGACTAACCAAGCTAAATATTAAAATAAGCAGAGTAAAACTAGTCCTCCTGCGACAATTTCATGAAACGTGAAGAACAATGGTGCATGCGAAAGTCGTTGCCCACAGAACACTTTCATCCGAGGCTGCTCAACTTAGATCAAAAATTGAGTCTCCGGTCGGTAAGCATACATTCCCGCAATTATTGCACAGGCAACTGTAAACTCAAAGCAAAGAATTTTGAACTCAGTTGTTACAATAAAACGTAGATGACATCAAATGCATACTTGTAAACACACAAACAGATTGTATCAATGATTTTACAACATTGTTTATTGTTGCCGACTTCGTGAAAACGGCAAAAATGTCGATTTCATATAATTGACATTCTTTTTCGTGAAATCGGTTGCCTATTTCACGAATTTGTCAAGCCTTTTCACTATTTTGGCAACAGCCTGTGGAATTCGCGTTCTCAGCAAGCGATTTTCACGAATTCGGTAATTTCACGATTTCGTTACGACATAAATAGTAATCTCGTAGCGTGAATGAGACACACTTTTATTTCTCTCCAAAATCTGATCTATACCTCAGACTGACTGATCCGGCATACAATTATTTTGTTGATAACGCCATCTTTTCTCGAGTCTACTTACAGAAACGAAAACAAGACAGAAAAACAAAATACACGAAACAGAAATAAACAAAATGGCAAGCCATTGAAATGTATCCTCAAAAACAAATAACACACATATAGTATATAAAATATTATTTATATTAAAAAGAAAGTATCTTGTTTGCAATTATGGGGCCACTCGCTGAAACGTCTGAAAGCTGGAAATTTTCGAGATCAGTTTGTCCAATTTTGAAATGAGCGCAAAACGGGTGTAAAAACACGATTGAACACAGCAACCCCTGCCTTTTCAGGAATAGCAAATGTGATATCACGAAATTAATGAACAGTGGTTGTAGTATGTGTTGTCACAATAGGTCATTTAGATCGACCCTGCAAAATGTGTAACTGTAGATTATAGTCACACGACACCGAAGCGTATAGCGTCGCTGTCAGACGAAAACCTCGTAAGTCCCAAAATGGCGGTTTGGAGATAACTTCATAGTTGTGACCCTTGGTCTCTTGCCCATGTTCTGTGCTAAGCTCAAAATTGCGTCTCGAATAGAAAGTTAATAAAAATCCATGAAACCAAACCTTGTATCTCTCAACTGTCGGACCAAACCTCGTATCTCGATATACCAGTTTTTTATTGTAAAAAGGCTGAATTCTTTTAAGGGACAAACCTCGTATGTTTAGATACGAGGGTTTTACCGAACGTTTTCGCGGTAGGAAGTGACAATGACGCAACATACGCGGTTTTCTTTGTCGCAAAAGTTTTGGACTGATTTCCTTCACAATTAGACAATGAATGTATGGAAAGGCATTGAATCATGTAGTCTTGAGTTTTCAGTGGTTTTCAGTGGTGAAAGACTGATCTCTCTCTCTCTCTCTCTCTCTCTCTCTCTCTCTCTCTCTCTCTCTCTCTGTGGTTGAAGAGAAAGGGACAGTTCTGGAGGCGAAGAGAATAGATCTAGTGTGGGGAGGGTGTACGTGGAGGTCACTGGATCTGGGGGACGGATGTTAGATCTAGTATGTAGACTTAGATTGAGTAGATCTCCATATCGCTTGTTTGTGAGAGGGGCGTACAGCATACATTAATTTATTTAAATCAGAATAAAACACTTGAAATTGTTTAAGTTAATTAATTTCAGAATCTACGTCGATGTCTGATAACGGAAATCTGTCGTCTGGGACCCTCTGCGGAAAGTGCAACCTGCCACACTCCCCTTGCTCATCATTTGATGATTTTGCGGAGTGGATTTGTAAAGTATGCAACGAACCTCCCAAAGACACTGTGGGTTCGGGCACTAAATAGAATAGACCCAACGTTTCCCGGCGTGTCGTAAGAGGCGACTAACAAGGGTGATGTTAGCACGGCATCACTGGGCGAAAGTCTTCTACACAGAAGTCACCGGCCAGGGCGGAGTAACCTCACGTTACTACTGGTTCAACGACCTCGTGCTCAGGGCCAAGGCGAGCCACACTGTATTCGTGGATTTCGGCTGTGGCCAACAGCCTGGAGAGGATTGGGCACAAGAAACAACATCGTCATAGGAACCTGGAATGTCAGGACCCTAACTGCGGAAGGAAAATTAGAAGAACTGGCCCACAAGCTGGACCACTATCGATGGAACGTTTTATGTATCGGCGAAGTGCGCTGGAAAGGCCTAGGTAAAACAACGACCGTCAAAGGCCACAAGCTCTATTTCAGCGGTAGAGATGACAGGCACGAACACGGCGTTGGATTCTTGGTCCACAAGAACATTCTAGCCACTGTCATGGATTGCCGCCCAGTATCCAGTAGACTCATTACCATCCGTCTGAGAGCAGCCCCTTTCAACATCACCATCATCCAGGCCTATGCCACAACATCAGACTATGACGACAGCGAAGTGGGGGATTTTTATGAAAATCTACAGGCGGTCCTTGACCAAATGCCGAAGAAGGACATAGTCATAGTGCAAGGCGACTGAAATGCCAAGGTTGGCCAAGATGCGCACCACAACTGGGGAGACACATGTGGACCCCACTGCAACAACGAGACAAATGACAGGGGTCTGAGACTCTTGGAGTTTGCCAGATACAACAATCTGATACTGGCAAACACGCTTGGTCTCCACAAAACCTCCAGACGATGGACATGGCACAGTCCCGGCGGGGAGCATCACAACCAGATCGACTACATCATGGTCAAGAAACGCTTCAGATCCAGCATCAACATTGGCAGGACACGCACTTTTCCAGGAGCAGACATCGGAAGTGACCACGATCTCGTGATGATGTCTTTCCGGCTCCACTTGAAGAGAGTAAATACAGCAAAGTGCACTAGACTGAAGTTCGACCTGGACAAACTGCAAGACCCGGAGGTGGCAGAACTATTTCAGGCCACAAAATGGAGGAAATTTTGCACCACTGCTCATTTTGGGGGCTGGTGAAGTAGATGTCAAAACCATGACCACCACCTTCAACTCAGCTGTGACAGATGCCGCCACTGAGATCCTTGGCAAGCACCGACCAAAGAAGAAGCCGTGGATCACACCTGAACGTTTAGATCTGTGTGATAAACGAAGAGAGATAAAAAAAAGAAAAAGAACACCTCACGGGGAGCTCATGTCTACCGAAAAATCAACAATGACATCCGAAAATGCATGCGCACAGCAAAGGAGAACTGGATAGAAGATCAATGCCAGGAAATAGAGAACAGTCTGAACAAGAACAACAGCAAGAAGGCCTTCCAGACTGTGAAGCGGCTGACAAGTGTTAAACAGCCCAAAGTCTCCACGATCCAAAGCAAGTCTGGCATATGCCTTACAGAAGAACAAGAAGTCTTGGACAGATGGACAGAGTACTGCTCTGACCTTTACAACCATACACCAAATGGAGACCCATCAGTTCTAGCATGTCCCGAGATCAGAGAAGAAGAAGAAATCCTCCCAATTCTCCGGGAAGAAGTTGAGGCAGCAGTGCAATCGCTGAAGAAAGGGAAGTCAGCGGGAGTGGACAACACACCCGCGGAACTGCTACAAGCAGGAGGAGAAGCGATGATTGATGCCCTCACCATTATCTGTAACAAGATCTTGCAGAGTGGGGAGTGGCTTACACCATGGACCCAGTCGCTTGTCATCACTCTTCCCCAAAAAGGTAACCTTCAGGAGTGTGAAAATTACCGCACCATCAGCCATCCCAGCAAGGTCCTCCTGAAAATAATACTCAACAGGTTAAAACTCCAAGCTGAACAAATCATATCTGAAGAGCAAGCAGGATTCAGGGCAGGGCGAAGTACCACTGAACAGATTTTCAACCTCAGAATAATCTGTGAGAAATACATACAGCACCAACATCTATATCATGTGTTCATAGACTTCAAGAAGGCGTTTGACCGAGTCTGGCATGCAGCTCTATGGGCAACAATGAAAGTGTACAACATCAACCCTAAAATTATTGAAGTCATCAAAAGCCTGTATGACAAGGCTACCAGTGCAGTCCTCTATAACAGCGTCATCGGGAAGTGGTTCAGAACAACAATCGGTGTGCGTTAAGGATGCCTATTCTCTCCAACACTCTTCAACATCTTCCTAGAGCGCATCATGCCAGATGCTCTTGCAGATCACGAAGGCACAGTCAGCAAAGGGGATAGATCAATCTCCAATCTTCGTTTTGCGGATGACATTGATGGATTGGCTGGAGAGGAACAAGAACTTGAACAGCTGGTACAGAGGCTTGACACCACCTCCAGAGCTTATGAAATGGAAATAAGTGCAGAAAAGACCAAAATGATGACCAACAAAACCAATGGCATCAACACGGACATCAAAGTCCAAGGCCAATCCCTCAACACAGTGCATAGCTTCAAATAGTTAGGATCGCGAGCCATTGTATCAGACAATGGGTCCCGACAGGAAGTCCTCTCCTGGATCGCACAAACAACTGCTGCCTTGACAAGGTTGAAGTTCATTTGGAAAGACAGGACCATCAGTCTACATTCCAAAGTAAGACTGCTGCGCTTTCTTGTCATCTCCATCTTCCTAAATGCTTGCGAAGCATGGACCTTCACAGCAGATCTACAACGAAGAATACAAAGCGTGGAGACGAGGTGCTACAGAAGACTTCTGGGCATTTCCTATACCCAACACATCACAAACGACAAAGTCCGACAGACCATCACACAAGCCATTGGACAACACGATGACCTGCTGACAGTGGTGAAGAAACGGAAACTCCGATGGTATGGCCACGTCACCAGATCATCAGGCCTTGCAAAGACCATTCTGCAAGGCACTATGCAAGGAGGTAGAAGAAGAGGGAGACCGAAAAAGAGGTGGGAGGACAACATTCGAGAATTAACTGGTTTGACACTGAGCGAAGCCATCAGGGCTGCTGAGGACAGAGAAAGGTGGGAATATGCTGGTTAAACGATCATCTGTGGTGCCCCTACGACCTCCGAGTTACGGGACAGGATAGGATAGTAAATGCCGGAACATACGTTTTGACAGTTTGTGACACCAATAAATATGGCTTTCCTGCGATCTTTGACAACGTTTTCCTCTGATTTTGTGTTGTACCAGGGTCTGTTGTTTTATTAAAAAAACTCGTAACTCAAACTTTTTGACAAAGTTGTAAGTCGAAAACCTCGTATCTCTTCATTTATTTCCAGTTCTCAACAAAAAACACTTCTTCGACTTTTTATACCACACTGCCAAATTTCTAGACTTTTCATAGTTCCTTTGAAGTAAAAAAGTCACTGGTTTGGCGTTACCCGACTGGTTGAAACAGTTTTTCTCGATTTTCTCAAAACAGCAAAAAATGAGATACGAGGTTTTCGTCTGACAGCGACGATAGGCGACTACTGGTCACATTATTCTGACACCAGCGAACCAGTTGAAGGTAAGGGGAAAATAATATGGTCACACATTGGCCAATCCGGGATTCGAACCAGGTACCTTTCGGTTACCAACTGAGCTACCCGGCCCCACAACCGACCCTGCACGTTGTTGTTTGTAGATTATAGTCACACGACACTTTCGCATATAGGTGACTACTGGACCGATTTATACTGACACCAGCGGGCCAGTTGTTGGTAAAGGGGAAAATAATATGATCACACGTTGACAACCCTGCATTACGGCTTCACGCCTTAAATAGTTCAGCCTGCTGTAGCAGACGACACAAGTCAGTTGTGTGCTAAGCATGTGTAAGCTAACTCTCGCTAGGGTAGGCAGTGACTTCATCCCGCAAACGTATAGCCACCCCCGCCAGGAGGCGCTCAGGTCTCACGAGATTTTCGCGGGCTTTGGCTGACCACACGGTTAGGTAGTCATTCTTTGTCTGAACCTCACACGAGTAGGACGCACGCTGAAAGATCTCTCTAGCTGAAGACTAAGCAGGTGACAGGTGAAATTCAATTTATCGCAGTATAGCCACAACCTGACATTGCCAAAAAGACGAGCAGGCTTGTTGGTCTGTTGCAGGAAATAGACCACTAAGACTGAGTCAACTCTGACATTCGGCCGGCAGGGGAACGTCGAGCACTGAGCTCCGAAAGCCCAATAGTCAACACCAAAGGAGGAGACACCATCACCACACCTCAACGAATCAGCTAAGTGCAAGAAGAAACGCACTAACACTGATCTAAAAGGTAGTCCACTCTCCTTAAATTAGGCCAACCAGAACAAATAGCCCAGTGATGAGACAGTAGCAAATATCAAGAACAGTAGCAGCATAGATCCATCAAAGAACGAACTATTCGAAGTGAATTTGGACATTTAAGTTAATAGAGTGTTTTAGAGAATTATAAATAGAGTAGAGGAAATAAATGTGTGATATTTACTGTTAACAAGTGGCTGGACTACCTATGTTTCATAGCCGTGTGAGAGCTCGTGTGTCAGTGAAGCTTTTACCATTTTCTCCCTATCTCTATAACCCTATCCGCACACAGACCGGGCTAAACATATAAATGTATTAAAGGTCACAGGGTGATTATACTAGCTGATCACTGCAGACAAAGACGAGTGGGTAATAGCATTCCATTGTGCAGAGCCCTGTAACAATAGACCCGACGTCACATGTGTAAATCTTACAAATCGTTAAGATCGGTCAAACATTTTAGAGAGCCAAAAGCTGGTTTGAAACAGGAAACTGACAAACGGATTGCCCCAACACAATTTGCCGTACGTGTTTATACACATAGTATATATTACTTCTGCCTCTCAGTGAATAGACAGCTACAATGGATACACGGTACCACTGTTCTTGCCATTGTGACATCAAAGGCAAGACATTTGACATGGCATGGCTGTGTGGCTAGATAACCCTCCATACCCATGTCCCTGCATAGCAAACAGGAATTACCCCCCCCCCCCCCCCTCTCTCTATCTCGCTCTCTCTCTCTCTCTCTCTCTCTCTCTCTGTGTAAGAAAGCGCGTGCACACGCGCATGTTTGTGTGTCTGCATGTGTTCGTGTGTTCGGAGGGTGGGGAGGATGGACCGGGGATCGCTGCTGCTGACGTGGCTTCGTTAGGCAACGGTTGTTGTGCTTTCCCTGAAAAGAACCCAAGTTTCAACAACTTGGATGAAAAATAGGATTTAAAATATATAAAAAAAGAATTGTTTAGTTTCAAATATTTAGGAGCCATTGTATTAGACAATGGGTCCCGACAAGAAGTCCTATCCAGAATCGCACAAACAACTGCGGCCATGACAAGGTTGAAGCCCATTTGGAAAGACAGGACCATCAGTCTACATTCCAAGGTAATGCTGCTGTGCTCCCTTGTCATCACCATCTTCCTATACGCTTGCGAAACATGGACAGCAGATCTACAACGAAGAATACATTACATTACATTACATAATTGTTGCTTTAGGTCCAGCTGACTCTTCCGAGCCAAATCAGGACCGGACAACCCCCAATCCACATAAAAGATCTGCTGAAACAACCCTAGTGGGAAAACTGAAAGCTCTCCACCAGCCAGTCACTTTACAATAAAGACATCCCACGCAGGGGACTCTGAGGCTGTACTCTAATTTATCGAACCCCCGTTTACAAAAACAAAATAGAATACAAACATCAATATATATTATCAACAAAACACATACATTTAAATGCTTACATTGCTAAATAATATCATAGGAAGCCCTAGTGACCACCTGGCAGAAAGCGTCCAATATTCCCAAGCTGATCCAACAGACCTCATACACAAATAAGGAGTCTTGTCCCGGAAGAGTTTTCAAGAAAAAAGGTAGGTGACTGATCAAGCGAAGAAGAAGATAGTATAGCAGATTGATAGAACAGAGCAGGAATGAGAAAGAGCAAATGAGAAAGACAGCGACAGTGGGAATTTAAAGCACTAAATTTCCAGAAAGTGGGGATACTATTTATACTGAAACCCCCGGCACCCCAACGGGGGTAACGAAGAATACAAAGTATGGAGATGAGGTGCAACAGAAGACTTCTGGGCATTTCTTATACCCAACACATCACCGATATGCTCACAGTGGTGAAGAAACGGAAACTCCGATGGTATGGCCAAGTCACCAGAGCATCAGGCCTTGCAAAGACCATCTTGTAATGCACGGTGCAAGGAGGCAGAAGAAGAGGGAGACAGAAAAAGAGGTTGAAGGACAACATTCCTTGTATTGTTGACTTATATAAGCCTATGTGGGTGCTTTGGGCAGCTTGAGTTAGATTCTGTATCGGCCAGCGCCTTGAGCGGCTTTTGACTGGAAAAGCGCTATATAAAAGTGATTAAATAAATAAATAAATAAATATGTTATAGTCGAAGTTAGAAACCAGGCATTTGCGGAAATTTCTAAAATTTGTTGGCACTTCTGTAAATCTCTGTTTTGAGCAGCCATTTCCAGAAGTCTGAAAGTGCGTAATAATTTTCAGGCATCCCGGAATTGCCCGAAATATGCTGTGCGGCATTTCTAGAATTGCCTTAAATTAATTTTGCAAAGTGTTTTGAACGTAAGAGGAGAAGAATAAACGGAAGATTAAGCCAAAGAAGAAGAAATAAATGGAAAAAAATACACTATATTGCTCATTTGAACACTTTAATATCAAAATAATGTCAAAACATCACATATCCATAGATAAAATATAAAACGTACAAAAGTAGTAAAAACAAACTTTAAAAAAATAATTCAAAATTCAATGCATGAAACCACGTGCACGTTTTGCAGTTCAAGCAATAAGGGTATCGGCTATTGCACTTCAATCTGACCTTGAAACACTTGCATCTGTTGGTCTGGCATTTTTTGCTTCTTGACCATGATGTAGTCGATCTGGTTGTGATGCTCCTTACCGGCATGGAGATGAGGTGCTACAGAAGACTTCTGGACATTTCCTATACCCGGCACATCACCAACGACGAAGTCCGACAGACCATCACACAAGCCATTGGACAACATGATGCTCACAGTGGGGAAGAAACGGTAAACTCCGATGGTACGGCCACGTGGAGAATGGACTGGTTTGACACTGAGCAAGGCCATGAGGGTTGCTGAGGACAGCGAAAGATGGAGTGCGCTGGTTAAACGGTCATCTGTGTTGCCCCTACGACCTCCGAGTTACGGGATAGGATAGGAATAGGATATGATATACTGACGTATGGACATAAAAACAATGAAATATAACAATTTCAAGTTGCGGAGTCTTTGAAGCCTAATCCATGCAATACTGAATAAGGAGCTAAGCTGTTTGCGTGGTTCTGATTCGGCTCTTTGCAACCGCTGGACCCTATAAACAATAACCAAATAATATGCTGTTTGCTATGTGGATTCATAATAATACTGACCATCACTCCTAAAGAGGTCACTAACAGTATAATGTCCTCGGGCAGATAGACGAAACCCACAGTCACTGGATAGTGGTTTCATTTATTAAATAACCAATCTTGGTGTCCAATAGCAGTCTTTGCTCTTGAAAAGTTGGTGGCCGCTACAGTATGTCAGTGAGGAAAGAGGTTGTGCAGTAAGTACTTTCGCTTATAGTTTGGGTACTGGGATTAAACTAAACTTTCCTGGATGCAAGTTTGTGTGGATGCAGGCCACATAGGATTATGAAGGACAACTGGAAAGAAAATTATGTGGCCTTCTTTGAAATTGCTCCGCAGCTGAAACAGTACAATTTCGTTCCGTTTTCAATATGTTTTTTCCACTATGAACATTTGATAAATATCGTTGTTGTATAGAGCTTTGCCATCTTCATTACTGCTCAAGGCACTGGCCAAACAGATTTAACTCCATCCGCCCAGGCATCAACTTACTGTTTTGTGCACATTGTCTAACGCCTCAGACAGCTGAGCAATCCTGGACGATCCAGGAGGAGGAAAAGGACCTAGTGCGTGCTTTTATGTAACTTGTACTCATCCGTCTAGAACATGAGCGTCGGGATCCCTGCACGCATAAACTGAATAAAATGCGCAAAACAATTTAACGACGTGTGTCAAATTTAGCAAAATAGTCTATTCTCTCTCTCTCTCTCTCTCTCTCTCTCTCTCTCTCTCTCTCTCTCTCTCTCTCTCTCTCTCTCTCTCTCTCTCTCTCTCTCTCTCTCTCTCTCTCTCTCTCTCTCTCTCTCTCTCTCTCCGATTTTACACTTCCGCTAGATAACCAGATACTTGTCGTTGAAACACATTTTTTGTGATAAAAACTGTGTCTTCGACTATATTTTTTTCCCTTCGGTGAAAATGCGTGTTATCAATAGAATTCTCTGTAACAAACTGTGACTTTGGGATTTCTTCTTTGCGACAGAATTTCCGCGAAGAGCGACTGTAATTAATTAGCCACGTTCCACACAGAAGATCGCGGACAATACGCACGTCGAGTCCTCCGCCGTATGCAAGATACAGAGTATGCTGAACCTACAGAGTATCCTTCAATATACCAAATTTAAATAGCGAAATGATTTTGTTATGTCTTATATATAGAACTAATCAGCTCAAAAAGCATCTCAAGGCGCTGGCAGAAAAAAAGGATCTAACTCAATCCGCGGAAGCCGACAATTTGTAACGTGATGCGCGCTGTCACACGTCCCAGACAACTGGGCGATCCTGAATGTATACATTGTGTCTGTCACCTGTCCTTTTTTTTTGTTGTGTGGACAAAATACCCTCATTTGAAGACTTGGGAGTCATTGTTGATAAAGAACTGTCCTTTGACGATCACACTAATGACGTTGTTAAAAAGGACCAATCACTGTAGCTCGAGAGAGCGTTCGCCTGCCACACCGATGACCCAGGTTCGAGTCCAGTGATGAGCAAGATAAAAGTGGCCAATTTTCACTGTCCAATTTAGCAGTATGATTGCTCTGGTGGTTCAGTCTTGATTTAGGTCCCTACTACCTGGGATGGTTATCCCCGTCTACCATATCGCCAAAGGTGTGTGTAGACGTTAAAATCGGGGCCAACAGAATATAAGCACTGTTGATAAAATCAGTTAAATTTAAAAGCACAGAAATAATGATCCCTCTGTTCAAGGCTCTTGTTTGTCCTATACTGGAATACGGAAATATGGTGTGGAGTCCTATGTTTTTAGAAGCATGTCAACAAGATTGAGGATATATAGAGACATTTTCCTGGGTGCATCTTGGGGCTACTCAGTTACGGGGATAGGTTAAAGAGCCCTCGGCTTCTGAGCATAGACGTCTAAGAGGAGACATGACTGAGGTGTTTCAAATCTTTCACAACAAGTATGACCCCAACACCACAAGATCCCTATTATGTAGGATTGAAAGCTCTTCAACCCGAGGTCATGATTATAAATTAACAAAAAGACGGCTCACACTAGTTTATTACCAACACCTTTTCACTAACATAGTTACTAACACATGAAACAGTCTGCCAAGGTATGTTGTCACAGTTGGTCCCACAAATGCAACAAAAATGAAATAGATTGTAACAAGAGCATAGTTTTACTCAGCACATTTTGAGCTTTTGCTTGTTTAGTCAGTGTAGGCTTAGAAGGTTACTGTTAGTCTATAGAAGACGACAGAAGTGATCATGCGTAACAGTTGCAGCTTGACGCATGCACAGATAGTGACATCATCGCAGCTGACGTTAGAGGGCTTCAATTTTACAGCCTCTCAGATTTCTTCAGCCAATCAGATCACAGCACCGTTAGGTAGAACCAGTTCTGACTGGGTACGCCAAGGCTAGGGAGAAGGTCTTTTGTGTTGAAAGCTTACGGCAGTACACAGTTACACTCTAGCAGAAATCTCTCCACTGATAAACCAGGGAAGCAGTACTTGTTGAATATTCGAATTCAATCAAGTTAGCCATGGCCTGACATTGTCAAAAAGGTAAATGAACATACATCTGTTTCATCGTGATGTATTTATATTATTGTTGAATTATGTTTGTGAAATTTGCTATGCACAGAATTAAATTGTTAGTCCGGCGTTGCGTGACCACGTGGAGAATCCGACCACGATGCGAGCACGAACGGCCGACGCCATGTTGTATTATGTACGGATCCACTGTTGTTTAACCTATATGTATGCCTGCAGACCAGTGGCAGTACCAGAGAATGTTTATAAACCACAGGGAGAAAACTCCAAGACAACACAGCGTGTCAAGGAATCAACCGCAACACAGCTCTTCGGACACTGAGCTAAGTACACAGCCTTCAGTGCACCAAACTCTGTATAAACAGGACCACAGTAGTCCACTCTTCAAGAACTCTGACCATTAGGGCAGAAAGTATCCAGTGCCCTATGATGAGAAAGTAGCTGCCTAGACCTATCAGCGAGCGAACCATTAGCATTGACATTTGAACTTTTAAGTTAGTTTCGTACTTCAAAGATCGTGTATAGAGTAGAAGAAATAAATGTGTGATTTTTACTGTTATCAAGTGGCTGGACTACGTATGATTCATAGCCGTGTAAAAGCTAGTGCGACAGTGATCTTTTACCATTTTTCTATCTATCTCTGTACCCCAGCCTAAACACAGACCGAGCTAAACAAATACATGTATTAAGGTAATTCACATGGTGATTCACTAGCGATCCCCATAGAATAAGATGAGAGGGTTATAGCATTCCATTGTGCAGAGCCCAGCAACAATAGAACCTCACGTCACATAGATACGCTTTTATCTAAGACAGTGTACTTCTCTGACTGGGGTGGAGATTTCCTTACCCCACGGCAGGAAAAAAGCATCCAACAACTGATGCCGGAAAGCCTGCCTGTGTGACAAGGAATAAGTGTGCTCATAAACGCACGTCTATCAGAAGGCAAAAAGCTCATAGCTTACGAATAGCACTACTGTGACGGGGGTTTTATTGTTGCTGGGCTCTGCACTATGGACTGCTATTACCTCCTTGTCTTAGTCTATGGGGATAGCTAGTTATCTCCCTATGACTTCACTTAATTAATACATTTATTTGTTTAGCTCAGTCTGTGTTTAGGCTGGGGTACAGAGATAGATAGAAAAATGGTAAAAGATCACTGTCACACTAGCTTTCACACGGCTATGAATCATATGTAGTCCAGCCGCTTGATAATAGTAAAAATCACACATTTATTTCTTCTACTCGATACACGATATTCGAAGTACGAAACTAACTTAAAAGTTCAATGCTCAATGCGAATGGTTCGCTCGTTGATAATCTAGGCAACTACTTTTTCATCATAGGGCACTGGATACTTTCTGCCTTAATGGTCAGAGTTCTTGAAGAGTGGACTACTGTGGTCCAGTTTATACAGAGTTTTAGTGCACTGTTTCTTGTGGCACTTAACTGTGTGGTTGAAGCGCTGTGTTGAGATCGCTTCTGGGACAAACTGTGTTGTCGTGGAGTCTTTGACTTTGTGGTTCGTCGGTTGGGCTATCTTCGCACAATGCTGGAGATGCCTCGGCAGCCAATTTTAAGCGTCGACGTGGTTTTGTCTTTTGCTGAGTTGGGCTCACGATATAACGCCTGCTCGTCTGTAACATATGAGACGAAATTCTGCACAACCCTGTATAATAGGTCTGTGCAGAGCGTCTCACTGAAGGCCAAGGTAGCCCTCAGTGATAGCTCCATATCTCTATACATAAGCGACGAACATTCTGCTAAGTCTGTGGTCCACTGGAATCTCCACTCTAATTTCCTATACATATATAAAAATAAATCGTGGCTAATTATACACATAAAGAAATAAATTAATATTATAAACATTCTCTGGTACAGCCACTGGTCTGCAGGCATACTTATTGGTTAAACAACAATGGATCCGTACATAATACAACATGGCGTCGGCCGGTCGTGTTCGCATCGTGGTCGGATTCTCCACGTGGTCACGCAACGTTGAACTAACAATTCATTCTATGCATAGCAAATTTCATAAACATAATTTCAACAATAATATAAATACATCATGATGAAACAGGAGTATGTTCATTTACCTGTTTGACAATGTCAGGCCGTGGCTACTTGATTGAATTGGAATATTCAACAAGTACTGCTGTCTAATCTTCTCAGGAGAGAGATTTCTGCTTGAGTGTACTGTGTACTGCTCAGCGTTTCAACGAAGACTGACGTTCTATCTCTTTGCTTGAATCACCCAGAACTGGTTCTATCTAACCTAGCTGTGTTCTCATTTGCTGAAAAATCTAAGTGGGTGTAAAATTCGAAACACCATCGTAGGCTGCGATGATGTCACTAACTGTGCTTGCATCAAGCTACAACTGTGTTACGCATGATCACTTCTGTCGTCTGCTTTAGACTAACAGTAACCTCCAAAGTCTACACTGACTAAACAAGCAAAAGCTCCAAGGCAGTGGAAACGGGGCTCTTGTTACAACTACAATACTATACATATTGAATGTGCATCCATCGATCCACCAATCGTACTCATTATCATCATCATCACCATCACCATTATTATCATCACCGTCGTCGTCGTCATCATCATCATGGGTAAAAACAAGTTCTAGAAACATGTTCAGCATCAACATCTGTGAAGCTGTCGCATCCAAGCTTCTCTGAAGTAAAAGTATACATTTATTTGTTTACAAGACATTTTTGACACCTGATATTTGTTTTAGGGTCGCTCCATGCATCATTACATTACACTACGTGATTATTGCTTCCGAGACAAATCAGGACCAGTTCCGTGCATCAGACCTCAGGACAGTGACACATGGATCTGTGTAAGATCAAAGAAAGAGAAATATAGCAACGTTTAAGTGTGCGTGCGTGTCCAAATACGTGACTAAGTGAATGAGAGAGAGAGAGAGAGAGAGAGAGAGAGAGAGAGAGAGAGAGAGAGAGAGAGAGAGAGAGAGAGAGAGAGTTTTGTTCCCAACTGCGCGATTCTGGCTGTTCGGGACAATCCGAAAGTGATACTTCTTGCCGCTGGAACCAATAAACTGCAACCAGTCCGCCGTGCTCTTGTCTTTTGTGTAGCGTTGCAACTGTACTAATTTTCGCTAGGCTAGCAGACGACAAGTTCATTCAGTTTGTTCAATTTCATTGTAGCGTGTTGTCTTCTGTGTAAAAGATACAACGTCGCCTAGGGTAAGTTGTAGGATAGAAAATGTGCTTACTGATATATTCTCCCCTCTTTCCCTCCCTCCCCCACCACCTCCATAGTTTTCAAATACGAATGTAGTTAGTATTGATTTCTGCTAGACGACATTCAGTGTGTTCAGTGCATAGATTTCTGCTAGACAAAATTCAGTGTGTTCGGTGCATAAAACATGGGTTTAGTGTGATTTGGACTTTTTTCCCCCTCGGTTAGTTGTAACAGAAGACACACACCTCCCTAACTTTAGAAATGGTACTGGATGTGGTCAATCTTAAATTTAAAAAATAAAAATTCGCTTTCTTTTCCGTCTTCAAATAGCGATCTCCCTCCTTTACACCACATGTCGTTGTGTGTGTGAGAATAGGTGAGAGTAGGGGAAACATGTGAGCGTGTATGTTTGTATAGATCTGAACTGCGTTTTGAGCTTGATTGGTGATTTGTGGAAAAAGCATTCATTATTATTATTATTATTATTATTATTATTATTATTATTATTATTATTATTATTATTATTATTAGTATTAGTATTATTATTATTAGAGACAGAAATTGGCCGAGTGAATTTGTCCAAAAAGCGGATTTGTGACAGACCGACAACTCGCCAAAGGACCAAAATACACATGTTTGAAAAGATCTGGGCGTTCTTTCAACTGGATTGAACCACGATGGGTTGCCTCTTTTACGCTGTTCAAACGGGCTTTGTGAATGTAGAACGCTCATCTCTGTGCGGACAGCAGGCAAAGAACGATTAAGTCGTTGATCTTTGCAAAAGCGATCAAACGTGTTATTCAATCATGAAATGTTAGCAGTTAGTCTAAGCATTCTAATTGCATTCAACACACTTCTACAGGGTTGAAACTGTAATTCTACATTGATCGTATCATTTGATATCCATTGAAACGGCTTTTAATTTCCTGTTTTGGTTCATCAAACTCTCAGCTTCTACCGTGGCATGTTGCGTCAGGTGACTTTTTGTGTTAATATCCTATCGGGAAAAGCACGCGCAGCTGCAAACATGGCGGCAATTCACAACTTTCCGGCACCTCTCATAAAAACTCGTGGGTATCGCCATTATAAATTAAAACGAGGTTAGAATGAAACCAAGTTCCAGTCTGGCTTGTTTTGCTTTTATCAAAGCTTGATGCGTGACTTTTAAATATGGCAAATTGCCGAAAACGACGATTGTTAGAGCCAGAAAACGAGTGGGATAAGTATAAAAGCGGTGGAGGAAGTACATGCTCAGTGAAAGGATGCAAAAAACAATCGTACAGGCCTGTATTTGTGGCGACTTCGGAGGTGCGTCGATCATCGACAGAAAGTGAAACAGGACCTGAAGACTCTTGTAGTTTTCCATAGCTTCGCGCCGTCGCAACCTTCACAAAACACGAAGTAGTTGAATATGTTAGGCGAGCGTTGTGGCCAAGTGGGCTAAGGCGGGACTAACTTGCGTTGTCCACAAGCCAGAAACCAATGGCGCCTGACAGGTGTGGGTTCGAGCCAGCATCTGGGCGTTATATTTTTCCGAATATTTTTCAAAAATTCACAAATAATGTTAGGTAGGTAGGGTTTAGGCGCGCCACTGGCGATAGAAAGGGATAATAAACTGCAGCAAAAAAAAAAAAAAAATGTGAGGGTACGATACTGGTGGCCAGTGACACATGTTATTATTCTTGAATATTGGGAAATAACTCACTAAAACACGCGGAGAAAGAAACCGGAAGTATGTTTCATTGAGGGGATTCCCGTTGGTGCATAGGATAGCAGAAAAGTGTGAATAATTACCGTGATCGGTTTTATGTATGCCTGCCCGATTCCGCAATTTTGGTCCAACCAGGCCTTTTTGTATTTCCAGACTTACCTGACTTTGAAATAATCGGTGGGTTGGAAGCCATATCTCAAAAACGACTTTTGACCCAATTTGATAGCAATATTACCTATATTAGTGGCCTGCCTTCCGTGCCATCCTGTTTGCTCTACAGCAAAGGTCAAGGTGACCATTCTGTTGCTAAACACGTTTTGCTCAATATCTCAAAGACGGCTTAAACGATTTTGTTGAGTTTTGGTGTACTTCAAAACAGGGGCCATCTTGCAGTGGCAGTCCGGGGCTCGGTCAGCACCCGTTGCTCCTAGTTTAACTTGTTGTTTAAAACACTCTTTGCCTTATCTCAAGATTTCATCATTTTTATTTTGCGGACCTACTGCTTAAGCATGTTAAATCATTCTTACTTGTACTTTCTCAAAAATGGTCATTGTGCTTTACTATTTTGTACAGACGTTTTGTGTTGTATCTCAACTTGGGCTGAGCCCATTTGCATACATGTTTGCTTGCAGATTGTTCAGGTCCTGGCTTTTCATTACACATTTCCTTTGGTTTGGTTAGCATAAAGCACAATCACAACATAGCGCCAAGAAAAGTAACTTTTGAAAATATCTATTTTTCTGTTATGCGTGTTAATGTCTGGAAATACATGTTGCAATCTTGTTTATCTCCCATTTTTTCTTCGACTTGCTCTTTTTTTTTGGGGGGGGGGGAAGGGAGTGGGATGTGGTGGGGGGTGGGGGTGGGGGTCGAAAAGAAGGAAGGGATAGAAAGAAAGAAATAAGAAGAAATGTAAAAAACAAATGAACAGAAAAAAAAAGATTACTACTAATGTTATTTTTAAAATGTACTTAATTTAACGTTTTTTCTCATCTGTGATATTAGCCAAATAGAAAAAGCCAACGAAGGACAAATACAGAAAGGAAAAAAAAGTGGAGCAAGAAGTACAAATAAAGAGGAATATATTATATTCTTATATAAGGAAAGAAGAAGTCGAAAAAGCACAAGAAGAATAATATTACGAAACAAAGATAAAAAGAAGAAGAAGAAGAAGAAGAAGAATAAGAAGAAGAAGAAGAAGAAGAAGAAGAAGAAGTAGTAGTAGTAGTAGAAGAAGAGATGATGATGATGATGATGATGATGATGATGATGATGATGATGATGATGATGATGATGATGATGATGATGATGATGATGATGAAGATGATGATGATGAAGATTTAACACTAAGTAGATCCATAGTCCCTGATCGCGTTACATAAAAAGTCAAAATACGCAGAATTCTCAACGTTAACAGACAAAATATGTGTAGAACACGAGGATTAAGCGTACATGGGACATAAAATCAACTGGCCTAATTGGTCTTTTGACGATCAATGGAGTTATAGGAGAGATGCCTATCAATAGCCCTAACTAGTTTTAACATAAATACTTACTACCTTATAGAATGCAGTGTTATAGATACTAGCTTATAGAATACAGTGTTCATCTTTGGGTAGATATTCTATGGGTTTAGGCCTACTGGCCCCTTTGCATGTCAAAGCACTGGGCCATTAGAAAACTAGTATGCGCCAAGAGAGACTGCCGATAAATGTCATCATAATAATCACTTAAAATACATTAACATTTGGAAGTGAGGCTGCATAGCAATGTAGCTGACATAAATGTCATACAATGTCCGTCATTCATGATGCTTCGGAGCTGTCCTTTGAGGTGCCTAACAGATCTGCAGACGATACAGCAGTAATGAGCAAGTTGTTCACGTCGGCAGGCGGTAATATTTCACAGATTGGCGCGCTAGGTTGACATTGTATGCGACATTCTCAATTTTTACCCGCCATTGCGCAAAGCTCACTGAAAATTAAGACGGAAATTTTACATTAAATGAATTGGTCTTGCACACAACGGGTTGGCAATTAGATTAGCTGGTATGTAGCTTGAAAACTATTGACTGACCACAAGTCGTCGCCTGATGTGCTCGCCCCGGAAAACAACGAAAACATTGCTTGGCCGCTTCAGTAGACTTCCATTGCAACTGCAACCCATTTGACCTCAAGTTATCGTTTGCTGCGTTTGTCCCGCGAAAATAATAATAATAATAATAATAATAATAATAATAATAATAATAATAATAATAATAATAATAATAATAATAATAATAATAATAATAATAATAATAATAATAATAGTGTGGTTCTATTAGCTATTCCACCACCCACTGCACACCCTTCTCTCCATCTCACAAGTCACTTCCCTCATCCCATTCACCCCTTCCACACCACAGGCGCTTTTATCTGGACACGCGAGCGCCTATGGCTGTGACGCGTCTCCCTTTGGTTATCTATAATACTAGATAACCAAAGGGAGACGCGTCACAGGCATAGGCGCTCGCGTGTCCAGATACAAGCGCCTGTGTTCCACACCTACTTTGTTTTATAGCAAAGTCTACAGCGGAAAGTGATATCGCGTTAAAGCCAGCCTTCGCGTAGATCTAAGCTTAATTGCGATTTTTAAGTCGGGAATCCAGCTCCAGATTAAACCGACTATGAACTTAGCATACTAGTAAATGGTGACATTAGCACTAAAATTGGACGTGCTTGTTAAACTAAACATTGAACTCTTGGATTTTCAGTGTCTTCATGTTGAATTGATGCACATTTTTGTTTCAATTATTTTTTAAAACCTTTTAGGCCCAGGATCCAATTCTAGATCTAGTGTAACAGTCCACTTGCGAATGCTGAACATTAGTGTTGAGTTGATGAATTGGAATCAAAAAGACAACTGCAATCAATCAACAAACGTCTTGCAAAATATTGAAGTTAAGCAAATATTTGATTCTTTAATGTTCAAGATCTTCGTGTTCTTAAGGGTCAAGTATCCAGATCCATATCGAAGCTAACAAATTTAAAATTAAAATTCACTTGTCAAGGATGGTCAATGATAGTTTCATAATTTGAATTTCGATGCGTTAGTGAAGCTTAATTGACTTGGATACGACCAGGTTAACAACGTACTTGTGAATGGTAGACTATTTTCGTAGCTGGACTTTCCTGTAAATTTGTGTAGTTACTGTTGATTCTTCTTTATAATGCTGGTGTGATTTATAAGACCTGCGTTGTGGTGTGTGTTTGTGTTGAACTGTACAGGAACTTCGGACTTACTGACACCATGGATTTAGGAATTTATCCACCAGGTAACCAATACGAACAGCCAGGGGCCATATGCATGACGGTGTGACTGCTTGTCGTACGACAAGCGCCTACGGGTCTGCTGACGCTCGGTCTGATAATTCTTGTTGTCTGCTGCTATTCACAAGCACCGGACAGCTGCCTCACCTATAGTTAGCGGGGTAGTTATTTTTAGTTGAATGGAATCTACAAGTTTCCGGTCTGTTTGCGCTTGCGCTGAATTATCCCACGGAATTTCTTACCATGGAAGCGTGGCTCTTCACCCCCCCCCCCCCCTCCACCCTACGATCTGTGCAAAGTAGGTTTGTCTCTTTTATTTCCGGCAGATATAATATTTTATATAATCAGCTGACAGAGACCAATCAAACCGCGTTTATCGAGTAAACAGTTAACACCTTTAAATTGGCCACACGGTGCACGTTTTTCCTCCAGTTCAAGTATAAAAATCCGTCATTTTCATGTCCGATGATAATTAAAAAAATAATAAAAATAAAATAATAATAATAATAAGAATGAAAATAAATAAATAATAATTATAATTAAAAATAAAAACTCATTTTTCAGTGAATTCTTACCTCTGCTATGTGTATTCCATTCACCCGCCCCCGCCCCCCCCCCCCTCAAACCCCCCTTTTTTGGCTATACAGCCTCCAGGGCTATGAGCCTCTTGTCATTTTTGTATATATTTAAATCATGTTATGTGAAAATAAAAGGACAAAGTTTCCAAAAGGACAAAGTTATTTCACTCCCACCAGCTAACTTTCCTTGTGATGCCGTCATATTTTTTTTACTATTTTGACCTCACTGTGTGAGGTGGGGTTTTGTTGTTGTTATTGTTGTTTTTATTCTGTACATTGCGTAGGTTTGTGAACACCACAGTGGATAAAATGGCGATTGTGGCAAGAGATAAATTGCTTTAGTCTGTGTTTCTGTCTCACACCGCTATTTTTGTCACCGACCTTCATATCAGAATGAAGGCTGCCATTTTGAAATCAAAGGTATCGTACCGAGGTAGAACAGTGGTTATGGGGTACGGAAAGGCACCTCTAACGTTATTGTACGACTGTGCCTCCGATAGCGCCTACCGGTGGTTCATGAATTCCACGATAGGGGGTTATCGGATGCTTGAAAACTTCCGATAATTCTCTATCGTGGAATTCATGAACCACCGGTAGGCGCTGTCGATGACACTGTCGTTCGATAAAATAGAGGTGTCTATCCGTACCCATAACCACTGTTCTCTTTGATTTTGCCTTTGCCTTTGATTTCAAGGCGGCAGCCTTCATTCTGATATAAAGGTAGGTGATAACACAGAAACACAGCCTAAAACAATGTATTTCTTGCTACAATCGCCATTTTATCCACTGTGGTGTTCACAAATAATGGCAATGTACGGGATAAAAATGAAAATAAAAATCGCAATAATATATAGTTGATAACACACTGTTTAATATGACGGCATCACAAGGAAGGTTAGCTCGCGGGAGTGCAATGCCAATAGTAGCAGCGGGAAGGGTTCACTGATAATGAGTTGGTGTTTATAGGTAAGAATTATCGGACAGAGAGTTAGCAGACCCCTAGGCGCTTGTCGTGCGACAAGCAATCGCACCGTCATGCATATGGCCCTAGGACCATTCTTCTTCTTCTTCTTCTTCTTCTTCTTCTTCTTAAAAACTATTTTATTTATGAATTTTTTTTGGATTTATTTTAGACTAGTAGTTTGATTGTTTATCTCTTTGTTCTTGTATTCCCCCAATTATTTGGGGAATACTTTGATTTCATCAGGAATCAGAACAGGCCAATTGACAGGTGGTCGGTCTGTTACTCGGTCAGTCTGTCGGACCATACCTTACCATGCCTTAAGATACATTGAGCAGGTTTGTTCCAGCTTCATATGAACATTACCAGGGTTAGTAGCCAGCTTCCCTTGCCTTCGTATTTGCTCTACCTCAAAGTTCAAATTATTTTTTCAAACACATTTCCCTCTTTATCTCAAGGAGGGTGAACGGATTTTAAAGACTTTCGGTATGTACGTGCTTCAACTCGTGGCTAATCTTTCTAAAGCAGTCCGAGAATTTGACCATTTTTCCGCCTGTTGGATTAGTGAGCTCTCTCTCTCTCTCTCTCTCTCTCTCTCTCTCTCTCTCTCTCTCTCTCTCTCTCTCTCTCTCTCTCTCTCTCTCTCTCTGTTTGTCTGTCTGTCTGATTGTCTTTCTCTCTTTGTCTGTGTTTCTCTCACTGTTACACTCCGTTCGATGTTGGTGTTTTTCTTTATCAGTATTTGATTCAGCCCCGATGCTGAAGTCCTGATAAGGTGTAACTCTGATTCGTTTATCCACGCAGCCTGCTCACTCATCAACAAGTCTTGAGTCGACGTATGAAGTTTTCCACTTTTATTCAGCACACATCAACAACTGCATACAATCGCTCAATCGCCTTTCCACTTTCAAGTTTAACTTTCCAACTCACTATCAACAATTATTCACAACAACACACGGAGCATCGAATATATAATTTTTTCTCTCAACTCGAGATGACCTCAGGACATTCTAGCAATGACGCATTACAACCAATCAGAATTAAAGATCGTCATCACTGTCTTACGTCATACATCTCTCTACACATACCCGGAACGTTCTCTCACCTCGACATTCATCGGGAAATTTCTATCGAGAGTAAACACGCAGGTCTAGAGAATTCTCCAATAATATCGACTAACGAAAATTATCAACGTTATACAAAGCCTCTCCTAACAACAATGCAAACTCAAATCAAAGGTAAATAAACTCCATTATTGAATACTTTGCAAAACGAAACGATTAGATCTATCGTGCGCGTTTCAGACATACTACCATTGGCGTTTCAACGTAACACTCACTCTGTCTGTCTTGGGTAGCTTGAGTTAGGTCCTGATATTTAAATTTCAGCTAGATACATTCGTAACCAAAGTTGCTTAAAATCCAATCATCAATGTAAGCACATTTCCAATTGTATCGGGAGGAAGGGAAGAAGGGGAGGGACTGAGCAGGAGGGGTGTAGGAGAGGCGGTGGGGGAGGGGATTGGGATAAAGAATTGGAGGAAGTGTTGAAGCTGTCTCTCCCTCCCACTGATTGTGGAGAGAATGAATGATCGCAATGTAGCCCGCAGTTGTGAGGAAATGGCGCAGTCCAGCTGCCGTCAGACCTTTCATGTCATACACCTATAATGAAAGACGTCTCCTTGAGTTTATTGAGGATGGAATCCAGGTACTATCCCACACCACTCCACTTTTTCTCTGTTTGTCTGCCTGTCTCTCTGTCTCTGCCTATCTCTGTCTCTCTCTTTGTCTCTGTCTGTCTCTGTGTCTCTGTCTTTGTTGTGCAGCTGAGTTAGGCGACTGCAATGAGCAGATCTTTGAGCGGGTGAGTGTGCTAATGAAGAACACTTACTTTACATTACCGAGAAACGTACGTTGCAGGACAGCAGGACTACATTACAGAGGCTTTGTGGTTCAATCCATGTCGCCACCATCATTTGACCGGTTGTGAGCGCTGGACATCTTACTATTTCCATCAGTCACTTGGCTCTTTCGTTGCATAGTGTATGGTGGTTTCTATGCACAGTGTCGCGAAGATCGCGGGTTCGAATCCCGCAGGGGACAAACTTGTGTAACTTAGGTACATATTTTTTTTTGGTATCTCACCCAGGGATTTTTCGGGGTACTCCGGTTGCTTTGCTCTACTTAATAATGATATTGGATGCAGTCATTCCAAAAATTAAAACTTTAATTTGGTTTCAATTCCGCCTTCTAATAGCAGTCTCCCTGACTTTACACCACATGTTTGAATGATAGATGTGTGTTATCTGTGAGAGTGTATGAAACATGTGGGAGTGAATGTTAGAACAGATCGTCGCACTTTGAGCCTGATTGTGATGTGGGGAAAACGCGTGTATATAGCGTAGCATCCATTATTATTATTATTATTATTATTATTATTATTATTATTATTATTATTATTATTATTATTATTATTATTATTATGGGTCTTGTTATTATTATTTGATTGATGATCTGTGCTCGGAGCGGTTGTTTGTGATAGTGCTATTTGTAGGCTTATTTATATAGTAGTTGACGTTTAACTCCTGAAGGTTTTAGCGAAGTCCCTATATTACGAACCTTCTAATGTGCTGTGTTTGGCTCTCCTTTGATTGTTTTATTATTGTTATTATTATAGTGTATAAAATTAGGTGCCCAAGTGATTGCTTATGTGTATGAAAATTCAATTCAATAATTTTATTTAACGTCTATTCACAGTTTGTGATATTAGACCATACACGCAAGCATACACACAATCACACGCAAAATGCAAAAAGCACATCCAAGGATCAGACAAAATAATCACAAAAATTTGCTCACTGGAGACTGGCTAATAATTTGTGCTATGGTAATAATTGTTGGATACTGCAGCAGTTCAACAGTGTGTATGAGTTTTTGTTTTAAGTGCATAGACTTTAGGGATTGCAATTGGGAAAGGTTGATGGAACCTCGCACTCCCATGTAATGAAGGCGCTAGCACTGCATTTCCACTGTGGCGTTTTTGCTGAGGAACCAACTCGATTTTACGCCGTCTGGATTACAAATGTGGCACAAAATTCAAACAACAGAACCCTTTTGTCATTTCTCCCCTCCTCCCTCTCTCCCCATTCCTTGTTATGTCTTTTTTTTTTTAATTCAGGAAAGACAGCCCGTTGAACTATTGTTTAACAGGAGGGTAAAATGGACGGAAATGAATATTTCTGCATTCCTGCGTGAGCAGCGCAAAAGAAAAACGATACTTGCACAGCAAACCCTTTGTGCCTGCCATGTTTTTAAAGGGAATGAGTTATTAACGCTATGATTTCCCCTCCTCCGTTCACGAATGTATTTGAAATATGGAACACAAGTGCACGTGCCATTTCCAAGAGAGCACGGAAATAATTGTATCAATCACCAAAAATATATATGAATTATTATTAAAGATTGCCCTGTGGGTTCGGGCATGAATAGAATAGACCACAAGTATATCAACTAACAAGTTAGTATCTCGTATTGCCCCCCAGTCGACGTGCGGTGGTCCCGTTGCCCTTGGTTTTAGCCACAAGCTGAGACGGGGTATCCCAAACCTAAAAATATAATAGAGAATTCTGGGAATTCTGTTCAAGGGAAGTAACTGATAACTAGCTACGATTGCAGTCATGGTCGCCATTTCTCGCGAAGATGTGCTGGCTGAAATTAAACAAAAGTTGGGAGCGGAACTGCATATTTCTGGTAGTGAATAAAGGCTTTGCTCAATTATCGAAGGAGAACACGATGGATTTATAGAAACATGCACACATGTATGTGAGCTCAGTGCAGGCGATCGTGAGTCTCAGTGAACGATTGTTCGCCATTGTCATTGATTCAGCTGCTCAGATCGCTTCGATGTGATGGTTCATTTATCGCTCGAATCACACTGTATACTGCACATGCAAGTTATGTCAAAGATATGATGATTTGAGCATATGTTCGATTCCGTACCGATTGGAAGGTGGGGTGGAAAAATTCAATCATGGTGATGATCAATCCTATTTTGCAAACAACAATGGTGGTTAGGCCTACTTTATTGTGTTTGGTCACGGGTACTTACCTTGTGTAGTTAGTGTGCTTTTTGTTCTTTCGGCCTTGAGTGTTTGCGTCGCTTTGGCTCGTTGTACTTTGTTGTGGTTTCGCTCTCTTTTGATTTTTGAAAGCAAATTCAAATTGCTTTGTTTTCCAGCAGCATGCGAGGTCAAATTAGATGAATTCAGATCTAACCAATCTTCTTGTGACGCTATTTTGCGTGTGTCTCGTGTGCCATGCACCAATCGCGAAGAGTCCTGCCGACGTCATTTCAGAAAAGGATTTCCCCACCCATAATTCCCCTGGGTTTTGAAGTTTCCAAAAAATTATTTTAGGCTGACGACGCTCTATGGAGCGCAAAGCATGTAAAGGGAAGCAACCGGTTGTACGCGCACGTCGACAGAGACATAGAAGGGAGATACTAACTTGTTAGTTGATATACTTGTGAATAGACCCAATGTTTCTCGGTGTGTCGTAAGAGGCGACTAACAGGGGTGACGTCAGCAGAAGTTGTAACGCGTGGAATTGCGTTAAATTAAATATGTATATTGATTGATTGATTGATTGATTGTTGCTTTATGTCCAACGGACTCTTCCGAGCCAAATCAGGACCGGACAACCCCGATCCGCATAAAAGAAATATGTATATGCGTATATATAAATAAACAAATGAAATGAGTGTGTGCGTGTGTTTATCTGACTTTCAGTTTAAGGATGCATGTTCTGTCTCTGTTTACTCTAAATTTTCATTCACCACCGCACACGTGCTCACAAACAAGGACAAAGACTACATAGTTATCTCTCTTTGCTTCACTATTCCTCATTCATACATATAATCACATCAAATCACACATTTCTTATACATAATACGAACGAAATTGCACAAATAATCAGTCAGTGGCTTATAGGGAGGTCATTGTCTTTCTATTTAGACGTCACTTGCCTCTGCACCGTTTTATAATATTCACTGTCAATTATGACACGCTGAAGGTTTGTTGAGAATTCCTGGTCTCCCAATATTAAATAATAATGATTTTACTCACTGTCCTTGCAGACATTCACTAGACGTGGTATACACAGCCGGCGCTAGGAACAAATAGCTACCCCTGGGGAACACTGTAGGTGATCCCGTAGCTCTGGTCTGAAGACTTTATTCGCCCACCGTTGCCGCACGTCTGCGCCAGTGATGGTTGGTCGAAGGAGAGATAGTCGGCGTCGATGGAGACCACATCCGGTTTTGTAGACGGACGTCACAGGGTCATCTCCACCAGCCAAATACCAGGAAAGTTGCCAGTCCAAACCGGCCGCTGTATACTGTATTCAAGATACAGCTAGATTCCTATCCCTATCCTATCCTGTCCCGTAACCCGAAGGTCGTAGGGGCACCACAGATGATCGTTTAACCAGCATACTCCATCTTTCTCTGTCCTCAGCAGCCCTGATGGCTTCGCTCAGTGTCAAACCAGTCCATTCTCTTCTTCTACCTCCTTGCACTGTGCCTTGCAGAATAGTCTTTGCAAGGCCTGATGATCTGGTGACGTGGCCATACCATCGGAGTTTCCGTTTCTTCACCACTGTGAGCAGGTCATCGTGTTGTCCAATGGCTTGTGTGATGGTCTGTCGGACTTCGTCGTTGGTGATGTGTTGGGTATAGGAAATGCCCAGAAGTCTTCTGTACCACCTCATCTCCATGCTTTGTATTCTTCGTTGTATATCTGCTGTGATGGTCCATGCTTCGCAAGCATATATTAAGATGGAGATGACAAGGGAGCGCAGCAGTCTTACTTTGGAATGTAGACTGATGGTCCTGTCTTTCCAAATGGGCTTCAACCTTGTCAGGGCAGCAGTTGTTTGTGCGATCCTGGAGAGGACTTCCTGTCGAGACCCATTGTCTGACACAATGGCTCCTAAATATTTGAAGCTGTGCACTGTGTTGAGGGATTGGCCTTGTACTTTGATGTCCGTGTTGATGCCATTGGTGTTGTTGGTCATCATTTTGGTCTTCTCTGCACTTATTTCCATTCCATAGGCTCTGGAGGTGGTGTCAAGCCTCTGTACCAGCTGTTCAAGTTCTTGTTCCTCTCGAGCCAATCCATCAATGTCATCTGAAAAACGAAGATTGGAGATTGCTCTACCACCTATGCTGACTGTGCCTTCATGATCTGCAAGAGCATCTGACATGATGCGCTCTAGGAAGGTGTTGAAGAGTGTTGGAGGGAGTAGGCATCCTTGACGCACACCGATTGTTGTTCTGAACCAGTTCCCGATGGCGCTGTTGTGGAGGACTGCACTGGTAGCCTTGTCATACAGGCTTTTGATGACTTCAATAATTTTAGGGCTGATGTTGTACACTTTCATTGTTGCCTATAGAGCTGCATGCCAGACTCGGTCAAACGCCTTCTTGAAGTCTATGAACACATAATATAGATGTTGTTGGTGCTGTAGGTATTTCTCACATATAATTCTGAGGTTGAAAATCTGCTCAGTGGTACTTCGCCCTGCCCTGAATCCTGCTTGTTCTTCAGCTATGATTTGTTCAGCTTGGGGTTTCAATCTGTTGAGTATTATTTTCAGGAGGACCTTGCTGGGATGGCTGATGAGGCTGATGGTGCGGTAATTTTCACACTCCTGAAGGTTACTGTCACTGCCACGACTCCCCCTGAGCAGACGCCACAAACAAACAACTTCCACACGCAGACAGCCCAGACAGAATGGCGATTTCCCGCAGACGTGAAGGGGTGAAAACACAACAATTATATATACAACTTTCAAACTATTTATTCATTCAAGCCACACACTCACACACATACAACATTTACACATGAAACGAAGAAAATGGTGATGAAACAATCAATGGATCAATGAAACAATGGAATGGTATGTCAGGATGATCGAGGGTTGCTATTCAACCACGTTCATGTATCGAACCGTGCACAGCAAATGTCCGTTGCACGTAAACAAACAAGAGGGGGGTTCAAGTGTTAGGAGAGGGACAACAAGGAAAGAGCCAACCTGGCGGAATGAAGTCCCTGTTAAAGTCCCCGTAAAGGTATCCACCCCCTTCTTGTAGCTGTTGTCGGACCGGTGCTGATGATGACCACAGTGGTGGCGTCGCTGCCCCCACTCGCCGCTGACGATGGTGATGAAATGACGATGGTGACGCAGTAGTCGCGGCAGCCCTGCCACCGTCGACGTCACACAGCTGTACTCCTCCAGTCAGCCACACCGCGACGTCGAGGCCAGGTCCCGTCCACCCACGTCACAACCACCACAGGAAAGGTGGGGTTGAGGAATGATGATGATGAAGCCAATGGGAAAGACGTGTAGACAATGATGCGGACATAAACGTTACGGATGGTGATGATGATGTTCAGTCCAACCGACCAAGTGCCGCCGTCGTCGTCGCACGACGTTGGTCAACGTTGATCCACGTTAACCAGTTGACGAACTGACGAACTGACGAATTGTCGAACTGTCGAATTGTCGAACCTGCAACATGCTTGTCGCATCGTTAATATCATGTCCACCTGATTCTGTCCCCCTCCCCTCCAATCACACTCTCCCCCCTCGTATACACAACTAGCTTTAGATGCTTGAAGGGACGCAACTGTTGTCCGCTTCCCTTCCTTGATTCACTCACTTATCCTCTTTAGCTACTGTTATTGTCACTGGTAAACAAACACATAATTCATGAAACTCAATGAAATTATGAACGCATGAAATGAGCAATGCTGCAAATGAATACGTCATGTAAACATCAACACATTATTCATCTCAAGCAACCACAACAACAACAGCAACCACTTCCATCCTTACCTTCATTCTCTTACCTCATTCTCCCTCCTTCTGCCTCTCCTCAGTGCAACCATCCTCATCCTTCCCTAGCCTCACACACAACTATCGTACAACACCCCAAACAGCCAGCACTAGGGTTTCTGGGCACAGTAAGGAAAATACACCATTCCACTCACCCACACGGTTCGAATGTAATCGCACTCGTTGACCTTACTCCACTGCTCTCCCAACGAATACTTCCAATAGGGTAATCCTGTAGTGCGTAGTTTCCGTAGTGGACAATGCCTCACACTACCTACCAACACTACCACAAAACTTTGCTATCCTTTACTATACTCTGCACTGAGTATAACACTATAGAAAGCAACAATTTCCACAACTAGTATTTCTCTGGACCAGTTAATATTATCTGTCATTAACCGCCCTACCCTATTCCAGAACACACAAAATCAGAGCACCAGACACCACGTCTACACAATAGCTCTATCAAACCTGTTCTGCCAAAACGTGAGTACACTTCCTTACTGGCTAACCGGCCTGTGCTGCTTGCCACGATTTGCACCTTCAACTACAATAATCACGCACTCGGCAACACGCAATTGCCACCCCCGCCCTTATACTCTTCACCCACACAGACTACCCAGTTTCCATCACAGACTGCCCTGTGACAGTTACCTTTTTTGGGAAGAGTGATGACAAGCGACTGGGTCCATGGTATAGGCCACTCCCCACTCTGCCAGATCTTGTTACAGATAATGGTGAGGACATCAATCATCGCTTCTCCTCCTGCTTGTAGCAGTTCCGCGGGTATGTTGTCCACTCCCGCTGACTTCCCTTTCTTTAACGATTGCACTGCTACCTCAACTTCTTCCCGGAGAATTGGGAGGATTTCTTCTTCTTCTCTGTTCTCGGGACATGCTAGAACTGATGGATCTCCATTTGGTGTATGGTTGTAAAGGTCAGAGCAGTACTCTGTCCATCTGTCCAAGACTTCTTGTTCTTCTGTAAGGCATATGGCAGACTTGCTTTGGATCGTGGAGACTTTGGGCTGTTTGACACTTGTCAGCCGCTTCACAGTCTGGTAGGCCTTCTTGCTGTTGTTCTTGTTCAGACTGTTCTCTATTTCATGGCATTGATCTTCTATCCAGTTCTCCTTTGCTGTGCGCATGCCTTTTCGGATGTCATTGTTGATTTTTCGGTAGACGTCAGCTCCCTGTGAGATGTTCTTTTTCTTTTTTTATCTCTCTTCGTTTATCGCACAGATCCAAAAGTTCAGGTGTGATTCACGGCTTCTTCTTTGGTCGGTGCTTGCCAAGGATCTCAGTGGCGGCATCTGTCACAGCTGAGTTGAAGGTGGTGGTCATGGTGTTGACATCTACTTCACCAGCCCCCAAAATGAGCAGTGGTGCAAATTTCCCTCCAATTGTGGCCTGAAATAGTTCTGCCACCTCCGGGTCTTGCAGTTTTTCCAGGTCGAACTTCAGTCTAGTGCACTTTGCTGTATTTACTCTCTTCAATTGGAGCCGAAAAGACATCATCACGAGATCGTGGTCACTTCCGATGTCTGCTCCTGGAAAAGTGCGTGTCCTGCCTATGTTGATGCTTGATCTGAAGCGTTTCTTGACCATGATGTAGTCTATTTGGTTGTGATGCTCCCCGCCGGGACTGTGCCATGTCCATCGTCTGGAGTTTTTGTGGAGACCAAGCGTGTTCGCCAGTACCAGACTGTTGTATCTGGCAAACTCCAAGAGTCTCAGACCCCTGTCATTTGTCTCGTTGTTGGAGTGGGGTCCACAGGTGTCTCCCCAATTGTGGTGCGCATCTTGGCCAACCTTGGCATTCCAGTCGCCTTGCACTATGACTATGTCCTTCTTCGGCACTTGGTCAAGGACCGCCTGTAGATTTTCATAAAAATCCTCCACTTCGCTGTCGTCATAGTCTGATGTTGGGGCATAGGCCTGGATGATGGTGATATTGAAAGGGGCTGCTCTCAGGCGGATGGTAATGAGTCTACGGGAGACTTGGCGGCAACCCATGACAATGGCTAGAATGTTCTTGTGGACCAAGAATCCAACGCCGTGTTCGTGCCTGTCATCTCTACCGCTGAAATAGAGCTTGTGGCCTTTGTCGGTCGTTGTTTCACCTAGGCCTTTCCAGCGCAGTTCGCTGATGCCTAGAACGTTCCATCGATAGTGGTCCAACTCGTGGTCCAGTTCGTCTAATTTTCCTTCCGCAGTTAGGGTCCTGACATTCCCGGTTCCTATGACGATGTTGTTTCTCGTGCGGATCTTGCTATATTGTCCATCAGTAGCATACTTAACACCTCCGTCCTGGTGGCCAACGGAAGGCGCGGTCCTTGAGCCGGGCGACGACCGATCCGGTATGGAATTAGTGGATTGTGTCATCATGTAGTGTGTCTTAGGCAAAAAAAAAGACCTGGCGGTGCCCAATCCTCTCCAGGCTGTTGGCCACAGCCGAAATCCACGAAACAGTGTGGCTCGCCTTGGCCCTGAGCACGTGGTCGTTGAACCTGTAGTAACGTGAGGTTCCTCCGCCCTGGCCGGTGACTTCTGTGTAGAAGACTTTCGCCCAGTGACAGCTAGATTATTCCATAGAAAAATCCCGATTTCTTGGACTCCAAAGAGCACGTCTTGTTCCTTTAACTTGTATGTAATCTCTGATTAAAAGGAATTCACTCTAATAATTAAATTTAGCAGGGCTTAAAATCCTCCTCGGATCCGAGGTTTTCCTCATGAAAGTGATCTTCTTCCTCGGGGAAAAAAATAAATTTCCTAGGAAAAAATATACCCTTCTCAATAAAAATTTTGAAGCATAAGGTGCGCTTTATTCGCAAATGGTTTTGATTCTTAAATGGCTCAAGTCATCAGTTGGTTATTTTGTTTGGTTTGCTAGCTACATTCTTTGCTAATAGCCAAAATGGCGGCGGCAACGATTGTGAACCGGGGAGATTCTTTTGATAACAGATGGAACAGAATGGCTTTTGAAAAAAGTTAAAATTATGTGAAGACTTGAACTGAAATGCTTTGGACCTTATTGATTTAAGATCAAGATATAGATGGCTAAACAGTAACTTCACAAACTGTCTTGTTAAGTCAGTACCGAGTAGGCATATTTCCTTAGTTACAATGGAAGGAGAACAACTCCAATCAATCCTCCAATTAGTGACAAAAATGACTTGTATGATTCAAGAAAGAGTGAAAATGAAGAAACTGGCGTTATTTTGCCAAGACTTATGATTGTGTGATGCTATCAAAATTTGATGCACTCAATCATTGACTCAGAACGTTAGTAATATTAAAGAAAGTGATGTTTTGGCTGAAGGGTGTGTGACTGGTGGTGACATAACTTGCAATAGTGACATGGACTGGCTAGTTCGTCTGAGCTTACTGGGAGTAACTTAGCTTACTGGGAGTACTTTCAACTTCCAGTTCCAGGTAGGATACACATTTCATAATCACTGTCAAATGCATTTATAATTGACACAATCTCCTGATTTCTGTTCAATGTTTGTGTACACCTGAACTAACGCAAAAACAACTGTTTGGGGTTTAATTTAATTTAAATTTATTGTTTATAATAATTTTTTAAACCAAATAATTTATGTTGATAAATCTCTTTGGACTTGTTGGAAGCAGTCAACAACACACACTGATTAATTGTGCTAAATTTTAGTGTTTTACTCCGAGTAGTTTCTTAAATCTAGCAAAAAGAACAAAACAAGTAAATTACATTAATTTGTTCCCTGGCATATAACTTACAAGGTGCATTTATAGATGTCCACACCATGACCACTACATTCAACTCAGCTGTGACAGATGCCGCCACTGAGATCCTTGGCAAGCACCGGCCAAAGAAGAAGCCGTGGATCACACCTGAACTTTTGGACCTGTGTGATAAACGAAGAGAAATGAAAAAAAAAAAACACCTACCTCACAGGGAGCTGATGCCTACCGAAAAATCAACAATGACATTCGAAAAGGCATGAAGAAAGGGAAGTCAGCGGACTTGCGTCAAGCAGGAGGAGAAGCGATGATTGACGCCCTCACCATCATATTTGTAACAAGATCTGGGAGAGTGGGGAATGGCCTACAGCATGGACCCAGTCGCTTGTCATCACTCTTCCCAAAAAAAGGTAACCTTCAGGAGTGTCAAAATTACCACACCATCAGATTCATCACCCATCCCAGAACGGTCCTTCTAAAAATTATACTCAACAGGTTGAAACCCAAAGCTGAACAAATCATAGCTGAAGAACAAGCAGGACAGAGCAGGGCGAAGTACAGTACCACTGAACAGATTTTCAACCTCAGAATAATGTGCGAGAAATGCCTACAGCACCAACAACATCTATATCAGGTGTTTGTAGACTTCAAGAAAGCGTTTGACCGAGTCTGGCAGCTATGTGGGGCAGCAATGAGAGTGTACAACATCAGCCCTAACATTAATAAAATCATCAAAAGCCTGTATGACAAGGCTACCAGTGCAGTCCTCCACAACAGCGCCAACGGGAAGTGGTTCAGAACAACAATCGGTGTACGTCAAGGATGCCTACTCTCACCAACACTCTTCAACATCTTCCTAGAGCGCACCGTGTCAGATGCCCTTGCAGGTCTCGAAGGCAGTCAGCATAGGGGGTAGAGCAATCTCCAACCTTCGTTTTGCGGATGACATTGATGGGTTGGCTGGAAAGGAAAAAGAACTTGGACAGCTGGTACAGAGGCTTGACACCACCTCCAGAGCCTATGGAATGAAAATAAATGCAGAGAAGATCAAAATGATGACCAACAAAACCAATGACATGGACATCAAAGTCCAAGGTCAATCCCTCAAAACAGTGCATAGCTTCAAATATTTAGGAGCCATTGTATCGGACAATGGGTCCCGACAGGAAGTCCTGTCCAGGATCGCACAAACAACTGCTGCCCTGACAAGGTTGGAGCCAATTTGGAAAGACAGGACAATCAATCTATATTCCAAGGTAAGGCTGCTGCGCTCCCTTGTCATTTCCATCTTCCTATACGCTTGCGAAACATGAACCCTCACAGCAGATATACAACGAAGAATACAAAGCATGGAGATGAGGTGCTACAGAAGACTTCTGGGCATTTCCTATACCCAGCACCTCACCAACAACGAAGTCCGACAGACCATCACACAAGCCATTGGACAACACGATGACATGCTCACAGTGGTGAAGAAACGGAAACGCCGATGGCATGGCCACGTCACCAGAGCATCAGGTCTTGCAAAATCCTTCCTGCAAGGCACGGTGCAAGAAGGCAGAAGAAGAGGGAGACAGAAAAAGAGGTGGGAGGACAACATTCGAGAATGGACTGGCTTGACACTGAGCGAAGCCATGAGGGTTGCTGAGGACAGAGAAAGATGGAGTACGCTGGTTAAACGATCGTCAGTGATGCCCCAACGACCTTCGAGTTACGGGATAGGATATGATAGGATAGTGATAAATAATGTTCAAATGGAATTGCACACTCAAGCGCACGCTTTCTTGGTCAGTTTAGAACTTCTTTTTTAGATTTGTTTTTTTTTCAAACAATCGCATGTCAGGTGGCGTGGACGAAGTGTCCTACTGATACAAACCAGGAGCAAAGCAACTCAATTCGTGTGTGTGTAGGTGATGGAGAAAATGTGTGTGAACGCGTTGTGTGTGGGTGTGTGTGTGTGTGTGTGTGTGTGTGGGCGCGCGCGTGTTTGTTCCTCGCGTGTGTGTGTGTGTGTGTGTGTGTGTGTGTGTGTGTTTGCGTTTGGAACAAGAAAATGATATCCAGACAACACTGGATAATTTCACAAGACTATATATGATACTGCGTCGCAAAATGTTATTTATTTAAGTTCTTTACTTACTTATTTTACTTACTTTATTTACTTTACTTTCACTCACCGACTTACTGACTGACTGACTGACGTGGCTGCCTAGCTATCTTCCAAACCTAACTGATCCTACTTTTTTTTGTCTTTTAAAAAATATATTTAATAAAAATAATCTGTGTTTTGTTTTCTTCCATTGCAACATTTTGAGACATTACATGCAATTTGGGCTGTTCCTATGTCTATGATGATGATGATGGTGATATAAGACATAAGACATAAAACATAAGACATTTTATTTCGCTTCAACGTTTACATCGAAAAAATCTTGGTGCGCATGGGGTACGCAGTTTAGGCCTATAATTATATGTAATTCGCTTATGTTTTTAAGAAGAAAAGCACACAATTAACAGCAAGCAATCCTGAATGACAAAAGCAATCATACATACACGTATACCTGCATACAACCTTTCGACACTAGGGTGGTTAAATCAATTGTAAATTAACACAATGTCTCATCAGGAATGACTAGAATTGACAAATGTGTGTGTAGTAAAATAGTAGTCCTATATTGCTCATGTTTGCATACTTTATCGCGCGCGCTCACGCTTACATGATAAATAACATTATATATAACATAAATACTATATGTATTATTTGTCACTAGACTGACTCTCTCTCTGTCTTTCTCTCTCTCTCTCTCTCTCTCTCTCACACACACACACACACACACACACACACGGCACATATTATGCATCATTGTCCGACTCAGAAAGCGGTACATAACACTGCTACCGATATTTAAGAGGGAGACCGAATTACTTTGAGGTTGCTAAGTCGACAGTAAAGGGAGGGGGGGGGAGGGTGAGAAAGCGTAGCTGGCCTGGGGTGATTACACAACGCTTCGTTACGATACAGGGGAGGGGGGTGGGTGGGAGGGCCAGGCAAGCAAAGAAGGTGGGAGAGGGGGGTAACGTAGTAGTGAAGGGCGGAAAATGAGAGGGAGAATTAGGTGGGGGTGGGGGTTATAGAGCTTTTGTGGAGAAAGGGAGGGGGTGGTTGGGGAAGTGAGGGCTTTACGGGTTGGGAGTTGCTAGTGGAGTGCAGCTAAGGTCGCAGTGTGTGTGTGTGTGTTGGGTGGGGAGTGAGGGTGGGGGTATGGTAGGAGGACGATTTTCAGTCATGTTTACTATTGAGTGATAGCAGAGGGCACGAAGGTCCGCTTCATCCTCTCAGTCCTGCACTTGGCAGCGCGGTACCTCCGTCCCGATGGTAGGAGGCAGAACTCGCTGTGGAGGGGATGAGTGGGGTCGTTGGCGATTTTTCGGGCTTTGTTGATTGTCCTCACCGTGCCCAGGTGTTCTAGGCTCGGTAGGTCAGCACCGACCACTTTTTCAGCCTGCCCCACCACTGTCTAATCTGTCTGTCTTCTGAACTGCACGCATGGTGCCACACTGTCAGGTTGAAAGTCAGAATACTCTCAATGCTAGATCTATAGTACATGGTCATAATGTCCGGACTGACCTTAAACTGTCTCAGCTTTCTAAGGAAATAGAGTCTGCTGTGACATTTGCTGATGACCTTGTCGATGTGATGGGTCCACGTGAGATCAGCGTTGAGGATGGTGCCGAGGTACTTGTATTCCTCGGCTCGCTCAACCTCTTTCCCAGCAATGACAAGGGGGGCGGGGTTGGTGCTCTTCCGCCTGAAGTCATACAGTTCCTCTCTCGTCTTTCACACGTTGAGGTCAAGGCTGCTGTCCTCGCACCACCGCACAACATGCTCCACGTCTGCCCTGTAGGCCGAGTCGTCGTCGTTGGAGACGCCCACCAGAGTAGTCGTCGGCAAACTTGGCCAGCATATTGCCCTCTCTCTGCGCGACGCAGGCTTTGGTGTAGAGAGTGAAGAGCGTGGGCGAGAGACAACAGCCTTGAGAGGCGCCGATGTTAATGGTGGCGGTAGTGGAACACGTGCCATCCACAGACATGTACTGGGTTCTACCCACCAGAAAGTCCACTACCCACTTGATCAGCTGGGCGTCCACCGACATCAATTTCATCTTGTCGTGTATCAGGCTGGGCCTGACCGTATTGAAGGCTGAACTGATGATGATGGTGATGATGATGTTGATGGTGGTGGTGATGATGATGATGATGATGATGATGATGATGATGATGATGATGATGATGATGATGATGATGATGATGATGATGATGATGATTTACGCTTGCAAGACGCACAATTCCTCGCTGCTGTCATCTGTCTAGCTTCTCTGCCCCACGCATCTCAAATAAAACCCTACTTCCATGCTGACAAAGCTTTAAATATACAATATACAACAAATCTTTATTATCCCATAAGGAACTTCACAGCAATGTATGTCAGGCATATAAAACATATAATTAAAAACAGTCATGTTATAACATTTAACAAAGCTACAAAATCAATACTAAATTTATATACATTCTATAAATCTAATCACTTGCGTACTCTTACACTTAATCTTTTCCTTCAAACACCCATCCACGCACTCTGGTTCTATCACACGTATGTCAATGCCCTTTTTAGACAGTTAAAATATAATAAAAAATACATACAAACATAGTGTATATGATAGTTTACCACTCTGGACTTATAAAAAATTATTTTGTTGCAACAGTGTTAGATAAATAATCTCAGTTTAATATGAGTCTTAGTAGGTCAACAATATATAACTGTATGAAACTATGATCAACATAAGCAATAATACTGTTGACTGATTATAACAGTTGTTAAAAAATACAGGTAAAGCACGTAAATGGTATTTTAAAAGTTTGTTTACAGACATTCATATTAAACACACACATATTATACACACACTCACAAATACACACATGCACACGCACATGATTGATTGATTTATTATTGCTTTAGGTCCAGCGGACTCTTCCGAGCCAAATCAGGACCGGCACACGCACATGTCTTCATACAAACATGCACATACACTCAGCGAGATAGTTGGGAGACTCCTACATCAAGACAGTCTTGTGTTTGAGGGTCTGGCATTGGCCTCATTTAGCATTTAGCATTGATATGGCAGTAGGGATGAAGGTGTTTTTGTAGCGCTGCGTACGCATTAGTGCACAGCGGAATCTGCGATTTGATGGAAGAAGTTCAAACAGACAGGAAAGTGGGTGGGTAGGGTCTCTCTGAATTCTGACTGCCTTGCTGAGGGCTCTTTTGTGGAACAGTTGTTCCAGAGTCGCCTGCTTCTTGCCAACTATCTTGCTGCACACACTCTCTATTCCACACAACTGATTTTTGCTCTTCACATTCAATCCCTTGAACCAACAGATAAAAGAAAAGGTTAGAATAGACTCAATAAACGCATGGTAACACATTTCAATGATATGACTGGACACTTTAAAAGATCTCAGCTGATACAATATGTACATTCTTTGTCTGCATTTCTTGTAGACAACCTCGGCATTTCTGGAAAAGTTTAATTTGTGATCAACAATTGTGCCCAAGTACTTGTATTCCTCCACCCTCTCTACCACCTGTCCCTTCAGCTGGAGTGCCCGCCACATCTGTTACATTTCTCTTGTAATCAATTACCATCTCTTTTGTTTTGGTCACATTTAGCTCCAAACAATTTTGATCGCACCACTGTGCGAAGGTTGATATACTTTCCTCATAATTAGCTGCTGAATCTGAAGTGTCAACAAGAGCCGTGTCATCAGAAAATTTGATGATCCTGAGATCTTCTCGGTCACTGCGACAGTCATCTGTGTAGAGTGTAAAGACAAAGGGGGAGATGACAGTGCCCTGAGGGGTCCCCGTGTTGATAGTTTTGACAGAGGAGGAGCAGGAGGAGAGAGACGAGGAGACAGCGAGAGCTGCATCAGTAGAGAAGGAGGACGGAGGGAGAGGGGGTGGGGGGCCATAGGCGGGAGACCTGACACAGACAGTTTGTGTTCTCTCAGACAGAAAGTCAGCCACCCACAGGGTGAGGTAGGGGTTCAGGTTCATCGCTTCCAGCTTCTGCACTAAGAGATGGGTCTGCACGGTATTAAAGGCAGACGAAAAGTCTACATATAAGATTCTGGCTAATGAACCACCCTGCTCTATGTGCGCCTGACAGTACTGAACAAGGGAAAGAACCGCGTCTTCCACTGCTCGGTTACTTCTGTATGCAAACTGGTGCGGGTCTAGCGCTGTGTGCGTGCCTTGCTTCAGAAGCGAGAGCACAATACGCTCTAGGCATTTCATCACAACAGACGTAAGTGCAATAGGCCTATAGTCATTGAGTGTAGTGGGTTTGGCTTTCTTGGGGACGGGGCAAATAGTGGCGGCCTTCCAGCCTCTGGGTACACTGTGGGACTGCAATGACATGTTAAATATATTACAATATACTGGTGCCAGCTCCTGGCTACAAAGCTTGATAACACGGCCACTGATGGCATCAGGCCCCTGGGCCTTGTTGACACTGATCCTGCTAAACGTTTTCTCCACCACCTCCTCCTCAATCTGTGGCACAACATGATCATGCAATTTGGTGGCAACAACATCACATGCTTCTTTTTTCTCCTGTGAAAAATCATGACAATCAAATCTACAATAGAATGTATTGAGTCTTTCAACAAAATCTTTTCTTTCTTCATCATTCATTCCATCATCTTTCTCACGCACCTCCTCTTTCCCCGCCATTGTCTTTATTCCCCTCCATGCATCCCTCACATCCCCCGAACACAGCTTCCCCTCCACTCTCTCCTTATACCTCACTTTCTCTTCTCTAATCAGTCTCTTGATCTCTTTCTGCAATGCTTTGCCTTCAACAAGTTTCTTTACTGCAAACAGTTTGTTTTTCTCTACGATTTTGCTCTTCAGTTTCTTCGTTATCCAGGGCTTATTGTTTGGATAGAGCTTGATTGTCTTCTCTGGTATAATCATGTCTTCACAAAAATGTACATAATCTGCCACAATATCAGCCGCCTCACTCACATCATTCACCCCCTCAGTCAGCACACTCCAATCAGTACACGCAAAACATCCTCTCAATCTATCCACAGACTCACTGTCCCACACCTTTATTTTCTTCTTCTGCACAGTCTCCCTTCGAAGTTTCTTTTCATAGCATGGTAACAGCAGAACAGTGTCATGATCAGAGGTCCCTAGAGGTGCCTTTTTGATGGATCTGTAGGCACTGGCTATTGTTCCATAACACTTATCTAATGTCTTGTTTTTCCTTGTAGTGCATGTCACATACTGACTGAGAGAAGGCATTGTTGTGTGTAGGTCACAGTCATTGAAATCCCCTAAGATAAAAATAGGCGCGTCACGTGTCGCACTGCGTAGCCTATCCACGCACTCTGTGATTTCTTCTGCGGCACGTGCGCTGTTGGCGTTAGGGTGCACGTATACTACAACGTAAACAAGCTGGCCCAGTTCTCGTGGTAAGTACACAGGTCTCATTGATAAGGCAAGCATCTCTACGTCACTCGTACACACACTCTCTCTCACGATCACATTTGACTTCTTGCACCATCTTTCATTCACGTAGATGGCTACTCCTCCCCCTCTTTCCTTGTGTGTCACACCACTGTCTCTGTCCAGTCTATACGGTACCCCAAAGCCCTCTAGTTCCGTACTATAAAGCTGCGTGTCTGGGCACCACCACGTTTCAGTGAAGCACAACATACACGCATCTCTGTACTCTGATAGGAATGTGACGCTGGCGTGTAGTTCGTCAAGCGTGTAGTTGCCGAGTTTACGGCCGAAAGACCGGACGTTGGCGAGGATGATAGAGGGAAGGGGAACAGTGGCCGCCACGGCCTTCAGGCGTCGTCTGACGCCCCCCCGCCGCCCTCTCTTTCGCCTCCAGCACTTGTTGCTGCCGCCTCGGTTGATGTTGCCAGACACGGGATCGCCGCCATCGGATAGGCCTAACCCACCACCGTGTTGTTGTTGCTGCTGATGACGTTGCAGATAATCGGGGGGACGTTCGATGGGGACCCAGGGTGGTAAGAGTGGGCACGGGTAAGAACAGTCTTTTAGTGAAAGCAAAAGGTCTCTGCTGTACTTACAGCTGCGGTGTTGGATGGGCTGTGCACTCTGCACACCTAGGCTTACTGTGTCGACCTCCGCCATGTAACCGTGGTAGTATGCAAATTTTATAGCCCTTGGTTTTATAACAGGAGCTGTATTTAATTTTTACATAGTACTTTACCAGTTGCTTTACTTCTTTGTGTTTGAGTAAACTGTTCCTCGTTACATAGCGTAGCGTTTAGAGCTCAAGGCCGCGGGCCAAGGTCAAGCCCCATGTTAAAAATAGATTCATTCCCACAATCCTTTGCGTCATAGACACAAACATGCCGGTAGCCCACGGTATTTGCAATAGCGATGAACGCTATTCATTCAAAGATTACATGAAAGATTTAGTATTTTTCCGATTTCCTGACTGGGAAAAGAAAAGAACAGAGTTTGAAAGATGGGTACATGCCTGCGGATGTAAAGGTTTTACTCCTCAAACGGCTAAATGAACACCAAAGAATCCGAAGTTTTTGTGTATCAAGCACTCCGTATTTGACCGACCGATTGCAAGAAATCCCGATCCTTTCAATGTAATTCAAAACAACTTTATTTATTCACATAAGGCAATTACAAGATTTAGAAGCAGCTCATTTTTTGTAAATTTTTTTTTTATAAACAGTGGAATGTGAAACAAGGTTTTACAACATTGTCACACGATCTTATAAGCACGTAGGCCTACATGTCATACAAGCCTAAACCAAACACACAACACACACACACATCACGAACACTCACCGCCGACATTTAAATAAAAACATGAAGGTAATATAATAGGGTAATTAAGAATATTAATTAATCATCAAATCAATCAGTCCATAAACAGTCATGCATCAATCACTTAATCGGGCCATATCTTTCCCATCCCACTACACTCCAGACCAGGTAAGAAACGAACAAGGTTATTACATGGTTCGATACTTTTGTTTCTCATGTGATAAACTAAGTTGCATCTCGCACATTTTGCAGTCCTCACACTCGTAAATTATGAAAGCAACATAACTCCCTACTGTCTGTACAATATAGGCCTAGCTGTATGATGATATTCTAAAATTCTTGCAACTGCAGCGTTCTCCCGATTTCACTTTCTGTCATAATAGGCTAACTTGGGCAAATGTTCAGTATTGCCTTAACTCTTGTGAATAAATACTGTGTGTTTTCATATAGCCTGGTGTGTTAAAAAAGTAATGCCACGCTCAAGACAACCACAGGAAATCTTTGAAACGTCGCCTTCTTTCCGCGTGTTTGTGTCTATGTGGCCACGTGGCTAATTTTCGTGACGTAGCAAGTCTTGACCTTGGCCCGCGGCCTTCAGTTCTAAACGCTACGCTATGCAAGTTGTTCATCCGTCATGCTTACTTGCTTTTGTGTTCTCTGGAATGTTTCTGGACAACAAAATATCTCGTGTCTCATTCTGTGTTTCTGGGGAGGGGGAGGGGGGCTGGAGAGGAGGATATCTGTCTTTCTGATTGTGTTTATTGCTGTTGTATATATTTTTTGCTATTTTTATTTTTTTCTGTAAAGCGAGGCGCCGTTTTTTAGTTTTATTTTGAAATATAAATATATGTACTTGACTTCTTGGTTTTTTTTTACGTGACTTTACTTGACTCTTGAAGCATCCCTAATGACTGATGCAGGTTATTCGGCCACAGCGGAAGACGTGGCCAGGCTCCACGAAAACCTGTTCGCCAACTACAAAAGAGTGATTCCCCCTGTCTACAACCAAACTCACGCAGTCAAAGTACAGTTATCGCTCTTTCTCCTGATGATTCACGACCTGGTAAGTAGGGATTGTTCTCGTCACATGCTCTTGTACCTGAAGGTAAAAGATGCCGAAGCCGAGGTTGTGACGCCTTTGCGACTGACGGGCTTTCGCTGAGAAGACAGCCCGAATTTCACCCAAATGGGTGACAAATAAAATCCAATAAAAACAAGTTGGCAAGCCTTCAAATGTATTTTCAGACACTACTCACGAACATAGGCGGAAAAATCAGCATTTTCAAAAATGTTCATTTTCTTGGAAGTATTGTGAGTGGTTTTTATCCCAAAGAAGCAAACGGAACTCATGGAATTATCTGCAAGCAAAAAAATCATCAAAATCGGAAAAAGCCAATTTTATATTTGTATATTACATCATAATGTCATTATTGTATCGCTAGGAAAGCAATATTTGTTGAATAGACCATTTACACAATTTACGACTGGTACTGTTGGATGTTTAAAACTGTTCACCAAACTGCTTTTGTGGTGTGTTTCAGGACATGAAAAATCAGGTTCTGACAACCAGTGGCTGGGTGAATATGGTAAGCTGACACATTTATCTTCAAAATATGAAACAAGTTTGAGACTTGTCAATTCACCGAGGGTATTCCCCGGGTACTCCGATTTCCTTCCTCCATTAATAAGTTGTACTGGAAAAGTCAATGTAATTTCAAAAATACAAAACTTGTTTCCTTTACATTTGGTAATAGGGCGCTCCGTTGCCTTATCATCAGATGTTTGAATGATTAATGTGAGCTCGTGTATTTCGGTTACAGATATCCGCGATTTGTTAAATTTATTTTTCGGGAAATGCGCGTATAATAGTTTCCATTATCTTTATCATTATCATCAATAATTGTGCCATGTGACACAGCACAGTAAGTACACGAACACATACACAGAGGCAGACAGAGAGACTTCAGACTTCAGAACTTTATTTTAAAAGGTTAAGATTTTAGGCATAAGCCTATTCTTACAATCAGACCTTTTGTAATAATATAACATCAAAATTTACTCTACCATTAAAATAAACACAAAAAAACACGTGTATTACAACAAATACAAAAAACAAAAGCACAACCACCATTACTGCTACAACTATTTATACCACCACTACTACTACAAATAACCGCTAGAAACATTAAAAGCAAATTTCATTTGGAGATAATAACAATGAAACAATCTTAAGAGGTTCAATTAGTTAAAAGCAAATTACACAACAACAAAAGTTTTACACATCAGAGAGAGAGAGAGAGAGAGAGAGAGAGAGAGAGAGAGAGAGAGGAATGGAGAGAGAGAGGGGGGAAGGGAGAGAGAGAGGTGCAAATCAATAACCTAACCTAACCTAACCTAGTCATAAGACAACAAGAGATAAAAATAATATTCCAGGCAAAATAATAACACATCACAATACACTTTGAAAAACAAACAAAACCTCTAAATTCATCATCATCATCATCATCATCATCAGCGGCAGCATCGTCATCATCGTGTGTGTCTCTCTATTCCAGCAATGGGATGACGAATTCCTGAGGTGGCATCCAGATGATTACGGGGGTGTGGAGGAAATCACAGTTGCACAGAAATCAGTATGGCTGCCGGACCTTCTGGTGGAGAACACGTAAGTGCTCTTCCTTTCCTTAATATGAAGTGTTTTGTTTACAGCTCAAAACGCTGCTAAGCAGGGTCTAACTCAAGTCTTTCAAGGCGCCAACTTGCTGCTTGATGCGCTTAGCCTAACGCCCCAGACAGTTGGGAGATCCAGAGCGAGCGAGAAGCAATGGGGTGTTTAGTGTTTGCTGGGGGTTTATTTGTATGGCGCTCTCTCGTCTAGGCCTCATCATCATGGTCTGCTAAGAAGGAAGAGGGAGTAGACTTCAAAAGCTCGGTTACGCTGTACGGCCAGGTAACGTCGTACATTCTCGCTTATATTTCACTAACTACAAGAAATCGCCGACGTCCATTCTCTCACTCAAACTTGCACTCTGATTTCGAACTCTGGCCTTTGATATCTCTCTCTCTCTCTCTCTGTCTCTCTCTGTCTCTCTTGATTAATGTATGCATGAATGTGTTTCCCAATAGCAGCATCAGGCTGAGCACCATCATTCCTGCATTTGGGAAAGACAATTTGAACAATTCAATCTTCCCATCGAACAGGAACTTGACTCATGCGTGCAGGGAACTGAAAGTGTCCATCATAGACAATTACAGAACCTTTCGCGTAGCCTCGGGAGCTCCCCGAAAAAAACTGTACCATGACACCATTCACCCCCAGTCCAGCTGGAATCACCAGCCTGGCAATGAATTTTCGCTTGTCTATACCTGACCCTGCGTCCACGACTCAGTCCGAAACGCGCAATCTTGACCCCACAATGACCCCACATTACCAATCTTTCCGTGCTGTTGATGAAGATTTTCCTAATCTTAAAACACGAGCAGGAAACGACCAATCTCTTCATCACAGACATCCTGTCAACAGATCTCACCAGCCCCCTCCACCTTCACATCCTAGTAATATATACCCCCTTGCAAGAGAGAGCTCGCACTATGCGACCAGTGAACAGGTATGTGACTTGCAAGAATCGCAACCACCCAACCCAAACCCACATAGCTCTAATCATCCCTCACTGTCTGCCCACCCCAATCAATTCCACCCCCTTTCCAGTGAAAACTCACGCTTTACAGAGCAGGCTTCTCGCGGTTCTTACCCACCACCTCAAAATCACTTCAGTCCATGGGCAGACTGTGATATAGTATCTGTATCTCGTTCCCACCAGCCTCCACATTCATTACCACAACACCCGTATCCCCCTACCGCATACACCCCCCATTATCTCCCGGACTTTTCCCCCTACCACCCACAGGGGATCAACCGCTATCCCTTTTCTCAGTACCCCTTTCCACCTTCCCCTCCACTATCCTATCCTTCACAACACATGCCAAAGCTTGCCCCTCACGCCACGCGTGGTCTCCCATCCTTCTTTACTCCACTACCACGCACCATCCTTACACACTGAGGGACATTTTCAGTTCATTGCACACTAGCACTGAACACTAACTAAATGGCCGTAAAACAGGCGCATCGACGAATTTATAGCAAATTCAAGCATTATAAATACAGTTCGCCTGTAGTGTAGTAGTTTTGTAGTCTGTCACATGTATTTTTGAATGACATTGAAATAAAAAATTTGTTGTGTTGAATGATGAATGTTTTGTCTGCCCTTGCCACAATCTATTATTCCGTTGGTTTTCGTTTTAGCGAGTGGTTGTTGCCCACTTTCTTTGCGGTTAGTATTAAACGTTGACAACTTGCATCGACCTCCTATTTGCACAGAGACCGTGCTTCTAATTGTTTCTGTGAATCCATATTATCTTGAAGCTTGAGTTTGCTACTTGCTTATTGTTAATTTTATCAGTTTTCCTGATTTTTATTCTGTTTGTATTCTTCTGTTGGTGTCGTTTGCATATTTTCGTCCAATTTCAATTTCAAAATTATATGTACTATGGCGACATATTTAAATCATAAGCAAGGCCTTCGTTTTGGGCACGTGAATATCTATCACCTGTATAATAAATTGCATGATGTAAACAACCTGATCAATCAAACTACCTCCACATGCTTGGTATCACTGAGACTCGTCTTGATGAAAACAAATCTAATGACATTTTATCAATTCCTAATTATTCCTTCATTCGTCAAGATGCTCAATATCCTGGTCAAACAGGAATTGGCGTCTATATTCATGAGAACATCTTACATTCTATTAAAAGACGTTCTGACTTAGAATCCAAAAATGTGGAGTGTATGTGGTTTGAAATAAAAGCGTATAAATCTCAATCGTTTCTTGTAGGAATTTTGTACAGAAATCCGTCGTCTGCATATATTTGGTATGATCATTTTGTTCAAATGATGGACAATGTCAGTGCAACAAATAGAGCTATTCTTTTACTCGGTGATTTTAATATTGACTTGCATAAACCACAACATTCCTGGAAATCCACGTTATCCATGTTTGGTCTCCATCAGCTTGTAAAGGAATCAACTCGAATAACACCGAACTCCTCAACTCTTCTGGATCATATTTACACCAATCAGAGGAATAGAGTTGATAAAGTACTGGTGATTCAAAGTGGCATGAGTGACCACTGTCCTACTATTTGCACATGGCTATGTGAGCGTGAAAAGTATACTAAAACAGAGCATAATTACATACAATAGAGGTCCTTTAAAAACTTCGATAAAAACGCATTTTTGTTTGAGCTTAGTTTAATTTCATTTGCGAATGTTCTGAACAAGACGGATCCAAATGAAGCTCTTGAAGAATTCTATTCACTCTTCCTTCCCGTTATAAATAAACATGCACCTATGTGTAAGAAGAGAGTAAAAAGTCCAACACTTCCAAACTGGCTAACTCCCAAAATAATGGAAGCTATGAAACAGCGAGACAGATACAAAACGAATAAGCAGTTTAATGAATATAAAATTTTAAGAAACAAAGTCAATACTCTCGTTAAAATGTCCAAGAAGAATTATTTTCAGAAAATAATTGAAAATGGGGGGGATACCGCTTCACTCTGGAAAGCAATGAATGAAATCACACACAAATCACGTAATCAGAACCATGTGAGTAAAGCTACCTTCTCTGAAGAAGAATACAACAGCCACTTCTTAAGCATAGCCAACATCGGTCTCAAAGGTACACATGAATACACCACCCCATGTAGACTAGAAGACTTTTGTAATCAAAGAAGATCTTCAAACTCTTTCGACTTCCCCCCGCTGGCCGTAAATGAAGTAGGAAAATATATTATGGATCTACAAAACAAGCGTTCGACTGGTCCAGATAACATCAATTCTTTTATCCTAAAAATATCTCTGCCATACATTGTTGAAATTGTAACTTATGTTCTTAATCTAAGTCTTGAAAAAGGTGTATTTCCGACTTCACTCAAAATTGCCAAAGTCATCCCACTACCAAAAATCAAAACCCCGAATGGTCTCAATGATTATAGACCCATTTCTTTGTTATCAAATTTGTCCAAACCCTTGGAAAAACATATGCATAAACATCTTTTGCAATATATAGAAAACCACAAACTGTTCCATAATTTGCAGTCTGGATTTCGTAAACATCATTCTTGTCACACAGCGCTAACCAGATTATGTGACACATGGTTATCAGCTATTAATCGATCAAACGTTACCGGAGCAGTTTGTCTTGATTTCAAGAAGGCTTTCGATTTAGTCGACCATAGCATATTATTAACAAAATTAAGCCTTTATGTTAATAGTAATAACACCACTTCGTTCCTCAAATCGTACCTCTCAGATAGAACACAATGTGTCCATTTAAATGGTAAATCGTCAAGCTATAAAACTTTAACATGCGGCGTTCCTCAAGGCTCAATTATGGGTCCACTTCTCTTTTGTTTATTTATCAATGATTTACCCTTATCACTTGAAAACTCAAACATATCATGCGAATTATTTGCTGATGACAATACTCTACATACTTCTGACAAAGATCTGTCCAAAGTCCAGCTTTCACTTCAGCAAGGTCTGTTGGATGTGCAAAACTGGTGCAAAGAAAACAAAATGTTACTCAACCCCATAAAAACTAAATCAATGGTAATAACTACAAGACAGAAGCATCAAATACAGCCTCTTAATTTAAACCTGGACATTGATTCTAAACCAATTACTCAAGTCCGTGAACATAAACTACTTGGTGTAGTTATTGATGACGAATTAAACTGGCACTGCCATGTAAATAAGGTTAGCAAAACGTTATCTAGAAATTTGTTTCTACTTAAGCAACTAAAGCAATATGTAGGACTTGAAGCTAGAAAAATATTTTTCTATGCACACTGTTTGTCTCATATAAATTATGCATCATCGATCTGGTGTATGGCGAGTGATAACACTTTAAAAAGTTTGAACTCTCTTCACCGACGAGCTGTTAAGCTTATTCACACTGACCCGACTTTGACTACTGTACAAAAAATGAAAACTTTGCAAATATTACCTTTGGATAAGCAATTTATTTACAACAAAGCAATGCTTATGTACAAAGTTCACACAAATCAATCACCTGAATACCTAAAGGTCCTTCTCTCTGCAGCCCCAAACAGTCGATCCATCAGATCTACAAGGTATTTATTGCCCTTACCACACACTGATAAATTTAAATCCAGCTTTTCCTTTTCTGGACCTTCAATCTGGAACCTCCTCCCTACACAAATCCAACAACAGACAACAGTTGGCGGTTTCAAAACAAAATTACGCTACCATTTATTCAATCAAATAAAATAAACCAATATTATTAATGCTCAGTTGGTAATTATGTCACAGCCTTAATTTTCATAACGTATGTATTAAGCTTTATTTTAAAAAAAATAATATTTTGTAATATAAACTGTATGAAAATTGCAAATGTAAAATTCATGTTGTAATGTATATCATTAATGCGCATGTAAAAATGAAATGTATTGCTTCATATCGATTAATTTGTTTCCTAAATATATAAAATTTTTGTTGCTGTGTACTTTGCTTTTAACCTCTTAAGATTGTTTCATTGCTTTTGTCTCCTAAATAAGATTTGCTTTTAATGTTTCTAGCCGTTTATTATAGTAGTAGTGGTGGTTGTGTTTTTTGTTTCGTAATTTTTTTTTAAATTTGTTGTAATAAACGTTTTTTGTTTTTTTTAAAGTAATTATTTTTAAATTGTCTAGTACATTTTGATGTTGTCGTTGTTATCTTATTACAAAAGGTCTGATTGTAAGAATAGGCTCATGCCTAAAATCTTAACCTTTTAAAATAAAGTTCTGAAGTCTGAAGTCTGAAGTCTCTCTCTGTCTACATCCCTGTTTCTCTCTCTCTCTGTCTCCCTCTCTGTCTCTCTCTCTGTCTCTCTCTCTCTTCCCTCTCACAGAGACACAGAGAGCACTTATCCACAGTAGGTTAGAATGGCGCGGAATTACTATTTGCAGTCGTTATTTACTCGCTGATCTCGCTGACAGACGTCTTGTGACAGGCTGAATGGCTGAGAAATTACTATTTACTGTTGCTATTTACTATCAGCGATTACTGTTAGTGCTACCACAGATAATCATGAACACATATTTGTTATGTAACCAGCTCTAGCACTAATCTTCCTTGACACTGTCTATTCAGATCCGTATTTTACTGATTGTTGGTCTTGTTTCATTATTGTATTATTGTCTCTGGGTCTTCCCTCACCTCTTTGCCTGTACAAACGGGAAAACCTCGAAAGTCTACAGAGTCAACGAGAAGAAGAAGAAGAAGAAGAAGAAGAAGAAGAAGAAGAAGAAGAAGAAGAAGAAGAAGAAGAAGAAGAGGAAAAAGAAGAAGAAGGAGAGGAGAAGAAGGAGGAAGAAGAAGAATTTAAACATTTTAATCACTGAAGAAGCTGCAGAAGACTCTGGACTTTAAACGTTTATTACAATTACAACATTTTACAAGAATCATAATGTTAAGATTGAATTTAAGAAGTGCAATAATGCGACGATTGTTCAGAATACGTCAAGGCAATACATCTGCTTTATCCACGGTTGGAGAGTTCATTACAGCACAGTGCATCTGATACTGCTAACAGGAACAATTTTTCGAACACATAATCGTAAATCTTCCTATAGTGCTCAAGGTTCAACAGTGGCTGCCCATTCATAAACCAATAGAGTCCGTGTATGACATTTGTTGGATGTGTTTGCTGTAAAAGATCTCGGTGGCTAGGTGCAATCATAATGTGCCGTCCAGACTTGTAGTCCTCAATGATCAACACTGGCTGCCTATTCGTAAACGAATGCAGTATAAAACTTTGTATGACATTTGTTTGCTTTACAAAGTTTGCTGCGCAGTATCTCAGAGACTTGGTGGGGGTCGTCATATGGGGCCGTCCAGACCGCTACGTTCTGCATTGTAGTCCAGACTCAAAATTCCAAGAACCTATGAAATAGTCAAGACTTACTAGTATACAATCAAATACCAGGGGCGGATTTTGTGGGTGTGCACTTGTGCACGTGCATACCCCCCCCCCCCACCCCTCTCCCTAACGATAAAAAAAGTAGGAAGAAATGGCGAAGAAAGAGAAAAAAACTATACTAATTCTCACTCACCTCACAATTTTATGTACCTCCGAATTAGTTTTTTTTAATTATTATTATTTTTATTTATTCATCAGATCTAGATTTGCAGGTATTTCTTGTTCATGCATCGAGTCAGTTTTGAATAAAACTGATGTGAGAGGCTATTTCTTGTTTTGTTTGCAGTAACCTTAATGATGATAAAACCGAAGCCCTCCTCATTCACAAACACAACACCTCCTCCTCAATCTCGCCTCTCCCAACATCGCTTACAGTAGGGACAACAAACATTCAGTTCTCATCCTCTGCAAGAAATCTCGGCTACATTCTCTCCGACGACCTGTCCCTCAACAACCACATCTCCAACGTCTGTCGCTCTGCATACACGGCCATACGCCAAATCAGCTCCTTTCGCCACTATCTTACAGTCCCTGCCACCAAAACCCTAGTCTGCGCTCTCGTCCTTTCTCGTCTGGACTATTGCAACTCTCTCCTTGCTGGCTCCCCGAAGCACATCATTGACAAACTACAAAAGGTTCAGAACTCAGCAGCTAGACTAGTATTCCGAGCAAAGAAACGCGATCACATCACACCTCTACTACATTCCCTTCACTGGCTTCCTTCTCTGTTCTCTGTCACAACTTCTTCACAGATTCTTGTCCTTCCTACCTTGCTGATCTACTGTCTGTCTACTCCCCTTCACGCACTTTAAGATCTTCTGCTGACACTCGCACACTCAAGGTTCCCGTCACCCGCACTAAGACATACGGCCAACGTGCATTCGCTTACTCCGCACCTAAGCAGTGGAATTCCCTTCCCTCCCATATCCGCAACATACAATCAACACAAGCATTCAAAAAGGCCCTCAAAACCCACCTCTTCAAACTGCATTATTCAGATTGATTTGTGTCCCGCTGCCATTCTCTCATCTATTGCCTATGTCTGATCTGTAAGTGTATACACGGCTGTAAATAAATATTTATACTGTTTTTCTTCCTGGGCCTAACCGGGCATATAAATAGCTGTGAATAGGTTTTTGCTATTCTACCTTCTGTCTTTTTGTCATTTGTGTACATAGTTGTAAATAGTCTATTTTTGTCTTTTTTGTAATTTATGTACATAGTTGTAAATAGTCTGCACCTTTACTGTCCCGTCTTTTGGTGTATTGTAGCAAAAGTGATGTTTCATCGAGTGCATGTATTTATATGTAATGACTATGTAAAGCGTGGTGAGTCTGGTCATAGGCTGGAGTACCCGCTATATAAAAATCCGTTATTATTATTATTAACCTTACCTCTTTTTATAAACCTTTATGCCATTTGTTCTGCTATTGTACATTTTATCATCAGAGTTTGCAGAGGAGTGTGTGTGTAAGGGTGGGGGTGGGGGCTAAGAGAGGACTTTTAGCACAAAACAATACTGTTTTCGGTCCTCAAAATAATGCCCAGAATGCACCAGCTTGCACAGATTTTAACCATTATTTTCACATTTTTCCGGGGGATGGGGGGTGGGGGGGTGGTGGCGTGGAGGGGAGGCATGCCACCGGACCCCTCTAATTCACTCGCCTGCTTCGCAGGCTCGCGCTTGTGGCTTCGCCACTTCGTTTGGCGGCCTACTAGCACCAAAACCTGATAATTACAATTATCATGTGATAATTACAAATATCATGGGATAATTACAATTATCAAGAGATAATTACAATTATCATTGAAAAATTACAAATATGTTCGGGTGATCATGTTTACTTTTCAGTTTTGGCTCTATCAATCCGCCTGGAAATGCGTCAAAACTGAAAATTGTAATTATCACATAATAATTAAAAATTTCACTTGATAATTATAATTTTTACGTGATCATGCTTAATTCTGGTAAGGCGGCTTACTAGCGTCAAAACCTGCAAAATTTACATGTATCAGTGATAATTGTAATTCACAGAGATACCGGTAATTCAAAGTGTATTTGCCACGCTTTACTAGGGCCAAAACCCCAGGCGTGCTGGGAACAGTGCCGTTGCCGCGCATGCGCACCGTGCATCGGGCCGCGCATGCTCATCTTGATATTTATAATTTTCAGTGATAATTGTAATTATCGCTTGATAATTGTAATTATCTCTTGAAAATTGTAATTATCTCATGATATTTGTAATTATCAAGTTTTGGCGCTAGGAAAGCGTGGCAAATACTGATAATTACACAGAACACGTGATAATTCCAATATCTCGTGATAATGGTAACTCTCGGTTTTGGCGTTAGTAGGCCGTCATAACTTCGCATTAATGGTTTCAGGGAAGAGTGCACACCCCTTCAACAATGGCAAATCCTTCCCCCCCCCCCCCTCCCTGAAATACTATGTGTAAATGAACAACACCAAACAAATTATTGTGGCACAGAACTGTCTCCTTTTCACGCGCATTACGCAAAGTCATTTTTATTTTTATTTTTTTTCCGGTTTCAAAGTCCTGAGGTTTGAGCTAAGCACGAAAGTTATGGTAAAATAGGCTATACTTTATTTCAAGCCTAGTCTTGTGCCACATAAAAGGTTGCGTTGGAGGTTTCGGGAGGGAAAGGAGCGGGGCGGGGCGGGGCGGGGAGGTGAGGTGGGCGGGCTTAGTTGGGGATCAACATTGGCCACTCGAAAGTTTGCGTCAAGTAAGGTTTATTATATCCAAGACTGTTCGTTCTTTCCAGCCCATTCTTGAAGCTAAGTTACATACTTCATTGACTCTGCACAAACCTTTTGTCTCCCTGTTCCAAAATTGTGACTCTCAGTCTGTGATTGAATGACTAATCACGGGACTGTAGCCCACGTGACCGTTCACTCCACCAGGCACCACTGCCAGAGATCACGACAAAGAAGGGAAATCACTCCCAAAATCAAGACGAAAAAGGAAGCAAGTCATACAAAATGGGAGAAGTCACATAAAAGAGAGGACAATTTACATCGAAGAAAGGGAGGCAGCCACACAAAAGGGAGACAACTGCATAAAAAGGGATAAGGCGAGGCCGACAAGTGGGTCGATCGCCTGTTGAATATAGAAATGGTTATATTCTTTTATCTGTGCGTTGTTCTGGTGCAGTCAGCGGAGCTTTTATTATGCATATGAAGACCTTCGTGCATCTACATAATTATGTAAATTAATTTACGAGCCTGAGAAACCAACACTAAATGACCTCTTTCGAGTACAGATCTTTCAGAAAACTGTATTTGGCTGGTTAGGAACACGTAAGCCTAACTGCTTCACTCAAACCATCCAAACTGTTCTTTCATCGCTGTTTTTCTGACATCAACTGGCGTTCTGTTTGCCAATTTACGCGATTGTATCTTACTAAAGAAAAACGGTTTTATTTCGCTTTCTAGATTTTCGTAATCAGGCTGCTTTTTTGTTGCGGTTCTGAAACGTTTCCGTTGCTGTAGACTCTATGTACTGTACTCTAAAACTAGATTATGAACATTAATTAATTTTTTCTCCAACCCTAACAATTACAAATATACATGTAACTATGGATGATTTATGGGATGTGCTATATTGAATACATTCTGCGCTAGAATGTTTTGGAATAAATACTAGTAAACCTTAGCAATAGGGTTGCCTAAATTAGCTGTCGACGACAAGAGGTTAAAATGTAATCTTTGAAAATGGAAACGTGAGTTTTTTAACTGAAGTGCTGGGCGACGAAATTCGTGTTTATAGCACTTGATCTTAGTATACTATTAATCTAAAGGATGAAGACGTCCAGTTAATGTAGTCTCCTATACGCTAATGTCTCCGGAGACGTTAATCTACTAGTAAAGTAAAGTAAAGTCCAGTTAATATCATCAGATCTATGGATGCAAAGTAGGATTTGATCATATCCACATACTGTAAGTCTATAGTCAGCAGTAATAGATGTCTACACATTGATGATTCCTTGGGACGACAATTGTTCAAAGTGTACTTAGGCTAACAAAGAGACAGGCAAGGACAGGCAAAAGAGACTTAATTTAAAATAGACAAAAGTGATGGAAGGTATGGGAGCAAAGAAAGAGATCCAAATAAAGGATAGGCTTAAAGAGCTGCTCAAAGCACTGTTCAAAACGCCAAATGCATTAAGGGCACCGTCAAATACCTCCCACTCCATCCCTCTCCCTCGACCCCTTTCCCCCCACCGGACAACTGAGCGCCCCTCAGTACGACCTTAGCTGGAGTGACTGGATCTGTCGTACGGTCGTAAAACCTGCTGGTTCGCATCTCCAAGATGACGGGAGATATTTATCACAGGGGTCGACTTTTCTGTCATGACTCTTTGTAAGGTGTTTTACCTCCCCTTGGGACTTAAAGGATCCGGTCATTTCTATCCAAAAGGACAGGTGACAGGCTCAAGTAAACTTCCATACGTTGAGGTCCATCAGAGCTGCTCAGTTGTTCGTGACGTATGACAGTGCACTTGATTATGAGCGGATTTTGTTCGATCCTGATTTCGGTCAGTGGTTTGAGCAGCAACTTTGAACTGTTAAGTGCGCTGTTTAAGATGAATTTTGACGAAAAATGAACTGTTACGGGGTTGGCAATACAGATTAGAACGCCTGGTTCTTTTAGCTGCATTATAATCCGCTGTTTGGGTAGCAACCTTTTCCTAAGAACATTTACATTTTATTGTTCTGGGCTTGTTGTCGCACAGAGCTCAAGCATTTGCGGAACTGGGGAGTGATTCGATGCTTGTGAGTATAAAGCACAATGGACACATGTCTTGGGAACCAGGGATACTGACCAAAACCATCTGCGAAGTCAACATAGGTAACGCTAACTTTCAGCGCAAACGTTATATATTAGTCGTATATTGGTGGACAACGTCGTGGTGATTATATATATATTGATGGTGTTGGTGGCGGTGATGATTATGGGTTTGTGGCTATGGTTGTGGATAATTAAAATGATCTTGAGGGAACAGGATTCAACACCAGGATGATGATGATTAGGAGGATGAGGAGATGATGATGAATTACAAATACGACGACGACGACGACGACGACGATGATGATGATGATGATGATGATGATGATGACGATGATGATGATGATGATGATGATGATGATGATGATGATGATGATGATGATGATGATGATGATGATGATGATGATGATGATGATGAATAATTTCTAATATGACGCCGACAACGACGACGACGATGATGATGGTGATGATGATATGATAATTATATGATGATGATGACGATGATCATGATGATGATGATGATGATGATGATGATGATGATGATGATGATGATGATGATATTGTTCTGCTGATGCTAGTGCTTCTGCTGCTGCTGACTGACACTTCTTCTGTTTTTGCTGCTTGTATTGATGATGATAATTTTTCTAAATTCTTGTTATTGTTCTAAATAATAATAATAATAATAATAATAATAATAATAATAATAATAATAATAATAATAATAATCATAATAATCATAATAATAATCATAATAATCATAATAATAATACTGGATGCTATATACGCGCCTTTCCCCAAATCAATCACGCTCAAAGGGCGGCGATCTGTACCAACATACACGCTCACCCGTCTCATCCACCCTCACACACACACACACCACACACACACACACACACAACAAATACACATCCATCACTCAAACATGTGGTGTAAAGGCAGGGAGATCGCTATTGGAAGACAAATACCTGTCTTCGCTGTTGCAGGCAAATACCCGTTCGATTTCCAAAGCTGCGAGATCAAGTTTCTGACGTGGATGCACACCAATAAGACGCTGGACGTGCAGCCTGGGTCCGACAACGTCAGCCTCGACGCCTGCATACAGAACGGAGAATGGGACATCACCAAGGCTGTGGCGGAGCCCTATTTCTATCCCTCCACGTACAAACCAGGTGAATACTGAACTGTTATTATATAGCCCTTGGCCAGATCAGCAGCTGCTCAAGAGGCAAACCCACAAGAAAATCTAAACTAGCCGCACAAGGAGCCAACTGCAATCCTGAACGGCCTAGAGGGGAGTAGTATCTAATGCTTGCTGGGCATTTTTTTGTATCTGGCTCTCGCCTGCCTAAGATCTTTAATAATAATAATAATAATAATAATAATAATAATAATAATAATAATAATAATAATAATAATAATAAAGTATACTATATAATACTCAACAGGTTGAAACCCCAAGCTGAACAAATCATAGCTGAAGAACAAGCAGGATTCAGGGCAGGGCGAAGTACCACTGAGCAGATTTTCAACCTCAGAATAATCTGTGAGAAATACCTACAGCACCAACAACATCTATATCATGTGTTCATAGACTTCAAGAAGGCGTTTGACCGAGTCTGGCATGCAGCTCTATGGGCAACAATGAAAGTGTACAACATCAGCCCTAAAATTATTGAAGTCATCAAAAGCCTGTATGACAAGGCTACCAGTGCAGTCCTCCACAACAACGCCATCGGGAACTGGTTCAGAACAACAATCGGTGTGCGTCAAGGATGCCTACTCTCTCCAACACTCTTCAACATCTTCCTAGAGCGCATCATGTCAGATGCTCTTGCAGACCATGAAGGCACAGTCAGCATAGGGGGTAGAGCAATCTCCAATCTTCGTTTTGCAGATGACATTGATGGATTGGCTGGAGAGGAACAAGAACTTGAACAGCTGGTACAGAGGCTTGACACCACCTC
>CM072519.1:14273088-14388088 GCA_036898135.1 Oncomelania hupensis | reverse complement strand
TGATTAGGGTTACAATAATAAAATATTAATTCGCTGCACGTAGGCCTACGCGTGCGCGCGCATGTGGGTGCGTGGTTTTGGGTTTGTTTCCGTTGTTGTTGTAGAATATATCTATTGTTTCTGTTAACAAAAGTGTTCTGCCGCCTGATGACAAAACAAAGGCAAGTCCATGTTTTTTAAAAAAAAACAAAAACAAAGGTTTTTGGACATCTTTGCAGAGAACACATTAACAGCCTATAGCAACAAATGAATCGACATAATTATTGTGGCTGCTCAACCCAATAAGAAGAAGAAGAAGAAGAAGAAGAGTAAACATATTTTCAGTGTGAATTATTTTTATATTCATTCCCTAGATTTCGAGATTCTGACAAATAATTCCCAAAACATAAACAATGAAGATCTTCAAGACACCAAATATGGGTTTTATCAAAATTATGATAGTTGAGCTTGCTTTGTTTTGACATCACACGGAAGTTTTATACCGTTTCTGTCCTTTGTAATGTTGACTCTGTGACTCATAACATTGCCCAGTAGGATAAGAAATTGTGGTAGTGTCACGAGATGAGCTTAGTCAATGTCTCGTTTTCAACACAGAACTAAATACTAAGATTTAAGGACGAACTGGTTGCCTCAATGCAGTATTCTGTTTGCACTGACTGGGAATATCGGGTGGTGTGCCTTGCCAAGACTAGAACCGAGAGTGTCAGTATTCAGTCAAAATGAAAGTGACTGGCCGGACGGAGTTTTCGGTCAGTCAATCAATCTGAATCACAGACCGCGGTCGGAAATTAATTTCAGGGTAACTCCGTATTCCTCTCGGAGCCTCCTACAGCACAGCCCTCACGGCCACCACCACCACCACCCGTTCCCCCACCACCCAGAAAAAAACCAAACCAAACCAAGGCCAAATAGGCGTTTCGCTGAAAACCCTTCAGCTCTGATGAACTGGAGGAAGCCACGATGACCAGCATGTTTAAAATTGTTAAAATGGGAGACGGACTGTGGAACACTGGCAGGCAGATACGTGTTTATATGTCAGCGTTGAAGATGCTGCTCACCGCTGCTCCCTCGATTGTTGAAAGGTGGGTTTCGGTCTTTTAAAGAATAGAATGCTGTTTTCGTTCTCTATGTTTATTCGTGAGTCAACGTTGATTTAAACAGCGCTTTTAACTGATATATCCTTAAGGTAAGGCGCTATACAAATACACCTTTCATTATTATTATTATTAGTAATAGTAGTAGTAGTAGTAGTAGTAGTAGTAGTAGTAGTAGTAGTAGTAGTAGTAGTAGTAGTCTAGTAGTAATAGTAGCAGTATTATCATTATCATCATCATTATCACCATCATCGTCATATTATTATTATTATTATTATTATTATTATTATTATTATTATTATTATTATTATTATTATTATTATTATTATTATTATTATTGAAGACGTTTATTTTCATAAAACGTATTGTTCTTTCAGATTCGTGTTGTTGTTGTTTTTTTGTTTTTTTTTAAAACCTCAAATTAAGACAATACAGTACAAGCGTGTAGATTCCCATTGATTTACACACATGTACTGTATGATCACCATTGATTTACACACATGTACTGTATGATCACCATTGATCTACACACATGTACTGTATGATCACCACTGATTTACACACGTGTACTGTATGATAACCATTGATCTACACACGTGTACTGTATGATCACCATTGATCTACACACATGTACTGTATGATCACCATTGATTTACACATTTGTACTGTATGATCACCATTGATTTACACACTTGTACTGTATGATCACCATTGATCTACACACTTGTACTGTATGATCACCATTGATCTACACATTGGTACTGTATGATCACCATTGATCTACACACTTGTACTGTATGATCACCATTGATTTACACACTTGTACTGTATGATCACCATTGATTTACACACTTGTACTGTATGATCACCATTGATTTACACACTTGTACTGTATGATCACCATTGATCTACACACTTGTACTGTATGATCACCATTGATCTACACATTGGTACTGTATGATCACCATTGATCTACACACTTGTACTGTATGATCACCATTGATCTACACACTTGTACTGTATGATCACCATTGATTTACACACTTGTACTGTATGATCACCATTGATCTACACACTTGTACTGTATGATCACCATTGATCTACACATTGGTACTGTATGATCACCATTGATCTACACACTTGTACTGTATGATCACCATTGATTTACACACTTGTACTCTATGATCACCATTGATTTACACAGTTGTACTGTATGATCACCATTGATTTACACACTTGTACTGTATGATCACCATTGATTTACACACTTGTACTGTATTGTCTTTCTTTGAGGTAAAAAGGTTGTATTGTACTGTATTGTATAGTACTGTGTTGTATTTTATGCCAAAAAAACCCATTGTGTCTACCTTGTTTTCATTGGGGTGGTTTAGAGGTAGAACGCTCGTAGTGGTTGAGACATACACACCCTGGTTCACATCTCTGTGCTGACTCTTTATACGGTGTTTTGCCTCCCCGTATTGTTACGCGGCACGTTAAAGAACCCGATTGTTCTTTACAAAAACGAAAGTGACGTGCTCAGATAAACGTGAATACTCTCAGGTCTTTCAGGGTCGCTCAGTTGTCTGGCCATTTGACAGTGATCATCAAGCTGTAAGTTGGTGAACTTGGTTAAATCCTGTTTTCGGCTAGCGCCTTGAGCAGCTCTTTAAACTGATAAGTGCGCTAAACAAGACCCACTCAATTCAATTAACACTACGGATCCTATTTAAAGCAACAGAAAGATACACAAAGCACAAAGCATAAACCATCTTCATTACCTGGTCCTGATTTGGCTCGGAAGAGTCCGCTGGACCTAAAGCAATAATCATGCAATGTAACGTAATCTTCATTACGAGTTCACCCTTTTTCGAAAGAGTATAACCCGAGGTCTAGTCTGTGCACGTATGCATTCCACTCACGGACTTTAAAGATCCTGACGCTTGTATATTAGATTGGTACCAGATAGCTTACTTCCCCCGTCCTCCCACCCCCCCCCCCTTCCCCTCCAAGCAAACGCCCTACTTCCCCCTCTCCTTCGTCTTTGATGGCGTTGCACTGCGACTGCCGCGCTTTCCTTTAGAAGGCAACTTGAATACTGCCCCCCTTGGATACTTCACTGATCTATTTACAATAAGGTCGAATGAACCGATTATCTGCATGGTTGTACACAACTATTGGTGCATCATTCACAATCGGTGTAAGTATATGATGGCAATATTAATTTTCATGTCCTATTGACTGTCAATGTTATATTACAAACACACAACACGTGCGGTCTGGGTGTTGTTATGGAGCGGAATAAAGAATATTGATCAGCGAACGTATGACTATATTGTTTTGTATTGACTGTTGTTGTCGTCGTCCTTGTCCGAGTTCTTCGCGTTGGTGGTGTTGTTGATGATGATGGTGAGACACTCGGACACACAGATTGCATAGATGTGAACAACAGCGTGCACGGTGCAGCACCCAATGATGGATTGGGTAAATTAACGTCCCCGGACACATTAAGCATATAGGGGACAGTGCCCAAGCGCTCGTATCTAGATTTATCTGTAGTGCAGCATGACAGCCGAGTTAGGAAGATGAACTCATTCCGTGCTCGTCCTTACCATGCCGCTCGCCGTTTGCCAGCTTCTGTCCAATCCATTCCTTCATACCATTGCCTTCAATTGCTCTCTCCCCACTGGGGTTGTTTCAGCAGATCTTTTATGCGGATCGGGGGTTGTCCGGTCCTGATTTGACTCGGAAGAGTCCGCTGGACCTAAAGCAACAATAAATCAATCAATCAATCAATTGCTCTCTCAACTTTTACCTTTAGATTTGTGCCATTTTAAAACTTATACACAGTCACTACAGATGGCCATTTCGCTGTTCAAGTGGATAAAACTAGACTCGCTATACACTATCTTGCTACTGTAAGGCCCTGAAAGATTTACATACCGCGCCCAAAGAGACAAGCTCTGGGCTAATTTTATTGTAAGCCACTAGACTGCTACTGAGACGTCAGATAGGCTGTGAGGAGGAGTGTTAAAATGGAGTTGCAAATTATCACCCGCCTAGGATGTCTTCAGCCCAGGAGTATTAATATCAAGAAGTAGCCCTCTCCTCCCCCCGCCCAATACCGACCAATCAAGATTCGACGTGCTGCCTTTTTTTTTTGTGTGTGTAACTCCATTGACGTTGGATTCTTGGTCCACAAAAACATTCTACCCCTGTCATGGGTTGCCGCCTCTAGTAGACTCATTACCATCCGTGTGAGAGCAACCCCTTTCAGCATCACCATTATCCAGACCTATGCCCCAACATCAGATCGACTATGACGACAGCGAAGTCGAGGATTTCTATTAACATCTGCAGGTTGTCCTTGACCAAGTGCCGAAGAAGGACATAGTCATAGTGCAAGGCGACTGGAATGCCAAGGTTGGCCAATATGCATACTACAATTGGGGAGACACATCTGGACCCTAATGCAACAACGAGTCAAATGACAGTGGTCTGAGACTTTTGGAGTTCGCCAGATACAACAATCTGATACTGGAGTTCGACCTGGATAAACTGCAAGACCCGTAGGTGGCAGAAATATTCCAAGCCACAATTGGAGGGAATTTTGCACCACTGCTCATTATAGGAGTTTGTGAAGTAGGTGTCAACACCATGACCACCACCTTCAATTCAGTTGTTAAAGATGCCGCCACTGAGATTCTTGGCAAGCACCGCCCAAAGAAAAAACCGTGAATCACACCTGAACTTTTGGACCTGTGTGCCAAACGAAGAGAGATGAAAAAGAAAAAGAACACCTCACAAGGAGCTGATGCCTACCGAAAAATCAAAATGACATCCGAAAAGGCATGCGCTCAGCAAATGAGAACAGGATAGAAGATCAATGACAGGAAATAGTTATTCATTGCTTACATGGTCCAGCGGACTGCAAAGAGCCGAATCAGAACCACAAAATCAAGACCACAACTTGGCTGAAAGAGGACTCACGATCCGCATAAAAGATCTGCTGAAACAACCCTAGCAATAACACTGAAGGCACTCCACCATCCGGTGTATAATAAAGGCTGGCATCCCAGCAGGGGACATTGAGGCTATACTCTAATTTATCGAACCCCCGTTAACAAAAACAAAATAGAATACAAACATCATTGCAAAAAAAAAATCAACAAAACACATATGCCTACATATAAAATGCCTACATTGCAAAATAATAATATTATAGGAAGCCCTATTGACCATTTGGCAGAAAGCGTCCAATATTCCCAAGCTGATACAACAGACCTCGCATACAAATGAGTTTTGTCCTGGAAGAGTTTTCAAGAAAAAAGGTAGGTGACTGGTCTAGCGAAGAAGAAGATAGCATGGTAGACTGATAGAACAGATTAAGAATGAGCAAGAACAAATGAGAAAGAGAGCGACAGTGGGAATTTAAAGCACTACATTTCCAGAAAGTGGGGATACCATTTGTACAGAATCCCCTCCCCCCACCCACCCCCACCCCCCGGTACTCCCACGGGGGCAGGAGAACAGTCTGAACAAGATCAATGGCAAGAAAACCTACCAGACTGTGAAGCGGTTGACAAGTGTTAAACAGCCCAAGATCTCCATGATCCAAAGCAAGTCTGGCATATGCCTTACAGAAGAACATGAAGTCTTGGATTGATGGACAGAGTACGTACTGCTCTGACCTTTACAATCACACACCAAACGAAGACCCATCAATTCTAGCATGTTCTCAGAACAGAGAGGAAGAATAAATCCTCCCAATTCTCCGAAAAGAAATTGAGGCAAAAGTGCAATCGCTGAAGGGGAAGGGGAGTGGACAACATACCCGCAGAACTGCTTCAAGCAGGAGGAGAAGCGATGATTGACGCCCTCACCATTATCTGTAACAAGATCTGGCAGAATGGGAGTGGCCTATACCATGGACCCGGTCGCTTGTCATCATTCTTCCCAAAAACGGTAACCTTCGGGAGTGTGAACATTACTGCACCATCAGCCTCATCAGTCATCCCAGCAAAATCCTCCTGACAATAATACTCAACAAGCAGGATTCATGGCAGGGCGAAGTACCACTGAACAGATGTTCAACTTCAGAATAATCTGCGAGAAATACCTACAGCGCCAACAACATCTATATCATGTGTTTGTAGACTTCAAGAAAACGTTTGGTCGAGTATGGCATGCAGCTCCAGGGGCGGATCAGAGTAAATGCCCGGAGGGGGGGCACTGCCATTTTTAAAATTTTTTTATCCGGTATACAGATTCGTGCTTGCACTCAAACACAATAAAAGAAAGGTTGACATGAATGTGGTTTGTGTGTGTGTGTGTGTGTGTGTGTGTGTGTGCGAGAGAGAGAGAGAGAGAGAGAGAGAGAGAGAGAGAGAGAGAGAGAGAGAGAGAGATCAACACGTGCGGGTTTCGTGTGAAATTAGAAATTAGTTGTGACACATTGGCCCACAGCTAGAACACTTACTTTCTCAGGCGTTCAGAATATTGCGAGGCTGAAGAGCCATGATGGTGCGGTATCTTCCCGCAAACCGTTCTACGACATCGTCAATGTCTACTGTGATGTGTCGGTGAGCCCTCATTAGAGCGAGCCCGTTGAGCCTGGTCTCACCCATCGTTGATCTCAGATAGGATTTCAGCGTCCTGAGCCGCTGATAGTTCTTTCACATTCAGCTGTTGTGATCGAAAGAGTGCACAAAAGGGTCAGTAGCACGTGAATGTTCGGGGAAAAATCCACATTGCATGCTCTGGGAGTCTTGGCCACAGTATCAGGAACGGCCCCTGCATCAGGGCTCTCCCACTTGTGCATCCATCGGATGTACTCGGTGTCCAGCTCATGAAAACTTGGCAGATCTGCTTGCCATAGACTGGCAAGTCGCTCGATACCCTCGGGTACCTTCCGAAAACCTGCCACTGGCCCGTTCCTGCCTTGCACGATGCACGAGGGTACAAGACCAAGCCCGTCAACAGCAATTTCAGAGCCGGTGGTGAAGCGAGAGTCCAGCTGGGCGATGAGGTGATCCAAAAACGGGATACCTATGGACCTGCGGAAGTAATCTTCAGTTGTCTCTGCTGGCGGGTTACTCCGACATGTCTGTCGTTCTGCACCCCTTGGTCTGCGCAGATCAGAGTCGGCTGTTGCTGCCATCCGACTTGCTTCCTGAAACCAGCTGCTGAAGGTTGCAATGACGTCATCCCTGAATCCCTTAACTGTTGTCTTCACTGCGCTTATTTCTCAGTACGCAGCCACAACATCCTTTGCTTTTTGCTGAAGTTTTAAAGTCAGTGGACGGAGAACTTGCAGTCATTTTCTGGTGACGACAAATGCAACCAGAAAGTCACCCTACTGGAAAGCGTGCAAAAACCCTCCAGCTTTGGTGAGCGTTTCACGGTCCCAATCTGTGTTCTCCTGCGCCATCTGGCCAAGGCAGTCATACACCACAGGGAAGAGTTCGACGAAAGTTTCAAAGGCAGAGTGCCTCTCGACCCACCGTGTTTTACACAGGTTGACAAGTTTTCTCCTCTTGCTTTCTGCTTGGGCTGACTCCACCACATGTTCAAATTTTCTCTGTCATTTTGGAGAAAGAGAGAAGAACAGGGAAACTTCTTTCAGGACTCCAAACATGTTCTTCACTTCTAGAATTCTGCAGGCATGAACAACACAAAGGTTCAAGCAATGAGATGCGCAATGGAAGTACAGAGCCTGCTTGTTAAGTTCTTGAATGCGTGCCTGGACCCCCTTGAACTTGCCTGACATAGTGTCATCACGTGACCACATCGCCCACGTGCACCGAGGGTCAATAAGAGGACAAACAGGTGGATGGAGTGGGAGAGGGGGGCACTGTTTTTTTTTTGTTTTGAATTTTTTTTTTGACGCGAACACTTTGTGACGCAATCAGATAGTATCATCAACGCATCCGCTCACGTGCACCGAGGGTCAATGAGAGGACCTTAAGGTGAGAAAGGGGGGCACTTTTTCTGTGCCCACTGTGCCCCCCCCCCCTTCCGCCTCGTCCGCCCCTGACCTCTGTGGGCAACCATGAGAATTTACAACTTCAGCCCTTACATGAATAAAGTCATCAAAAGCCTGTATCACAAGGCTGCCAGTGCAGTCGGGAACTGGTTGAGAACAACTATCGGCGTGCGTCAAGGATGCCTACTCTCTCAAACACTTCAACATCTTCCTAGGGCGCATCATGTCAGATTCCCTTGAAGATCACCAAGGCGCAGTCAGCATAGGGGGTAGAGCAATTTCCAATCTCTGTTTTGCGGATGACATTGATGGATTGGCTGGAGAGGAACAAGAACTTGAACAGCTGGTACAGATCGAGCTTGACACCAACTCCAGAGCCTTTGGTATGGAAATAAGTGCAGAAAATACTAAAATGATTACCAACAACACCAATGGAATTAACACGAATATCAAAGTCCAATTCCAGTCTCTCAACACAGTGCATTGCTTCAACTATTTAGGAGCCATTATTGTATCAGACAATCAGACAGGAAGTCCTCTCCAGGATCGGACAAACAACTGCTGCTCTGATAAGGTTGAAGCCCATTTGGAAAGACGTATACAGGTCTACAAGACCATCAGTCTACACACCAAGGCAAGGTTGCTGCGCTCCCTTGTCATCTCCAACTTCCTATACTTTGCGAAACATGGACCCTTACAGCAGATCTACAACGAATAATACAAAGCTTGGAGATGAGGTGCTACAGAAGACTTCTGGGAATTTCCTATACCCAGCACTTCGGCAACGACAAAGTCCGACAGACCATCATAGGCTACAAGCCATTGGACAACACGATGACATGCTCACAATGGTGAAGAAACGGAAATTCCGATGATATTGCCACGTCACCAGAGCATCAGGCCTTGCAAAGACCATCCTGCAAGGTACGGTGCAAGGAGGCAGAAGAAGAGGGAGATAGAAAAAGAGGTGGGAGGACAACATTCGAGAATGGACTGTCCGACTTGCCTCTGAGCGAAGCCATGAGGGTTGCTGAAGACAGAAAGATGGAGTACGCTGGTGAAACGATCATCTGTGGTTTCCCAACGACCTTCGAGTTATGGGATAGGATATGACCTTTTTATCACCTCAAGATTTTAACATTTTACTTCAAGGTTCAAGCAGTCGCCTCCATCTTCCCTTGTTTGAACAACACCACAGTTTACATGAAAAAGGTAATCAGAATGTTTTTAAACTTTGCAGATATTATCTTCATTTTCATCTTGTTACACTCCCGCTTTAAAGGTGAGTGCATAGGTTGTATTTATGATTATATGTTTGTCTCTTTCTGCTTATTTGCAATTTCTGTTTCTAAGTGCGCACTTTGGCACAGGCTCAGAGTCTCTTCTTTCGTCTTCCACTCGTAGGTCTCAATTGCATACTATAGCACTAAGACTAAGAATTGTGTAGTATGTATTTGAGGCCTACGAGTTTACAAAGACGAAAAAAAATACCTCAGAACCTGTGCTAGAATCTCCATCCTTGTTTAAATAAAAAAAAATCTCAGAGCACCCAGTTTTCTTCCAGATTGGAGTTGCAAGACGGAAGTGACTCTCTGCTTTATGAAACCATTTTTGCACAACACATTACGAAAGATGTGGACGACGTATTTAATGAGACTAAACCACAAGGTTGTGTTCTTAGCTTTTCGATTTGAAAGTTAGTTTTGTATATTCATGTGCAAATGTAGGTGTGACTGTAACAACAGTTGTTGTGGTAGTAAGTTCCACTTACTTTCCTCGCACATATAAACACATTGTGAAAGTGAAAGTGGAAATGGCGAGCCGCTGAGTATGTACCAGTCCAATGTCAAATTATCATATTATCAATTATGGCTCGTGTGTTGAACCCAAGGTCTTATTTTCTGGTTCCACGTTTTGCTGTATTTGCCGAATCAAATAGTTGCTTTTGGCTCACGCGTTTTTGCATCCGTATTCGTACTTGCTTGAAACCTTCACTTGCCAGACAGTATGGAACTTCACACAACAAATCAGTCGTAGGAGGATCTCTGACCAGGACTTGCATGTCAAAAGCGAAACAAACTGTAGAACCAGTGGTTAAAATAAAAAAGGGAAGAATGAAGAAAGTATTAGGAGCTATATTCCTAGGGTTTACTATATCTGGTGCTGTGTACTATTTGGTGCAAGACCAACAAGAGCAGAGGAAAATCCGAGTTTTCATTGGTGGTTGTAGCAGATTTCTTCGGTAAGTAGGCTAATAAGTGTATTTAGTAGCTTTTACTCTAATGACTAATGTATAAGAGAAAAACAATACAAATAATCCTTGATCAGAACAGGTTGGGGCATTTTATCCCAGTAAAATCAAATTGTGTATGTACGGTATGCATGTATGGTGATATTTTATTAAAAAGTGAAATATATATATATATATATATATATATATATATATATATATATATATATATATATATATATATATATATATATATAGGTACTCCAAGCCCTTCATTAGCTCTTGTCCGGTCGGCAGTTTTGACTCAGTTTTCACTTCACTTTCAACACTTATTATTAATGTAAAACTGCATCAAAACGAACAGTGGCTGTATTCAAATAAAAATTGAAAGCTTTATCTTTACATCTGTGTTGTTTTTAATGCATGTTTATGCGAAAGATTCCGAGAAAACAGCTTTTGAATACGCCCCTATCCGAGCGCTGAATGGCGGTGCGGAAAAAGTTGTCAGCGTCGTTTGCTGAGAGGGGCTCGTTTCAAAGTCTAAGCGCTTTGCGATACTTCATTGGATGGCCTAAAAATAAGAACCAATGAGAAGGTCGGATACTTAGCTTCATTTACATATAGGTATTGTGGGGCTCTCGTGTGTAAAAGTTTTGTTACGAGCCGAACAAAGTGGATAAAGCGGTTTTGATGTAAGTTTGATTTTAACTAGAAGTTTAAAACTTAGCAAGAAATAAAGAGCAGACTTTCCTTTATAAAACTAGGGTCTTTATTAATTTGTGCATTACTGTATCGCGGAGCGCTTTGCCGTAGAAAAGCCTACCCAAACGGTGTTCGGGAATTCTTGCGGTCATTGCGTACTCGTAGGCCTGTTAAGCGACACGCGTGCTGAGCGTAGTAGCACACCAGTAGGCCTATAATTTGCCGGCGCGCACTGCGAATTTGATGATTTCCCAACTTTGAAGCACCAAAACGGCTGAACATTACATGGGAGAGGCCTGAAGAAAATTGGGCTTGGAGTATAACATATGAAGGGGTTACCTGTCAAAAATCAGCTTCCTGGTATCAATATTGGCTTCACTTTGAGACTCCAAAGTTGTCAATTTCTTCAATTCCAAAACGTTGCCAAAAAAACACCAACATTCGGCATTTTCAAACATTAATAACTGTTTACCTATTTGTCCTATGGGGAAAAAAAATATACCACTGTGTTCAGAATGAAAAGCTCTTTAAATCTATGTCAGTTTTGTGATGAGGAAATCATTTTTTAAAAATGGCTTTTGACTACCTAATATATATATATATATATATATATATATATATATAATATATATTATATATATATATATATATATATATATATATATATATATATATATATATATATAAATTCAGCAGTGATGTTGCTAGAAATTTTCAGCTTAGGCCATTTGGCCGATTCAGTCACAAACCATGAAACCTTTAGGACATTTTGAAAATTTTTCGGCCATCATTTTGACTTCTTTCCAAAACCAAACGAGAGGCCACTGATAAGTTTCGGTTTATTTTTCGGTGGCATTTCAAAAGCGAAAAGTTTTATTGCTGGAAGTACGCGTTCACAACAAGGGACATTACTCTAACTCTCTCTGCTAATGCATGTGTCGTCTGCTTGGCACTTCCGATTCTTGTTGTTCTCATAACACCTTTATTTATTGGATAGTCGAATAGGAAATTAATATGGCCAGAAGCTATAACAACGTAAAACAGACATGAGACAAGCAAACAAAAAAAAGTCAAAGGGTGGCCGATTGAGGCGTAAAACCTTAGGACAGCGGGCCGATCAGTATAATACATGACTCTTTAGGACATTTTGGAATTTTATCGGTGAATGGCCGATTTGCCGACGAAAACGACATCACTGATGACTGATTCAGTATTTATTTAGGTTTCTTTTCTTCTTGTCCAAATTCACCCTCTGTTTCAGATATTTCTTCTAGCAATGTGTTGTCATTTGTAATCTTTGCAATAATTTGGGTTTGCCTCCTTTTTCCAGATCTCTCATTATTGGGTTGAAAATTTCTATTGATTACAAGTGGACCCTATGGAACGTGGATGAGGAGTCAGAAGAGTATAATCAGCTTATCAAAAGCTGTCACAGGCGAGCAGCTGAACATGTTCGGGACGGCTGCTTGAAAAATGGAGGACTGTACGTTAAATTAGGACAGGTAAGTTGAGAATAGACTGCATGAAGCTACAGTGTGAAAAAGCAAAACAGTATAAACCACCTAGTTTTTCTATTTTATACTTTACACCCGTGGGCAAGTGAGATGCAATTGTTAGGTCACGTGGGTGACCTAACAATTGCATCTCACTTGCCCACGGGTGATTTTATTTCTCACTCATCCCTAATCATTTACTACATTTGCTGAATCATGCACTGTCTCTCAGACAGAGGTAGAGAAATTTCAGTGTCATTTTGTGTTGAAGTTCTTAACTGGCTAGTGAGAATTCTGGTGGACTACTGACTTTGTTGGGTCTTTAGAGTCTAGTACCACTAGAGAATACTTTTTTTTTTCTCAAGGGGTTGGTGTCCATGAACCACATATTGCCACAAGAATATATTGAAGTGCTGACATCGCTGCAAGACAGGGCACTTTCCAGGAAGCCGCATGAAGTGGAACAACTGTTTATGGAAGACTTTGGAAAAAAGCCATTAGAGATATTTTTGGAGTTTGACGAGGAACCCATCGCTGCTGCCAGTCTAGCACAGGTGCACAGAGCCATGACCAAAGATGGAGAGGAAGTAGCCGTGAAGGTATGAGGCTGTTTCAGTAACACACAACATTAAATATACTCTTTGTTTTAATGAAATAAAACAATAGTAATAATAAAAATGTAAAATTAAAATCTTGGTAAAAGCAAGTGACAGCAGCAAATATTTCCAACAGCAGTCGATGGTCAGTACTTACTATAGATGACCACGTCAAGAAGGGGGTAGAAAGGAGAATAGCTGCCCGAACATTAGCAGTTTTGGGGACCCCAGTCATCATTGCTTTGGAATGAACTCTTCCATTTGTACACTCCTTGACTCTTTATAGCTTTGCTGGGATAACAGCATGCTCCACAGTATGCATCAAACTGAATCGTAAATAATATTATTGACTTTGAGTTATCAGAATTGTATTAACCCACTGCCAAACTTAACAATAAAATGGTCTGTGTGTATGCTGAGCAGATTAAGATAATGTTGTTTTGCTGGAGTATTTGGCAGAGCTTCTCTCACAGGTGCACCAAAAGATTCATTCATTGACTTCTACTTACACACGCAAAATTTATCTGTTCATTGTTTTTGATCATGTGAGAATGTAAGATAAAAATAAACAAAACCTGTGGAATCATTGGCAAAGAGGATGATTAAGTATACATGTATGTGTTACGCGTAATTCTTGAATCTGCGTATTTCATAAAATATGCACAATTTTGCTCATTTAATGAAATACGACGTCAAGAATTTGATAGTTAAACATTTGAATGCAAAATTGCTCATTCCATGAAATACACAATCGAGAATTTTAAAATTTTATATTGAAAATCTTGATGTGTGTTCACTTGCATTCGAGTCTTGATGAGTTTTCACTCATGTACTGCTTCTGTGGAATTTTCAGGCATTTTCTTTCTGCATTGTTGTAACCACGTCATTGTAACAATGTTGTCTTTGTGGGTCACAGCGAGACTTGTCGTTGCATAAAGCTTCAAAAGTAAAGTAATTATAATTATCAACATAACCCTGATAAGCCAGAACCCTATAACGGCTATGGATCCATCACACAGGAGTAGTAGCAGTATGTCTATAAGTGAGCAGAACATAAAATATGACCGAAGGTTCAAAGATGTTCTTCAAAAGCACTTAACTGGAGAGAAACAACCAAGAGATAACTATCACATTATAAAAACCTTTGGCATCTCCGAGTTTTGTGGATTGCAACAAGTTATTCGACTAAAGTCCAGCAAAGTTATAGTGGCAGAGGAACGGAAAGAGAATATTATTTCAGCTATGGATCTTGAAACAGGTACGTTATTTTATCTGGCGATAGAAAGACAGATATCTTGAAAAAGGTAGGTGATTTTATCTCTGACGATAGATGGATGGACAGACAGATAAACAAATAGATAAATAATAAATAGAGGTTTGTTGGTTGGATTATTACAATTTTATCAGCTATGCATCTTGATATAAATGTTGTTATCTCTGTCGATAGATAGATAGACATCCAGATTTACAGACAGATAGACAAATAGAAGATAATAAATAGATAGTTGGTTTGTTGATGGGTTGAATTATTGACATTATATCAGCTATGCATTTTGAAACAGGTATGCAGTGTTTGATCGATAGATAGGTTAGATGGATATCTATTTAAGTAGGTAGGTAGTTTGGTTTGGGTGACTGATGATGGCTCTATCTCTCCCTCTCTCGATTACTCAATTTCATTTTTAGTTTTGTTTCAGGCCACAATGGAGAGAAGAAAACACTAAAGAATTTGCGGACTCATTATGAAAACAACAGATGGTCAGATGTGAGAAATTTAGTCTCCTAGTGCGAAAGATACCTGGAAAAAAAGGCGACGCAAAGAAACTGTTGCAGAAGTCGTGGTTCGTCCTATCACCATGACAAATCTAAATGATTGAGTACAAGTTGACCTAGTAGATATCCAGTCTCTTTATGATGGATCCGTCCACTTCATGATGCACTGTCAAGAACATCTGTATAAATTTCACTTCCTTTGTCCATTGACATCAAAGCAAGCAGAGGAAGTCACCAATGAGCTTTTGAGAATCTTTTTGGAGTTTGGGGCACCCAAAGTTCTGCAGTCAGACAATGGATGTGAATTCACCGCCTCTGTGATACCTAAACTGGGTTCTTTGTGGAATCCGTATGGCCTAGTCCTAGTGAACAGATGAACAAACATCCCCAATCCAAAGGTTCTGTAGCAAGAAGCAATGCAACCATGAAAGATAGTTTGACAAGTGTATGCGAGACAACAACTGTTCCAAGGGGTCCATTGGTATCAAGTTTGTACAGTGGCAGATGACTACGTCAAATAGTGAGGCCATTGGGATGAAGCTATTCAAGGCGATGCTTGGACAAAGTGCGGGACAAGGTTTAAACTCTGTTCTTCCACGTCGGTTCTTTGAAAAAGTGGTGGGATTTTAGAGGAAGATCTAGAAGAAATACAGCAGGAACAGGAGCAGGCTGAACAGCCACAGTCAAACAACCTCAGTCACAGCTAGATGATCAGTCACAGCCAGACCCACAGCTGCAGCAAGACGGACAGCCCCAGTTACAGCCAGATGAACAACCACAGCCACAACCAAATGGACAGCCCCAGTTACAGCCAGATGAACAACCACAGCCACAACCAAATGGACAGCCCCAGTTACAGCCAGATGAACAACCACAGCCACAACCAAATGGACAGCCATAGTCACAGCCAGAAGAACAGCCACAGCTGCAGTCAGATGGATGTAAATATTCTCTCGGTAGATTGGTTGGTTGTTAGATTAGATTAGATAGATAATAGATAGGTAGATTAGATAAGATAGTTAGTTAGTCATTGTTTAAAGTGTCCAGCAAACTGCAATGAGCCGAAAAATAGTAGATTAGAAACGTTATAAAACTATTCAGATCCTAAAATAAGATAGACAGAGAGAGAGAGAGAGAGCTCGACTGGATAGATAGATAGATGTAATTTTTATCTCGCGCATTTTCTATCTCTCTCTCTCAGCCCAGCCAGATGAACAGCCGCCAGACCAGGATGAGCAACAGGCAGATCAAGAAGGACCGCTTTACAATGTTTAGAAACGAAGCAGCTCATCATTTGAGGAAACAAGCGGATAGAATGCTTTCAAGAACAAGTCGTAAATTGCAATCTGTTCAGGTGGGGGATAATGTGTTAATTTCAGTGTCGGCATTTGACAGCGGGAGAGGTAACCCCCTCAATTTGATTAGAGTTGTCTTAGAGAATAACATTCATGGAAATGTGAAGGTCGGAACCAAGGCCAGAGTTCTTCAAGGTTGACTTTCTAGATCCCAGGTGGAATTTGCTAAGCAGCTTTTGTACAAAGTTGAAGATGTTCCTACAGCTTCAGAACTGACCATTCGGAGTGCTGTGAGAGTTCTGTTCGTTGGGAACGGACAGGGCTACATGAGGTGTTAATGCAAAGGCTCTTGCCTTACTAAGAGATGTTCATGTTTCATTTTGGTTAATGTTTGCATTAGTGCCTGTCATCCACAAAGTAACTGCAAAAACAAACAAGACTGAGTAAAATCTGCACATGGACTAAATACTGATGTAGTGCCTGTCATCCATGAAGACTGATGTGAATGATAACAAACAATGAGGATGTCTACTGATCAATTTATCGCTCTCAAACGTCCATTTCATGAAATTTACAATCTTGCATTCAAACTTTAGACTCTCAAATTCTCTATGGCATATTTCATGAAATGGGCAACAACATTTTGCTCATTTCATGAAATGTGCAATAAATTTGGTTGTTTCTTGAAATTAGCAATTTTGCTGTTCATTTCATGAAGTGAGCACAATCGTGTGTATTTACTGAAATACGCAGTTTCAAGAAGTACGCGTAACATATGCATGTATAGAAAAGAAAAATGCAAGAATTAGTCATTTTAAAAAACAAACTGCTTTTGATTATTTGTTTGGATATGTTTGTTTCTTGCTTGAAGGTACAGTACATCGATTTGCGAGATCGGTTTTCTGGGGACATCCACACATGTGAATTTCTACTGAGTGTGATCGGCTGGCTCCACCCCAAGTTTGGCTTTGCATGGGTTTTGCAGGTTTGATTTTATATTTCATTCTTAATTCATAGCTTACTTTTGCCATCCTATCCTATCCTATCCCATAACTCGGAGGTCGTAGGGTCACCACAGATTTTTGGTTAACCAGCGTACTCCATCTTTCCCTGTCCTCAGCAACCCTGATTGTTTCGCTCAGTGTCAAACCAGTCACTTTTGCCTTACGTCACTAAATACTGTTTTAAAAATAGATGTTAAAATAAAACAAATAAATAAAAATAAAAACTTCCTCATCACAACTACCACTAAATTCCAAAAAAGTGAAAGCATCAAATCAAAGCCAAGTATGTTAGGAAAAAATATTTCACCCCCCCCCCCTCCCCCTCAAATTTTAAACATATGCCAAGAGCTACATGAGAAGTATACAGTTTTAGTAGATCAGTATACTGGAGATTTAACAATATTTTTCAGTACCCGGCATTATAAAAAAAACAACATTTATTCTGGAACTCAACAGATTAATTTGATTGAACTTTAAATTGATTATTTCAGGACATGAAGGAGACTCTTAGGCAAGAGCTGGATTTTGAGCATGAAGGTCAGAACGGGGAAAAATGCAGGTCCGACCTTCACCACCTCAAATACATCTATGTGCCCCAAATTTTATGGAACCTTACAAGCAAAGTGAGTATTACATTTATTACTGTATCCAGAGGGGCTGAAAGCCACACATCTTTTTTATTGCACAATGGACTATTCATTATTTATTCAGGGTTGCCAACCACTACGGAATTTCCGTAGTTTACTCCGGAAATGAATACGCGGCTACGGAGCTACGCAAATCGAAAATTTACTACTGACAGTCAATTTTCGACGATAGTATTACAGTTTTAACTTGTTTTATTGAGCGCCTGTGCCTCCCATAGCACCTTAAGGTCACGGTCATTCGGTTTACGTGCACGGTGTAATAGATCACGCTCCCAGTGCATGTTAGGAAATTCGACCAATCACCGTGAAGTGGTTTTGTAAACGGCCAATCGGTGCACAAAACCTCGACCTTTCTGTGACACTTTTGTTTCCGGGTCACGTTCTAACAGCGCAAGAAGAAAAGTTTGTGTGCGGCGTATTTTGAATCCATGATGCCAAAAAGAAAGAAAACTAGCGATGAAAGCCCAGAAAAAAAGAAGAGGACAGCAAATCAAGAGTACAGGAAAGAGTATTCTGAAAAATGTCCGTGCATCACTGCGTCATCGAGATCAAAACACAGCGTGTATTGTACAGCGCGCTTGGCAGATTTTAGCATTCAACATGTCGGCTTCCACGATGTGACGCGACACGTGAATGGCAACCGTCACAAAAGTCGTTGCCCTGATCCAGAAAAGTTAGTCCCTGTTCAGTCGGTAGCCACCTTCTTCAAGCCCGATATGGATCTCTCAATAATTCGTGCGGAAACACTCTTCACGACCTTCGTTGCAGACTGTGTATGCATGTCTTCGTAAAAAAAAATGTGAGGACGTATGGCTACTGAAAATGTTATAAAACTACTGAAATTCAGAATTTTTACTATTGAAAACTTTTTTTGGGGTTGGCAACTCTGTTTATTGGTCAGAACAACAATCGGTGTGTTTCAGGGATCACACCGACTCAACCAAAGCTTTTAGGTTTTGAGGTTAGTTCAGCCAGGCTAGCTATAAATAGCTTCGCGGATAGCTTCGCCGGTGCTTCTTTCCTTTCCTTTCACTGGAAGGGAGGGTGTAGGCAAGCTATAAATAGCCCGCAGCCAGCAAAATGTGGGGGAACCAAAGAGTGCTGAGCTGGTGTAGGATGCCTACTCTCTCCAACACTCAACATCTTCCTAGAGCGCATCATGTCAGATGCCCTTGCAGATCACGAAGACACAGTCAGCATAGGGGGAAGAGCAATCTCCAACCTTCGTTTTGCGGATGACATTGATGGATTGGCTGGAGAGGAACAAGAACTTGAACAGCTGGTACAGAGGCTTGACACCACCTCCAGAGCCTATGGAATGGAAATAAGTGCAGACAAAGAGCTTAATGATAGAAAGAGGGGGAACTTGGTACATGACCGTGAGACGAAAGGTACGAGTTATGCTCCCTTGTCGACATGCTGAAAATGGCTCGTGGCAGAAAGTCAAAAGGCGACCGAGTGAAACAGGGCGGTGACTTTTGCACAGCCATCAATTGCCATAATGCCAGATACAAGAAAAGTTGTGTTGGCAAGTCCTTTTTCAAATTTCCAAGAGACAAAGAAAGGTAAATTGCAATTGAAAAACTTCGTTTTTTTGTGTTTATGTAGGCCTAAACTAAGACTGCTGCAGTGTTGTTAGTGTTAAAACAATCGGAGAGCGGCTTAAATGATTCATGTTATACCTATGTGCTAAATGCAAAACAGTTTGCTTGCTGACAGTTTACGTTCAACAGGTCGCTCACTGTTTACGTTATTACTAGGTTGTTTGACTATATTTGTGCTTATATTTCAAAAGTAGATGTCAGATTGGCAGTTTGGCTTCGTCAAACTGCTTATGTTAACAAGTTAAATTAGACTAAGTCTGTTTTCTCCTCGTGATCAAATACTGTGCAAGATAACCCCTTACCTAGGCACAAAAATGGTCCTTGATCTGTTGTAATCCATTTTCGTTTGAGTGTAAACGGGGAAAAAAAAATGTAATGTAGATACTCAGTCCTTGTTCTGTTCTGTGAATTTCTGCGCATTAGATCTATATTGCGTGGAATGTTGTAGTCTAGGTTCTGATCGTTCTGTCTGATTAATTAATTATTTTCCATGAAGTGACTGATGTTATTAAGCCAGTAATGTGGGAGGTGAGAGGGTTGGGGGGTAGGGGGACACCTGATATAAATTAAATTCACACTATTAGTGAAACATTTTGTTATTGTGCTTTATTGTGATTAATTGATTGAATGACAGAGCTCTCTCTTCCCCCACCCCCCTCTCTCTCTCTCACTCTCTCTCTCTCTCTCTCTCTCTCTCTCTCTCTCTCTCTCTCTCTCTCACGATTACGGATTTACACAGTTTCGGATAAATGAAACAGTCATTCATGCATATTTTAATTTTAAAATATCTGTCGCTGATTAAAAAATAATAAATTCCAGGGCAGAAAACGAACCTATGACATACACACATAAGCAGCATAAAAGCACCTAATAAATGTCAATAAGTAAACATAAACAAAAACAAAACAAAAAAGACAGCAGTAGCGGAATGTTAATAATAATGATGGTTAAAAGTTTGGTTTTTGCAAACGTTGCCATAAAAATGTTCTTTTGCAATGGCATAGGCTCAATAAGTTGCCACGCACAGATATTTATATAGCAGATGACGAAATATAGCCAGCCCGAGCAAAGGGAAATAATCTGTGAGAGCGTCTCGCATTTTTGTATAGGACATAAAGGAAGTTCCCCCTCTTTCCGTAATAAGCTCTTTGGTGCAGAGAAGACCAAAATGATGACCAACAACGCCAATGGCATCAACATGGACATCAAAGTCCAAGGCCAATCCCTCAACACAGTGCATAGCTTCAAATATTTAGGGGCCATTGTATCAGACAATGGGTCCCGACAAGAAGTCCTCTCCAGGATCGCACAAACAACTGCTGCCCTGGCAAGGTTGAGGCCAATTTGGAAAGACAGGACCATCTCCATCTTCCTATATGCTTGCGAAACATGGACACTCACAGCAGATCTACAACGAAGAATACAAAGCGTGGAGATAGGTGCTACAGAAGACTTCTGGGCATTTCCTATACCCAGCACATCACCAACGATGAAGTCCGCCAGACCATCATACAAGCCATTGGACAACTCGATGACCTGCTCACAGTGGTGAAAAAAACGGAAACTCCGATGGTAAGGCCACGCCACCAGATCATCAGGTCTTGCAAAGACCATCCTGCAAGGCACAGTGCAAGGAGGTAGAAGAAGAGGGAGACCGAAAAAGAGGTGGGAGGACAACATTCGAGAATGGACTGGTTTGACACTGAGCGAAACAATCAGGGTTGCTGAGTAAAGGGAAAGATGGAGTACGCTGGTTAAATGATCATCTGTGGTGCCCCTAAGACCTTCGAGTTATGGGATAGGATAGGATAGGTCTTATATAATGCCTTTCCAGCTCAAGTTGCTCAAGGGACTGGCCAATATGATGAAGATGTTGATCCATTAATAATGCGCATGTCTCCATCCATTGTTGAATGCCCCTTTTGCGTGGAAAGGAGAAATTAAAAAAATAACACAAAGTCCTATGTGGAAGTCGGTGGATGGAGGTGGATAGCTGAAGTGAGAGAAGTACGTGGTTCACAAAAAAGAAGAGAAAGTTACTTTAATGTAAACAAGTGAGTCTTTAGTCTTCTCCTGAACGACATAGTCTGCCCTTTGGCAGTCTCAGGTAGCGTATTCCATTACTTGTAGACTGCATTCTGTAGGGATCTGGCATCAGATCTCTTTATTTGTCTCTTCAGAGGATTTAAGGCAAAAATGGGAATGGGAAAAAGGCCGAAGCTGACGAGATGGCTCATACATAGGAGACATCTCAGACAGGTATCCTGAAGCTGTCTTGTGCACACATGCGAAAGCAGTTGACAAGATTGTAACCTATGGATATTTTGATTGTGTGCGCCTTTTTTAATATTAGCTAACTGAATGCAGAATATATTTGACTCCTAGATCAGAAATAAGAGTGCGTGCAAGTTCTCTGTTTACTATCACACCCACAAACATACAGACTCTTTCCAACACAGGCAAACACAAACACAAAATATACGTTCCACGTTCTTTAACTTTATACAGAGCTGCCAAGTGCTACGCTTTGGGCGTAGTTTGCAACGCTAGAATTGACTTGGCTACGCTGTTACGCCCGGTCTCGATTTGCTACGCCCGGTCAAATTTTGTCTAGCGTACCACTTTTTGACAAGAAAGTGGCTGTGTAAAACTCGCATAGCAACAGCAAGTCGCCGTGTGACCGTTTTGTATCTGCCGCACGCACGCACACTGCGTCTGTGTTAGCCAATCGGAAAGCGCAGTACAAAATTACCGGAAACGCTTAACCGCCATCTTAGGTCTTCATGGTTTTAGACCGTGTCAGAGTGTGCAGATTTTTACCATTTTCATTTCAACATGTCGAAGCGACCTGCTGGAGCGAGTACAACGAATGAACCGCCCAAGTCCAAAATGCGTCATGCTTGTCAGAAATACCGAACGAAATACAGTGAAACACATCCGTGCATCACTTCTTCAAAAGTCAGTGCCCAGCACGTTAACATTTTGTTGAAATGCTACTCCCAAACGCCATTTTGCTACTCCCAAGTTGCCTTTTTGTTACTCCCGACCAACAATAGCAGTTGGCAGCTCTGTTTATATAAACAAACAACAGTACTTTATAACAAGCTCTCACTCCCACCTTTCACACGGATATTTTACAGTACTAAACTTAACACGTGTCTTTCTCAACACTGTTCCGACACCGGTTTGACGAAGCCGAACCTGAGCACTCGAGCTGGATAAACGAGGGCTGGCAATCACTTGTCCGGGCCAAAATAAACACAAAGAGTCACTATACCTCGTTAGATGCGAGAGGTGGGTTGCCACACAGGTAGGCAACTAGCTGCCAATTACGTCGCAACAGGTAGGATGAGCAATAATACTGACGTCGACAGGCGGAGGTCACGTCTGCCCAGTCCGTCTGAAGTAGATTTGGTATCTGGGTCTGAACCAAGACGCACCAACCGATCACCACGGATACTCGATCGTGTCGCCCTTCTCCCGTCGTCCGATACAATGCTGTGTTTAGGTGGATGGTGTCACATCCGCTCCCCGTAGGCAGCTACACAAATTTATATATGCAAACGTCAATTCTATGACCTTTCTAATCTATTCTTCTTTTGTTCCATCCTTGCTCACCTCCCTTTGTTTCTTCACTTTTCCACTTCCGTTCCATATACGACCGTTTCCTTCCTTCTTTTACGATGTTGTTCATAACCCAGATATAATAATTACTTCATGAATGAAAATCACTATCAAACATGCTCACACCTTTCATTCATATTACATTATCTACTGCTCTACAACTATCACCCCATGTAATTAACAATATTATTACATCAATAAAATTATATTCCATCTTAGTGGACAAAAGCTCACCACCTCTCAACACAATACAAAAAATATACTTCCCGACATTTCACAATCATGAAAACATTACATGGTTATTGCTTTAGGTCCAGCGGACTCTTCCGAGCCAAATCAGGACCAAATCATGAAAAAAACATTATAAATACCTGTAATCTTTACAGTACACAATATATCTTCTTTCAGAGAGAAAGTCCACCAAACTACACACCTTGATAGATTCACAGCTCTTTCTACCTCTTTAAGTTTTATACAAGAGTTATTTTCTCTTTTCTTTTATAATCTTTTCTCTTTTTCCTGGCCTACACTCTGACACTACCACATACGACCACGTCACCTGACATACACAATTCAACTGAGTAACATTGCCCTTACTGCGAACTATTCATTATCCCATTGGCACAAGGATCCCAGCCAATCAAAAATAATAATGAATATTTTTTTTTAAACCGGACAAATCCCGTTCTCTACAAAGATCTTATGGTTAATGCATTTCTTTACAGGAAGCCAGTGCAGAGTGTCATGTACGGGTGTAATGTGGTCTGTGGGCTAACAGGGACTAACTTATGCTGCTGTCCTACATTTTATATTTTGTCTGTTGATCATGCTGTGATATTGTATAACTGGTGCTCTTTGTATGTAGTTGTGGAATGTTCAAGTGTGTGGTGCGATAAAAATAGAAATAATTAGCTTAAGATTTTATTATTTTATTTATTCAAAATGTGTGTATGAGTTTGAGGTAATAAAGATTTGTTGTACTATATTTGTATTTGGTACACAAATTTTCATGGCACATCACCATTTCCCAGTACACCTAATAAGCTTTATAACTGAATATACTAGCATGACTTTTTATATATTTTACAATTTCACTATCATTTGTTTAATAATTAATGTTGTATGTTTGTTTCCAGAGGGTGCTGACAGCAGAATTTATCCATGGTTGTAAGATAAGTGACCAAGAGGCCATCAAAAATATGGGTTTATCTTTGAAAGATGTGAGTATTTTTGTAATGATTTATCCCATTTGTGAATTGTTTGCTGTATGATTTTATTTATTCTGTTTTGTTTTTTAAAGGTCTTTTTTAGTTGAAGGTTCGAGAAGGATCACAAACCCTTTTTTGAGGTTCTTAGATCCTGGACCTGTTCACGGACGTCTTGGCCAAAACAAGGTTCAGGAGCCTAGGTTCGAGATCTGCGAATCTAAAATAAAAATTGGTTAACCTCCATGAACCTTCCAATGTAGACAGGCCATGATGTGACTTGCTTCAATGTGGATTGTTTGTCAGTTGTTTGGACTTGGTTTGGACAGATTTTAGCCACACCTTGGATGTAACATATTAAATTATATCATTTGGAAAATAATTACCATGAAAGTGAATTTTGCTGTTCCTGTCAAGTCATAGGCGCGCGCGCACACACACACACACCCACACACTCCCCCGCGGAGGTGCTGGGGGTTTCAGTATAAATAGTATCCTCACTTTCTGGAAATTTAGTGCTTTGAATTCCCACTGTTGCTGTCTTTCTCCTTTGTTCTTTCTCATTCCTACTCTGTTCTATCAATCTACTATACTATCTTCTTCTTTGCTAGACCAGTCACCTACCTTTTTTCTTGAAAACTCTTCGGGGACAAAACTCCTCATTTGTGTGTGAGGTCTGTTGGATCAGCTTGGGAATATTGGATGCTTTCTGCCAGGTGGTCACTGGGGCTTCCTATGTTATTATTTGGCAATGTAGGCATTTTATATGTATGTGTTTTGTTGATATTAAAATGTTTATATTCTATTTTGCTTTTGTAAATGGGGGTTCGATAAATTAGAGTATAGCCTCAGCGTCCCATGCATGGGATGTCTTTATTGTAAAGTGACCGGCTGGTGGAGTGCCTTCAGTGTTACCCCAAGGGATGTTTCGGCTGATCTTTTATGCGGATCAGGGGCGAATCCTCTTTCAGCGAAGTTGTGGTCTTGATTTTGTGGTCCTGATTCAGCTCTTTGCAGTTTGCTTGACCCTGTAAGCAATGAATAACTAACTAACACACACACACAGAATTTGGAAATTTATTCGGGAAAAGCAGTAACTTAGTTGTCCCAATAAAAAGTAGATCAGACAGCAAAATGGATACTAAAGTCAAGGACAGGTACCATCCATCAAGTAATTATTATGATTTCAGACAGTATATCAATGCTTTTACAACATCATTTATTGTTGCTGACTTTGTGAAATTGACAAAAACGTAGATTTCTTGAAATCAACACCTGTTTTCTTGAAATCGGCTGCCTATTTCATGAATTTGACAACTTGAAAAGCCTTTACACTATTTCGGCAGCAGCCAGCCAAATTTGCATTATAGGCAAGCAATTGCCAACTTTTTATGAAATCAGCAGCGGAAGATTTCACAAATTCAACAATTTTACGATTTCATTATGACTTCTATATCAAACATAGAGATGGACAGAAATTTGCTCAAAATAATAAATGCATGCACATAGTTACGTGTTGATGGGTTTCGCCATGGAGCTTGACAGTGTACAGCTTTAAGCATGTTTGTAACAACTAGTTTGAGTTTCATCTTGTCTTCCCACTCTCCACCTTGAGTACCTGTTAAGGTTTATAAATGTGTTTACTTTATTTAATAAAACTGCATAAATAATATGTTATATTAATAATAATGTATTTTGTATAGCAAATTGAGATAAAATGTTTGTTGAAAGCATTTTTTCATGCACTCATCCAGACCAACTGTCAAAGCAAATTATAATCAAAAGGAAGCACGAGACACCTCCCCGTCCCTCATCCGCACACACGCTACCATTAAACTAGCAAATATATAAAGAATGTGTAAAAAAATCATGAGCAAAGGGGAGAGGAGGGTTGATGGGGAAAAAACTTCATGGCATTCATACGTATGTAGGTTTGACACAAACACGCCAAATATAAACAGTGCTGTATAATTTATTGTTTTGTTTTTCGCAGGTTGACTACAAGCTGGTTCAGTGCTTCTCAGATCAGATTTTTTTGTCAGGGTTTGTCCATGCTGACCCACATCCTGGAAATGGTAACTTTGGGACATTTGTATTTTGTTTTAATTTTTTCATTATGTATTTTATTTCATGGCTCACACAACAATGATGATTATGATGATAATGGAGACTTCTAAGACACTGAATCCCTGAAGAAACTAAATTTGTAAGGGGCGCTTTTGCTTTATTGGAGCTTTTGATATTTTCAATAGTAAATCTATAAATATATATTTTGTCTAAACCTAGCAATCTAAATTATTTAAATTAGGACATGGTTGTTCTTATATAATTTACTTACTACCTCACAGAGCTTCTCAAGGTGATGTTCGCTAATATCCAGAATGCACACAATAGTGTGCTGAAGTCAGGATTTGAACCCATGCAGCCCTGGGTGCACATCCACAAGTTGTACTCAGGTTGTAAGATTAGGCTTTTGAGCCTAAAACCTTTATCCTATTAAACGATCCAATTTAATTCATTTTCATTCAATATTATTTGGGTACACATCCATTGATAGATACCCTATTAAATGATCAATAACACAATACATAATACATAACAAACAGATATCCTGGAACAGTCTTGTGCACACATGTGAAAGCAATTGACAAGATCTTACAGTCAATATGTTTCTTTACAGGGAGCCAGTGCAGAGTCGGGTAAGGGTGTAATGTGGTCTGTGTGCTTACTTCAGCAACCATTCGAATCCATGCAAACAAACAAAATTATCTACCAGTGAAAGATAGGGTTTGGAATCCATCTACTCACTATCCAAGCTCTTGTATATCAATGCTAAGAAAGTATTATGAGCATGTGACAAAAGGTTGGCATAAAAAAGTTACCAAATAGCATTTTCTAAAAAGTGTTTTAAAATAACCCAGGTTTTAATGTTTGAAAAAGGAATGTTTCTGCATTCTTAAAATGTGCTTTAAGAGATAGTTGCTCCAAACAATTTTTAGTAATACAGTGGAACCTCCGGTATCCGTCTCTCTGGTATACGACTCCCTCCGTTATGTGACCTGAAAACTTCTGACGGATTCACTTCCAATAATAAATGACCTCTGGTATGCGACAACCTCGTTTATGCGACCAGGGACCGTGTCTTAAGCCCTTTATACGACCATCTTAGGGCACTTTAAAAGAGGATATCAGTTAATTTGTTGTCTGTACCTTTCGTTTTTTTCTCTCATGTTAGTGTACGCATGCTGTTGTCTGCTATTTCCGGTTCGCAAATAAGGGACATTACTCGCCTACACTGGCTTGTCAAAATGGCGTCGCGCAAGAGGAACGTTTTGAGTTTGGCAGAGAGAATGAAAGTGATTGAAAGAAGTGAAAATGGGGAGAGTTGTTTGTCTATTGCAAGAATTTTAGACGTTGGGAAGACCCAAATTCAGCTCATCATACAGGATAAGGAATCTTTGAAACTACGATGGGAGAGTGGAGAAAGTGGCGAAAGGAAAACATCGAAACTGAGAGCTTCTGCACTGAGACTTGGATGAATGCGTCTGGCAGTGGTTCGACTGTTATTTATTTTTGAAGTTGTGAATAAAAGACAAAGCTAAAAATGAAACATGTTTTACAGTTTCCTTTGTCAGAGAATACATGCTGGTGAGTGTGAAAATTATGACTACATACCCCTCCGAGCCTGACCCCCCTACCCCCACACCACCCCTTGTTTCCGGGGGTAAGACCACCTCTATTCACAGGCGGCGGAAGCGGGGGGGCAAGGGGGGCACTGGCCCCCTCCAGAAAAATATTGGGGGGGCAAACCTATACATTTGCCCCCCCAATATTCAGCCCCTCAAAAAACATTATTTGGAGGTTCAAACCAATATTTCCCCCCTTTCTCTGGACTGATGCAAGTTAATATCTGTGCTGAGACCATTTTCACAGCACTGAAGGACTGCTTGATCAGACTTGACTTGCCTGTGCAAAACTGCACCAGGCCTACGACGGGGCGAGTAATTTTCAGGGTCATGTGTCAGGAATTGCAAAAAGATTCAAAGATGAGATCCTTGTTGTGACTGAAGAGTTGGCGACAGTTCTTCAAAGAAAACAAACGACTTGTGATGACGCAGTAAACGCTGCTGACATTTGTCTGAGAACACTGGAAAGCATGCGGCATGAAGATTGTTATGAGACATTTTTTGCTGACATCACAACGAAAGCTGCAAATTTGTGTGATGAGCCCTGCATTCCTACACAGAAGCAGCCTCAACGAAGACTGGACGATGGCTCACAGGGTCACAGCTACTCTAGACCATCTTCTTACTACAGACAGCAATACTGTGAGGCCATTGACAACACCAAAGAACATTTAAAGAGCCGGTTTGATCAAATAGCTCTCGACTTACCAAGGAAAATTTAGGTTCTTCTAAGTGATGGAGCAGCAGGGAAGAGACCAGAAATTCCTCAAGAAATCAAAGATACATATTCCGCTGACATCGACTTGGACAGACTCAAAACCCAGCTAGAACTCCTCCCACATGCACTGGGTGATACCAGGAAGGCGGCTAACTCTAGGATCACCATCTTCCAAGCACTGCCGGATAAACTGAAAGCTTCTGACACTGTGCGACGGATGCTGCGTGAAGTGGATAAATTTCTCTGAGTGTACTTCACCATTCCAACCACAACTGCAACGGCTGAACGCAGTTTTTCAGCCCTAAAGCGGGTAAAAACATACCTTCGGGCAACGATGACGCAGGAGCGTCTAAATAAATGTCTTATAATGCATGTGTTAAAAAACAAAGTAGATCAACTAGACCTAGCGCAAACTGCTTATGAATTTATTAATACAAATGAACGCCGTCAGGCATACTTTGAAACATTAACGGTGTAATTTCCCATGCCAAATGACATGCATGACTGCTGTTTTTGTTACTGTGATGGATCAACATTGCCAGGTCAGTTTCTCTCCCTTTCTCTCTGCCCTTCCCCCCCCCCTCTCTCTCTCTCTCTCTCTCTCTTATATGCACAGTCATAGAAATATATGATATATCTTTTTTTTTCTCTCTCACATAGTGTCTATGAAAATAGTTCAAATTATTTGGAGTAAATGTCCAGGGCCGGACCCAGAGGTGGGGGGGGGGGGATATCTGGGTTCTGGAACCCCCCTTCCAAATAAAAACAAATTGATTTTTTTAATGCAAAGAGTTTCAATTTTTTCAAAATTGTTTTTAAAACATTGCAGTTTTTAGTCACTTTTGGTCCAACGTACAAAGAGTTATTTATAGTCAATTCAACAGAAATCCATTTCAAGGGATCCGTTGAAACGTCCAAAGCGTTTTCGTCGTTGAAAAGACGAAGTAACCCAACCCCTAAGCCTAAATTAGTAAATGCAGCCATATTTTCTTGTTCTGGCCGCAGGCCTCTTCCAGCACCTTCACCTTGATACTGCCCTAATCCACCAAAAACGACTTTTTAGAAATATTAATTAAGATGTTAAGTTGATAATTATGACAATTCGTTGTAACGAACATCCATTGAAACGACCATCGCTGAATCGTCCAAAAACATCGTTGAAATGGAAACCCTTGACAGTGAAGTTGCAGAAAAGGACAAAAGATGTTGTCGATGCCTACAGGGAAATCAAAGAGGTCAGTAATTGCATGTCTTCTATTAGAAGAGATGTCGACACAGCGCTCGTTGCCTGGTTTTGTGAAGTCAGCAAAATGGCAAATGCTTTGACAACTGGTGTTTTTGTTCCTCGTCAAGCATCCCGACAGACTCTCCGTGACAACCAACCTGCGGCCACTCCAGAAGAATATTTCAAGATTAGCAATGCCATTCCTTTCTTGGAACACCTGTCAACCGAATTGGACTCGAGGTTCAAAAATGCTGGCCTAGAAGTTGATGGTCTCTGTCTGGTCCCAAGCACTTTAATAGACAACCAGGATGGTTTCATGCAGGTTCCAGAAGGGGTGAAGACACTGGCAATGTTGTGGGAGTCTGACCAACCAGACAACGCTACCCTTGATGCAGAATACCAACGGTGGGTTTGCAAATGGCGAAGTGTTGCTGAAAATGCGACAGCTATCATCCCATCCACAGCATGAGAAGCACTGAAACATTGTGACAGGAATTTTTATCCCAACCTGTTCATCATGCTAAAGATACTTTGCCTGTCACTACTGCCGAGTGTGAGCGTTCAAACAGTCAGTTGCGCAACCTGAAAAACTACCTGCGCTCTACAATGGGGCAACAGAGACTCAATGGACTTGCTTTACTGAAAGTGCACAGGGATGTTGATATTGACTTCAAAGAGGCAGTGAACTGTTTTGCCAGAAGATACAATTCACAAATGGTACTAATGCCGAGGAACCTAGTGCAGCAAGACTGAATTAAATGAAAGCAGGGCGGTGATGCTCATAAACTACAAGGTAAAGGTTTATACCGTTAACGATCAACAAAACGTAGTGAATAATAATAGTATACAAAACATCTCTGCTGATAAATAAATGTTTGTGTGTGTGTTGTTGTTGTTTTTTTAACGGAGGGCAGAGGATAATTTTTGTACCCCAGAGTTTGTCAGTTCAATTGTTCAAAAAGCTCAAAGTCCCAGACCATTACAAATGGCTTTTTCAAGGTTCAGATTGCACCAGATTGCACCATTTTGCATCCTTGAAAAAAAAAATTTCCGGGGGAGCATGCCCCCGGACCCCCCTACAAGGCTCGGCGCTTCGCGCCTTCGCTGAATTTTTAACCTCCCCCTCGACTTTTCCAAGGTCCGGCCCTGATGTCAGTGAATAAAATGTGTGTGTGCCCCCCCAATCCTGAGCAGCTTCCGCCGCCTGTGCTATTATAAGACCGTTTTTTCTCAGATTTTGGACAGTCGTATACCGTAGGTTCCACTGTAGTCAATTTTAGTGACGAACCCTGAAACTGTCGCGTGTTATGGTGGACATACAATTATTATTATTTTAATAAAGAAAAGTGCTTCAATAGAAAAGTAATGGTAGAAACAAGATTAAATGCAATGAAAATGAAGGTACACTGCTGATGATTCAAGTTTATTAAAAGGAATAGTTTATTTTCATAAAGTTTTGTTTGTCCTCAATAACAACCAACAGGCAGTATAGTTTTCTGTTAGTCGTCACAGTGGACATATACAATAAATTTGAAAGCAATGAAAATTTCGATCTATCTTCTTCTAATTATCGATTATGTAGCGATATAAATGTCGATTAAGTTTTAAACATCCTTTATTTCTAAATAGTGTTATTTGCGGGTAACTGTTGGTTGTCATTTTTCTGTCTGTTGTCACATTTTTAAAGCATAATATTCGATTGGACATACAAGAAATATCTTCCCTTCTCTTCTTCTTGCCACTATTTTTCTTTTCAATCAAAGCACAGGCTACTTCCGGTTACTTCAGGGTTTAAAATAAAACGTGGATTGGAAGTGTGGAACGATGATATCGATTAAAAAAATCAATATCTTTGGGTGTCACTTTCGGACAAACATGTTTTGCAGATGCATATTATTTGCCTTTTATAAAGCTTTGATTGAAGTTACATAAATATAAATGGTATTTATTTTTAAGCAAATCTAAATCTTACAAATTTAATGCCTGGTCCAAGTCCCAATCCTATGTTAAATATTAAAATTTCCTGAAAAGATACAGGCACTTCAAATGGACAAACGAGAGTGACAACTAACATGCTATATTTTACAGCTAAATAAATAACAAACGGATCACTTTTAGTTGAATATAATCATATCGGAAGCATTTTCAAACATTTTTTTAATATTTTAAACAAGTTATTATTACAAAATAAGCGTTTTCTTAATGATACGATTATTAGATGAAAACTGAAAAATTGCCGCCATCTTGACATGCTTTCTTTTCCGTTCAATTTCAATCTTTGGAATATAAAAAATAGCACTTGTAGCAATCAATATAACTTCAAGTTATCTTATATATCTCTCTGATGTCTGATGAAAATAAAGATGTAAAAAACACCTATTGCATTTTCTCTGTTACGTTTCTATAATGGTTTCAAATACCCAACCCATGGAGCCCCACCTTTTGTCATATGCTCCTATACACTCCTTCTCTTGGCATTTTTGCAAGAAGTATTCTGGTTTTGTCAAGCCACTATAGAATGGTCAGTTTCTTTAGAGTTTTTTTCCTTCCTGACATTAACTGAAGGACCTTTTTCAAATATGTTATCAACAAATATAAAATCGTTTTCTCTCATTCAGACATTTCAGACATTTTTGTATGTGTTGTATGTTTGTGTGTGTGTGTGTGCAACACAGCGACTCAACCAAAGCTTTTTAGATTTTGAGGTTAGGTCAGCCAGGCTAGCTATAAATAGCTTCGCCGATGCTTCCTTTCACTGGAAGGAAGGGTGCAGACAAGCTATAACAGCAAGCAAAATGTGGAGGCACTAAACAGTGCTGCTCACATAGGAATTGAGCTGCTGTGAAGCCTGAGTGTAGGAATGCTCTGTAAAGCGCCATGAGCAAATATTTGGAAATGAGTGCTGTATAAATTGTTATTATTATTATTATTATTATTATTATTATTATTATTATTATTATTATTATTATACATCCTCCTATTTTATCTGTATCTTCAGTGGAATATAAAGCACATTCTACAAAATGAATCATGTGGAGTCTGATGATATGATGTGATCATGACCCTCACGGTATGTTAGGATGGGGTAGATAGCGTGATTCTAGCTTTGGGGAAACAACGAGACATTCTGTTTTACCACTGCACACCATGTTAAGGTACTCAGCACATAACCATGCTTGCAGTCATTAATGCCGATATGCAGAACCAAGACAGTGACATCAGGGTGAATAGCCGTACCCAGCAGAGCTTTTAGAAGTGGGGCTTGTCCAGCCCAGAAATTGTTACAACCTGGGACTTTTCATTTGCCACTGACATCTTGGCTTCATGCAGGCCTATCTTATCCTATCCTATCCTATCCTACCCTATCCCGTAACTCGAAGGTCGTTGGGGCACCACAGATGATCGTTTAACCAGCGTACTCCTTCTTTCTCTGTCCTCAGCAACACTCATGGCTTCGCTCAGTGTCAAGCCAGTCCATTTTCTAATGTTGTCCTCCCACCTATTTTTCTGTCTCCCTCTTTTTCTGCCTCCTTGCACCATGCCTTGCAGGATGGCCTTCGCAAGGCCTGATGCTCTGGTGATGTTTCTATACCATCGCAGTTTCCGTGTATTCACCACTGTGAGCATGTCATCGTGTTGTCCAATGGTCAGACCACATCACCATGTTGAGTCATTTAGGCGATAAAGTTCTGGCTTACCAAATCTTTCATGTCACTGCAACACTGAACCAGATAAAGCTGAACCATTCTGTTGCAGTATTTGTGACAAAGGGGCCAGATGGGAAAGCTCAGCTGGTGCTGTTGGACCATGGCCTGTACGAACGGTTGAAACCTCATGAGCGCCAGGCGCTGTGTCAGCTGTATAAAGCAATCATCATGTTGCAGGAAGAGGACATGCAGAAGTTCTCCTTACAGTTGGGCGTGGAAGGTAAGATACTGGCTTGCTTTTCCGTGCAAGTTTGTATTGAGCATCTACCCAGAGTTTTTTTTGTTGTTGTTTTGCCCAATAGAAAACGTTGTTACCCTTTCCTCAGCTAATGCTTTCTCAACAGCTGTTGTTTTTATATTGGGACCCTCTACACCACAGTAGTAGCCAGTTACCAACTTTTAAAAGACGTCACTTTCAAAGTTGAAATTGATTCTGTGACTGATCAATCCAGATCCAAAATACACAACATCTGGAAAAGAAAAAGTTACACAGAGTGGTAATTCAAAATATCATCACAGTTTACAACTGAAAAGTTGCGAGGTTTTGTTCTACTTTGATGTTCACCGTACAAGGCTTTACTACATAACTTTGTAATGAACCAATGTCCATGACAGCCTTCCTCCACATGTGACTGAAATTTAATAGACAATCTTTAACTAACCCTTTATCACGCGGAGCGACCTAGAGTGACCGAAAATTTTGCTATGTGCACGCTCGCGTAGTGATCGTCAGCGGCCGGTAATGACGTGGTCTGCTCAGAGGCTGCCATGTGGAAATCTATTATAGCAAATGTGGAGATTCTTGCACACGAGATCTTGATTTCCTGCGGTTTTGGCGGAGTTTTCACTGCATTTTTAGAGTGTGTAGAACGCACACAGTGAATTTTCAAAGTTTGAATAAAGTTTAACGTTTGAGAGGCGGAGAATTATGGCGTCAGATTCTTGCAGAATCTGATGAAGAAAATTACCCATTTGAAGGATTTTAGGAGGCTGATTTGGCACAGGTTAATGATGTAGAGGAAAATGATTTGGACTTTCACTTTGACGATCTTTTTCTGTCGGATTTGAATAACAGAAACGATGAACAATCGGTGCTTTATTATTTGTAGCAGTGATCATATTGCTGCATGTTGTGCAGTATGCAATGTTGACATTCAGATATTTTTTCCAGTTGCAACACATTGTAAAAATGTATGTGTAACATTTCATTTTGAAGAAAAATATGTGGTTGATTTATTAATAATGATGAGTGGAACATAATTTTGGATGGTGCATTTTTAATTAATTTTTGTATGTTCATGGTGTAGCATTTTGACAGAGTTACTTGCCTTGACATAGGAAATAGAAGCAGATAAGGCTAAGACTTCTGTGGGGGTTAATTAGCAAATGGGAAAGGAATACAATACAGTATTGGTACCTCAGACATTCTTCTAATTACAAAGTCATATGATTGTATTGTAAACCTGTAGGGCTCAATGGTCCATGGAATTATGCAGTGTGTGAAGCTGTGGCAATTTTGTGACTTCATCGTGGCTTCTATACATACTGACTTCAGCAATTTGTGCTTGCTGATTCTCAGATGCTATCTGGTCCCTTTGAGCCATTCTTTGAAACTATTTAAATTGAAATTAATAGTTCTTATATAGAGCTGTTCAGAGCTGTGGCTGAAGTCAGAATCTAACTCAATATGTCAACTTGCTTGCGGCCAAACACCTGGGATGACTGAGCCACTCTGATTGCCTGTTGCCCGCACTTTTGACAAAATGACCAGATTCTTCAATGTACCAGTGCAGTGACATGAACGGAAGTAAACCACTGGTTAAAGAGTCTTTACAGAAAGTCAGTCACCATCAAGCTTCAACCCAGGTTTTCTTGCACATCCAGCTAGAATTCTTCTACCTACTGGGCTTGCTTAAGACATTATTTGTACCTGTATTTGTAATGTATTTTGTATGGAAATGCCCTTTCTTCATCACAGATTTTCATGTTTTCTCCATCATGCTGATGCAACGCCCAGTGCGTCTGAAAAACCGACATTTCTTTCGCACCAAGCCTGTGCCTCGCAAGGAATGGAAGAACCTTCCTCCAGAAAAGCAACAAGAACTGAAAGATGACTTTATGGTGGTACACAACCGAGTTCTAGAGGTGTTACGATCTATGCCACCAGCTTTGTTTTTCATCTTTCGGTAAATTTGTTTTAAGAGGAAACTGCATATTGAAGCCGCTGTAAAAAATCAGTGCAATCTTCAAAAAGAATTAAAATACAATTTGTAAAAAAAAATTGAATCATTCTTATTTATTTCAGTTTTATTGCTGATCTAAATATGACCCAATTTTGATGTTCTGTATCCAAAAAGCAGATAACATACTGCTGTTTAATCAGAGATAGTTTCCAATTCTTTAATCAAAATTTCAACTTGCTAAGTGAGTTTTCAATTGCGATATTATATTTGTTCAAATTTACAATTAAATCTTTGACTTTCATTTGAGTTTTCAAATTTTTCAGTTAAAATTTAAACAATTTTATTTTAGTACTTAATTACACGGTTTTAACAGCATTATTCAGATGATGTATTCTCTCGTAACTTCACTTCTAGGCAGTTTTGCCAGTATATATTTTTTCTATCAGTCTAATGTTTTACATGGAAGAGAGATAATCTTATCTGGCAGCAGTGGTTTTGCAGTGCATTCAATACTGCAGAATCAAATACGTTGTTTTAGTGTTTATTATAGCATCACTGTATGTGCAAGACCTTGTTTATCAATTTTATTATTTAAGAGAATGACATAAACTTTTTAATATAAAATCTAAAACAGCAGTCCTTCAGACTCTTCATGCTCCCGGCAAAACTTAATATTCCCTGGTTGCTGATAGATTTCTTTCAAACTATTTGTGCCCAAATCTCTGTATTTGAAATCCTGATAACAGAAAGGGCTGTGGTCCAATTTATTGGCTTTTGCCTGATTGTGTTTTATAGGTGTAAGACTAAGATTTTAACAGATTTTATAACCACTTTTTAAATGATTGCAGCAGAGCAGGGTGGTAGGACAAAATAATGAACAAATTAAGGGATACTCTCTCTCTCTCTCTCTCTCTCTCTCTCTCTCTCTCTCTCTCTCTCTCTCTCTCTCTCTCTCCTCTCTCTCTCTCTCTCTCTCTCTCTCTCTCTCTCTCTCTCTCTCTCTCTCTCTCTCTCTCTCTCTCTCTCTCTCTCTCTCTCTCTCTCTCTCTCTCTCTCTCTCTCTCTCTCTCTCTCTCTCCTCTCTCTCTCTCTCTCTCTCTCTCTCTCTCTCTCTCTCTCTCTCTCTCTCTCTCTCTCTCTCTCTCTCTCTCTCTCTCTCTCCTCTCTCTCTCTCTCTCTCTCTCTCTCTCTCTCTCTCTCTCTCTCCCTCTCTCTCTCTCTCTCTCTCTCTCTCTCTCTCTCTCTCTCCTCTCTCTCTCTCTCTCTCTCTCTCTCTCTCTCTCTCTCTCTCTCTCTCTCTCTCTCTCTCTCTCTCTCTCTCTCGTTCCCCCTCTCGTTCCCCTAGAACTCTGAGGCATCAGCACACATGAATATTATGGGAAAGTTTTCGTAATAATAGTAATAATGGACACTTTCCACTTCTTATTGTTAAATCTAAGCACGACAATTGATTTCAGGCTGATACAGTCAAACATTACCTACACTCCTACGTACACAACATACTTTCATCATGCAAACATATTGTGTAAAAGCAAGTCGCTATTAGAAAATGGAAAATAAATCTAATGTTTAGTTTTGGATTTGTATCTCACATGCATAGCAATGTGAGTCTATGTACTCACCACTACCACCACCCCTCTCCCCCCCCCAAACACTTCCCTCCCCCCAACACACTTTTCTCCCCCCCCCCAACACACTTTCCTTCCCCCCCCCCAACACACTTCCCTCCCCCCCCCAACACACTTCCCTTTTGCAAATGTGCGATACAAGTCCTAAATAGTCCAAAAATGACTAAAATAATGTCCGTCCATTGTCCACCATCTGTCTGTGCAAAACTGATGTGAAATAATTTCTAAGAACCTATTTCAACTATCACAATTAAATTGGTAAGCTAGTGTATACCCATGAGACCTCATGGCTCATAAATGATCAGTGAGTGAATGATTGCACTTCAAGGTCAAGGTCAAAGGGTGAACAAATGTTAGTAAAAATTCAAATTTTTTCTAGGTTGTTAATATTGAACATGATTCTTTGGTGCATGATAGATATGAATGAGATGCACATACTGTACACATTTGGTAAAACACTCCAATGTTACTGGAGCTGTCCAGTCGGTTAGTCTAGGTACTTTGAAGTTACATTGACCATAAACTATGAGAGATATAAGTCCCATCTTGTTTTATTTACAGATGATAGATTGATCTTTTATATATGTTCCGTTTCTGCGTTGATCTTGCAGGTCAAGGTCATTTTAGGCTTGCAAAACCATACAAAAATAGATCATTATACAGTGGAATGGCTCTTTATTTAACCCATAGCATGCAAAAACATTGTGTTATATGACCAGAGATATGCCTCAGAGGTCCCGTGAGTGTCAAGGTCATCCCAGGGTCAATGTCACTGAAGGTCAAGGTCACCGATTTTTAGTTGTTTTTTTTTGGAGGGGGGGTAGGGGGGGGGGGCATAATACAACTTTTGCTGTGGTTTATTTGATAGTACATGAGTGTATTTGGAGCCAGAGGTCAAGGTCATATAAAATTCATTTTAATGCCACCATTTCATTTATTTTATTCTGGGCACTCGTTTTCGTGTTAAATATTGCAAGTTCCATGAGGAGCATGTGAGTCATATTGGATTTGCCATTTTAGTTTATTTATTTTTTATAGATGGACTGCATCCAATTGGCCAAAACCATTATTGAACATCAAAGTTTTAGATGGAGGTTTGAAAACCAAACCTCATAATGATTTTCATTGGCGGTATGAATACCCCATGTGTTTTAATAACGGTTCACACTGTTATGTGATCTTTTTTTTTTTATCCCATATTTTGTCCTCCTCGATGAACCAAGAGATGCAACCATGGCAAAAAAGTAAAACTGGACAAAAATGAAAATCAGCAAAAAGTGGAAATAGTTACAAACAAGGACTTGCACAAGCAGTGATGATATTCTCTTCAACAGCAGCAGCAGCAGCAGCAGTCACAGAAGCCTGATTGTGTAGAATATTGATTTGTTGTGTTTGAAATGGCAGACAGACAAAACTAACTAAAATAGAACTGAACTGCAAAGTGGACAATGGGTGTGCAGATCACAGAGTGTTTTGCGAAATTCTTGTTCAACGGCCCATCCAGCGCAGTACCATCTACCTCCCTAGCCGCATGACGGCTGAAGACCTGGCCCATATGCGCACAATGGCGCAGGACCATTTTGATCAGATCATGGCTGTGCTGAAAGACATGCCTCGCTGCCTGCTGCTGGTGATCAGGTGGGAGCAATGCATTTCGTTTTGGTATACTCAGAAGTAATAATCTGTCTAATATCGCCCACAGTGAACGGATGTAAATTAAAATACTGAACTGAGTAATACTCCATTTTTGAGATGTTTGGCATGGGAGTTGAAGGAATGAAACACATGTGTTAACTAAGCCTTATATGTTTGCTCTGCTCCTAAAAATGCAGAAACTAGGGTCAAAGTACTTTTACTATAATTCGCATAGTTTATTGCTTGCTGGGTGAAGACTGTAGTAAATTGAGTAATCCATATCCATTTTGATGTTCTCAGGAATTTGCACAAATACAAGTGTCGTTTATCAGCTTTGATATTAGGAAAAAATAATAGCTTTGTATAGTTGCTTGATTCATAATGGCGGCATGTTGTCCATTTGGAGTAAACATGGTTAAAATATTCTTCTTTTTTTATCTCCTCTAAAGTTTGCAATTTAGGCTTGCTGGCAGTATTATTTCCAGCAGGTAATATCAGCTTGTATTGAAGTTACAGATTGAAGAAATAAAGCCTGTCTGTTTATTAAGCTGCTTCCCTCATTTAGTCATTAAAAAAAGAGTTTTCTTCTTCTTTTTTTTCTGGTGTGTTCAATGCTTGTGATTTGTTGTGATGTTTTACCTTGGTGGTTAGAAAGTAGTTAAAATGGTTGAGTTAAAATTAAAACATCCTACTTAGTTTATTGGTTGGGGGATTTGGGAAATCAAATGATCTGAGAAAAAATAAAATGCTGCACAACAATCAAGAGATGTACATAACTTACAGTGCTAACCCTGTAAAAGGGTCACTAACAATTACAACCCAAAGATTGTGGACTTGAGCAATCAAGATGCATTTTAAAAAGTCTGATAAGGAAGAGAATTTATGCTGTTTTTAGTATTTTTTATGTAGTTATGATTAGTGGTGTGATAGAGAGAATTAATAAATGCATTATATCTGGCCATAAAAGATTAGATAGATATGATTGCTAAAGATATCATTTGTAGTTGTAACAACTAATAACATGCATACTTTTTAAAACACAGGAACTTGAACACGATTCGCGCTATCACACGAGAACATGGTCACACAGTGGATCGCTATGGAATTATGGCGCACAGGTAAATGCTTCATGTTTGACTTTGTAAATTTTTTTCTTGTTTGTTATGACAGCTCTGGTTTTGTTAACAGTTTTTGTCAGGTTTAGTAATCCAGTACAGTCCAATCCAGTGTCCACTTGCTAAGTGCTCAACTCCATGTCACAGACAGGCATCACAAATGATTCATTTATGCCATTTTTATGCAAATTGAGCAATAAGTACCCAGCAAACCAGCCCGATCGAGGCCCCACTCGGGCCGCATAGGGCATCCCGACTTTTGTCGGGTTTTAGTAGGGACCCACATAGCCCTACAAAAACCCGATGCGTAGCGGAGTCAAGAAATGTGGATGCGTAACGATTCGCCCTCCCGTGTGCCGCCCGATTCTGCCCCACCACAAAGCCACGCTGTGCACACGCTAACATAGGCCTACTCTCGCTTCTAATTGGCTAAACTGTCTGGAATGTTTCGTCTGCTTCACATATGCTGCGGCGTACGTGTGTGAAAAATATTTATACAAAATCAATTCAGCAAGATATCATTATTTAATTGTGCTTATAATCTTTATTTTTATCATACAATATGTAAAATAATGTTAAAGTGTTTCTTTTAACTATTGTATTTATTTATACATTATAAGGCAAGGGTAAATTTCCGTGCCCATTACTGCTGGTCTTTTCCGGTTGTACTTAGGCGCCAATTTTCTACAGTTTTCTTCTACAGTTGCATGTGCTCGGATATTGTGTTTGCCTGCGAAAACCTATTCCGCTGTGGTTGTTTTTTGGGGCTTTGCCTTTCGTTTATGTATTTACACACGATTTCGATAGCGACGAAGATCACGTTAAATAAAGGCTATATCGTTATCGAAATGGTGTGTAAATACTTAAGTGGGGACACACCAAGAACTTCCGAAAACAAAAACGCCTGTGCCGACAGTCCCTATTATAGTATTAACACCAGACATCTCAATTCTTTCTTCATGCAATCACATATCAATCATAAACAATATGTGGGATATGATTTTAGGGTAAATCAGCATTGGCCAGGGATGGGGCATTATCGGGGTTGTTTCTGGTTTAAGTTGGGTTACAATAGGGTTGGTGTTGGGTATCCTGATGTATGCCCGATCTTTGCCGGAATCGGGTTACCGTTGGGCAAAGGTTGGGTTATGGTCGGGTAAGTTTTGGGTATCCCGATGATCGCCCAATCTTTATCGAAAGTCGGGCTACTGTTTGGTGAACGTGGGGTTACGATCGGGTAAGTTTCAGGTAGCCCGACGATCGCCCGATCTTTTCCGGAATCGGGCCCGAGTCGGTTCCAATTTCCATTTGCCCGATCGGGCCCCGATCGGTAGCCCGATCCGGGCCCCATCGGGCTGCCCGATTCGGGCCCCGAAATTGTGGTTAGCTGGGTAGAGTGCTATTTCTTCCTTTGATGGGTCAGTGTAGATACTGATTCTAGCCATGTCATTGTGATAGCAATGGTTTGAATCTAAGAGAGCATTTTTTGTCCATGATTGATAGCAATGGTTTGAATCTAAGAGAACATTTTTTGTCCCTGATTGCATTGATTTCAATCTATGATAAAATGAGATTATATTTGGTTCATTATTAATTTGTGCCTGTGCTGTTCTTTTTCTAGTGCCATCTGCGGTGTGTATCGGGATGTCCAGTCCCACAACCTTGTGGCCAGACTGAAAGGTTGGGCGGCACGACGCGTGTTTGACTACCACGTGATGAAAGAAAAGGTCACGTTCAGCATCATTACATGGCTGGCCAGGACTTACTTCACGCTCCTCACCTGGTTGGGCCGAGCCCCCAACCTTGCGGAATTTCACAAAGTGATGGAGGCCACACAGAAAAAGTAAGCACCATTTTTAAAACCTGAATAGAAGCATAGTCCTTTGGATGAGAGTAGGTCTAGTAAGTGCATGCATGCATTTTATCACACACTTTAAAGATATGGACAGCTGTGACTGGTGAGTGCCAGATACAGCAGACACCAACACAAGCACTAGGTCCTGTATCTCCACTCAGCCATTCATTATCACTCAGTTGTTTGGGATGTTAGCCAATGCACATCAAGTTGGCAACTTGGGTGGCTTGAGTTCGATTGTTCTTGGCCTGTGCCTTGAACAGCTCTGGAGAGGTATTATTTACACTATTTACAAACAGTTGATATATCATGATGTTTTGATGTCACAGTTCTTTTACGTAATTGCCCAAGTGAACATTAGTTGTTAGTTTTTTTTGCCTGGCATCTCAAAGAAGCTTGTCAGCTTATGCATTTTTCATATGCAAGCTTTGATTGGTCGTTTTATTTACACAGGTGAAAACTACACAAGACTCTTGCTTCCTGTGTAGAACTGATACTGAATAATCTCTCTGTATTTATTATTGTTAAGAAGTGAGAAAATAAGAAAAATGTTTCCCCATTGTTACAAAAATGTTTCCATTTAGCACTTATTAATATTGTTGTTGCATACTGTTCTTGAGTGTGGTTACTCTTTATTATGAGAAAACATAATAATTTGACATATAACGTTTTGGTTTCAGATTGGAAACAGTATGATAGATAGTGAAACCTAGTATGCTGCAACATGGAACCAATCTAATGTCCAGTTGCATAGCTCAAGACTTCATGCCATGAGGGCATGCTTTGGATGCTGAAATCAAAAGCCGCATGTATTAAAAAACATCAACAGACAAACGACCTTAACTTTTCTCTGGGAAATCATATGTGTGTACATTCAAATTCTTAGTGTTGTGTGATGATGTGTGTCATTTGGGTATTTTGTACTGAGGTGGTCTATTTATTGTACATGCAGCTTATTTACTTGTAACTTTTACAAAGGTGAGTATTTCACAGCGGTCACTGTCTTTACTAAAACTTTGTCCAAAACTACCAGGACTGCAATCCTAGATTGTACAAATAGTTTTGGGTCTTTCCAAAACTTAGGCTCCTTCCCACTTTTGTTGCCAGCCAACCAATTTGTAAATTTTTTTTTAAAAATTTGCATGAAGATGTTTTTTCCTGAGGACTTATCCAGATGTTTTCTGATACTATTTGGAAATGAGTCACTTTTCAGCATGCCCAGCTGATCAGTGACAAGCTGAGATGTCAGAATGGCCAGTTCTATGTATGGCACAAACTCACAATGTCAAAGCACTGGCAGCAGAGAAGGGGGGATAGATATTTCCTATCATTCCCTAGTCCCAACAGGAGGGCGTCTAACGAGGATTATATTTTACATGTTGTCATTTTAACTCCACACCCTTTTCTTTAGATGAGACAACTCCTACCTGTGTTTTACACAAACTTTTTGTCTCCCCTGTCAAACACCCATCTTGGAGTTATTTTTGTTGCCCCACAACAATGCAGTACTCGCTCTCAAATCTAGAATGTCCAGATTTGAATTGAAAATTGAACTTACTTTGTATTACATTGAAGAATACTGCTTTGCATTATGTGACAAATGACATTTCATTGACATGAATTCTTTAAAATTGCACTAAGCGTTTCAGTAGTTAATGAGAAAAAGTAAGGAGATTTGATAGAGAACTGCTGTGGTTTGAATGTCAGTTGTATTTAGCAGTTTTCTTGTAAAACATGCTTAACACATTTTGTTGCATAATATATAGTTGTGAGAAAGAAATTGGCACTGCCCTGTTGACGCTGGCCATGAGTAAAGGGGGATGCCTGCGGCCTCTCCTGCCTGCCGTTGAATGATCTCAGGAAAACCTGTACTCACATCAATAGCAATGTCAATATGTACTCACCCTCCCCACCCCCACTCCTCTCCCCACCCCTCCTATCCCCTTAACACACAAACAATATTTAGATTTTTTCAAATCTGTGCAAGACGAGTCCTAAACAGACCCAAAATGACATTATTTTAAAGTATAATTTTGTCTGCCCACCGTCCGTCTGTTCAAATCTTTAAAGTGGCTTGAAACCTATTTTATGTATGGCAACCAAACTTGGTAGGATAGTGTATATCCATGAGACTTTGAGAATGATCAGTGAATGAATGACTTCACGTCAAGATCACAGGGTCAACAATGTTTGTCAAAATGTATTCAACCTTATTCCAAGGTCAAGATCAACGGAGCTGTCCAAGGTTGGTTCATATAGGTACTATGAAGTGATCTTGAACCTAAACTATGAGAGATATGAAGTCCAAACTTGTGGCTGTTAGAGGTAATAAATTGATCTTTCATAATTGTTCTGTTTGTGCATTGATCTTAAAGATCAAGGTCGTTTTAAGCCTTACATGTTAAAATGTTTTATTGTACAATAGAATGGCTCTGTATGCAAAAAACATTGGGTTATTTGATTATACATGAGCATCAGAGGTCATCCGAAGTCTTCATCCCAAAGTCAAGGTCACTGAAGTTCAAGTCATCCCAAGGTAACTTTTTGGGCATACAACTTTGACTGTAGTTTATTTGATCGAACACCCCCGTTGGGGTGCCAGGGGTTTCAGTATAAATAGTATCCCCACTTTCTGGAAATTTAGTGCTTTAAATTCCCACTGTTCCTGTCTTTCTCATTCCTTCTTTCTCATTCCTGCTCTGTTCCATCAATCTGCTATATTATCTTCTTCTTCGCCACCTTTTTAAAAAAAACTCTTCCGGGACAAGACTCCTCATTTGTGTATGAGGTTTGTTGGATCAACTTGGAATATTGGACGCTTTCTGCCAGGTGGTCACTAGGGCTTTCTATGATGTTATTATTTAGCAATGTAGGCATTTTATATGTATGTGTTTTGTTGATAATTTATAATGATGTTTGTATTCTATTTTGTTTTTGTAAACGGGGGTTCGATAAATTAGAGTATAGCCTCAGCGTTTCCTGCGTGGGATGTCTTTATTGTAAAGTGACTGGCTGGTGGAGAGCATTCAGTTTTACCACTAGGGTTGTTTCAGCAGATCTTTTATGCGGATGGGGATTGTTAGGTCCTGATTTGGCTCCGAAGAGTCCGCTGGACCTAAAGCATGTAATGTAATGTAATTTGATGGAACATGAGTGTATTTGAATGTATTTGGAGCTAAAGGTCAAGGTCATCTCAAGGTCAGGAGTAATGAGAAATCAAAGCCAGTATTACTCTGCATTTTAATGCCTCCGTTTAATTTTTTTTTTTTATAGGCACTCGTTTTTCATTTTAAATATTGCAAGTTTTACAAGGAGCATGTGAGTCTTGTTGTTGTTGTTGTTGCATCAATTTTTATTCATCAGATTAACATAAATTGTACTGATGTAACATAAACAATTTACAAAATCTAACATGCGCACATCATAGATATTTTCCAAATTAAGTAATTAATTAATCAAACTATAGAAATCATCATACTACTAACATATACACTTTTAACAACATACATTCATTCCCTTGTAACAATTCATTGATTAAGAAACACACAAAGGAAAAAAAAACAAACATAAAAACTTTCAACTTCACCTGTGAAGAACGAAGTACTTATAAATGTTATTTTGCGTCTTACAGAAAGTTGAAGTTAGGCCTCCAGGCCCTTACCCCCCTCCCCCTTCCATCCCACCCCCGAACTCCCCCTTCCCCCACACACCCCCATAAACAAACTAAAAGAAAAATGATAAAATAATCAAAACTAAAACAAATTCAAATTAATAAATAATTCCCCCCACCCTCCCTCCCTTCCATCTAAAAATAAATAAATAAATAACATATATTTATTGAAACTAATAATGCTTAATTAAATAAATTAGGTACAAAGAATAAACAGACAATTTATAAACTAATTGTTAGAAGATATTTAGAAAAAATTGAATAATTCATGACTTCTAAGTAAATCTATGAGCATCAAGCTCAATGATTAATCAGAATGATCTTCTGGATATACAATACTTGAGATTGACATAGGTAGCTTTAATTTATTTAATCTAAAGAGTAAAGGCTGAAAATGGTTATAATTTTGTTGACATTCAAATATTAAGTGATTTACATTAAAAAATATACCACAATTACAAAGAACTGGAGGATTTATGAAACGAGCACGCCAAGCATTTAGCCTTAGTCTGTAAAATAAACTGTTAATATAAAAAGATTTTGAAATAGATATAACGTTATTTGATACGGGTGAATTATCCAAGTAATGTTTTTCAATGACCTCTTGCTTGTATTTCTCATTCCATTGATTCCAAGCACATCGATGTGAGTCTTATGGGCTTTGCCCTTCTAGTTTATATTAAGGTATTTGTTGTTGTTTCAGTGGGTTCAGGGATTTAATACTGTGATGAAATTAGTTTTTAGAAGTTTACCAAACGGGAGACGTATTTCATAATGAGGTTTGTTTAAAATAAATATTTAATAAAATAGTTGTGTAAAGTAAATCAGTAAATTTATTTCCAATCAATTTATTAGGTATTTGTTCTTATAAAGTGCTTTCTAGCTATGCAAGGGGGCTCTTTTGTAATCTGGAATGATCTCTTTGTTGTTATAATGTGTTAGAAGCATTGTAAACATCATTTGACTGTTTTAGTTTTGTTTAAAATGTAGTATTTAGGTTATCAATGTCTTTGAGCATTTTGTAGTTGTTGTTGTAGATTACTTTCCTGTATTTTTGTACATCATTCCCTGTGTTACAATTTATGGCAGATTTAACACATTTGACAAAATAAATTGCAAAATCTTTTTACAGTAATATTTGTATTATGATCACAGACTAATCAGGCTCTTTGTTTCAAATACTTCATACTTCAGTACATTATGATTTTTTAAAAATATGATTGTAATAATCCTATTTGGAACACTTGAAAATCAACTGTACTATTAAATATCTATATATTACTGTGATCACAGATCAAATTATGTTGTATGTTTATAGATTTTGGTTGCTGTATTTTGAGTGTACACAATTGTATGATGATTGTGATTGTTATGCCCTGGTTACTTCGGATTAGTGTTTTGAATACTTTGAATTGAGATACTGAGATATATGATGTATTATGATTTTCGTTTTGTTAGCCTTACATTGTGATGCCACAGTAAACCTCTGTTGACAGTGAAATTAGCAAAGTTGGTGAGGCATGGGGAATGGATTTGGCATTTTACCAACCCTTCTCCTCCTCCTCCTCCTTATCATCATCATCATCATCAATCTCATCATCATCATCTTGACCCTAATGCACAGACAGCGCAGTAGCCCCACACTTAGAAATGTGAATAGTCCGTGCACATTTGCCTTCCTTTGCACTGACTTAAAAAATCCTGATACTTATGTTCTGCCAGATGCAAAAATCACCATGCAAACACTGTTTTTTTCATCTTGGGGTGGCCCTGCATTTTTACTGAGCACGCAACCAGAATTTTCTTTGCATAGGTTATTATTATTATTATTATTATTATTATTATTATTATTATTATTATTATTGAGTATTTGTATAGCGCACATATTTCGCTGTACTTGGCGACTCAAGGCCAATACAGGATCTAACTCAAACCGCCCGAGGCGCCAAGGTGAGAAATATCCAAAAATGCAATTTAAAAAATAAGAAATCTATCATCACCATCATCAATTTTCATTGTTAAATGTTGTTTTTAGTATGGAATCGTGAATATTTTGCAGTTTATTTTTTCCGCAAAATCTGTTCAAGTAATTATCACTGTCATTATCATCATCCTTGTTGATAGTTGACATTGTCCTATTTATATGCAACATTTTTTCATTTAAAAAAAGATAACCACGTAAATCGAGCAATCTTTTTTTTGTAAATCAGGCAATTTGTCAGATAGTTTCAAGTAACCATAATCATGTAAATGTTTTGATTTTGTGTGTGAACATCAAGTTACCAATGGGCTGATGCATGGAGTGGTATTAAATTGTCTGAGACATGACTAGTTGTCCCAGTTCCCATCTTGTTAGTGATGGCTTGTGTCTGTTTTTTCCCAAGACTTTGTTGTCTAAGGTTATGCATCACAGTGCAGGTCATGTGTATGTGTGCCCCAAATCCATTTGTTTAGTCCACAGGTATTTTTGTTGTTGGAATTGTATTGCATTGTAAATATGCCGGTTATAGCTTGTTGTGCTGTGTGTATCACAATGAACACCTTTGGTGAGAATTATTGACAACATTTTGCTAGGACTATGAGTAGGAGGAGGAAACAGGCAGTGAAACCTATTAGGATAGATCAAAAAAGTTATCGGCCTTGAATACAAAGATGTATGAAATGGATGTCATTTCTTTACTTTTCAATGCACTTCATCCAACAGTGTTCAAGCATTGCTACCCCTCCCCCCGTCAGAGTGGCGGGGTTTTTTGTATAAATACTATCCACATTTTGTGAAAATTTAGTGCTTTAAATTACCGTTGTTTCTGTCGTTCTCATTTGTTCTTTCTCGTTCCTAATCTGTTATATCAATATTTTCTTCGCTTGACTCGTCATCTACCTGATTTTTAAAAAACTCTCCCCAAACTCGTCAATTGTTTTTGCGGGGTTCTGTCAGGTCAGTTTGGGGATATTGGACGCGGTCACTCGGTCTTTCTATGGTATTATTATTTAGCAATTTAGGCATTTTATATAAATGTGTTTTGTTAATATTTTATAATGATGTTTATATTGTATTTTGTTTTTGTAAACGTGGTTTGAGAAATTAGAATATAGCCTCAGCGTCCCCTGCATCTGATGCCTTTATTGTAAAGTGCCCAGCTGGTGGAGTGACTTCAGTTACCATTAGGGTTGTTTCAGCAGATCTTTTATATAAGTCACTTCAAAAGAACATCATATGCAAACAAATAAAGAGAGAAACATGAGATTTATCACTGAAACTTTCATGATGTAACAATTTTTAGGTGTAGTCTTAGTTTGGAGTTACTGCATTTGCTTATTGGTCAGACTGAGAACTTTTTGATCTACCCTAGTATCTCATCCACGCTTTGCGTTATGTCTGTATACATGCAATTTTCCTATTTATATTGCTCATCAAAACAATAGAATAAATCTCAGAAGTTTGTTTTTGCGCCCAACTGGTTTTTTTAACAATTAATATTCTTTGCACTTTATAGTGGTAAATTGTTCCATTGTGAAGAAACAGGTGATAAAGTAGTGAGAAAACTACAAAAACATATATTACAAACATATATAAACATATATTACAAACATATATAAACATATATTACAAACATATATAAACATATATTACAAACATATATAAACATATATTACAAACATATATAAACATTTATTACCATTATAATCTGTGGCCAATTTGGTTGATTGATTGATTGATTTTACATTTGATGTTCTCTGTATGCAATAATCCTCAATATAAATCAATATTGATTCAACGATAAAAAAGTGTTTTGTTTATTTTGTAGGATTTTGGTCCCTCCGTGGGGGTGCTGGGGGTTTCAGTATAAATAGTATCCCCACTTTCTGAAAATTTAGTGCTTTAAATTCCCACTGTTGCTGTCTTTCTCCTTTGTTCTTTCTAATTCCTACTCTGTTCTGTCAATCTACTATACTATCTTCTTCGCTAGACAAGTCACCTACCTTTTTTCTTGAAAACTCTTCCGGGGCAATACTCCTCATTTGTGTATGAGGTCTGTTGGATCAGCTTGGGAATATTGGACGCGTTCTGCCAAATGGTCACTGGGGCTTCCTATAATATTATTATTTAGCCATGTAGGCATTTTATATGTATGTGTTTGTTAATATTGTATAATGATGTTTGTATTCTATTTTGTTTTTTAAATGGGGGTTCGATAAATTAGAGTATAGACTCGGCGTCCCCAGCGTGGGATGTCTTTATTGTAAAGTGACCGGCTGGTAGATTGCATTCAGTGTTACCACTAGGGTTGTTTTGGCAGATCTTTTATGCGGATCAGGGGTGAGTCCTCTTTCACTTCTCTGGTCCTGATTTGGCTCGGAAGAGTCTGCTGGACCTAAAGCAATAACCATGTAATGTAATGTAGGATTTTGGTGTTTATGTTTGTTAAAGACGGTAAATCTTTTATGCGGATCAGGGGTGTCCTCTTTCAGCGAAGTTGTGGTCTTGGTTTTGTGGTCCTGACCTTTGCAGCTCTTTGCAGTCCGCTGAACCCTGTAAGCAATGAATAACTAACTAACTCTATATTATGCTATATTATACTGCCTTATATAAACATCACAAAAAGTTAAGTACCACTTACATAAACGCAAGTCAAACAAAACCCACAAAACAGAAGTATTTGAAATTTTGGAATCAATTAATTTATTATGTCAATCAACATAATACCAAATTTCATTAAGAACGGTTTATTGGTTATTACGCTACAACAGTTACAAACGGGTACCCCTCAAAATCAAAAGTCACAACATCGCCCAATGTCAATAACGAGTGTGGCCTCCATTCGCTGCCACACAGTCAATGCAGCGTTGCCTCATGGAGTTTACAAGACGAGCCAGGAAAGCCTGAGGTATTGCATTCCACTCCTGCTGAAGCCAGTCCAGCAGCTGTTGGCGATTAGCAGCAGGAGGATGATTGTCTCTTATTCTTCTACCGAGTTCAGCCCATACATGCTCAATTGGGTTGAGATCGGGACTATTGGCTGGCCAAGGCATGCGGTTGATTCCTGCTTGATGAAGAAAGGCGTTGACAGCTCGTGCCCGATGAGGTGTGGCGTTGTCGTCCTGAAGCACAGCATTAGGTTTAATCTGCTGAAGACCTGGGATGACCAGCGGCTGCAGTATTTCTTCCAAATACCTCTGCCCATTAAGGTTTCCATTTATGTGGTACAGAGGCGTCCTGTGGTGCGTACTTATTCCAGCCCAGACCATCACAGACCCTCCCCCGAAGGGAACGTGCTCCTGGATGACGTCATCTGCCAGCCGCTCTCTGGGCCTCCTCCAAACGCGAATTCGTCCGTCAGTTGGGTGCAGGCAAAACCGGGACTCATCGCTGAACATGACGTTGGCCCACTGACCACGATTCCACCGTGCATGCGCATCGCACCAGGCTCTGCGGGCTGCCCGGTGGTTCTGAGTCAGTCGGGGTCTCTTGAGTGGACGGCGAGCCCGCAAATTGGCGACATGAAGGCGATTGCGAGTTGTCTGAGAACTGATGGTGGTGTTAGTGCTTGCCCGCAAATGACCTCGGATAACATTGGCGGTCACTTGTCTGTGCTGTGTAGCTTGGCGACGGATGTAACGGTCCTCCCTCGCTGTCGTCTTCTTTGGCCGACCAGAGCGTGACCTCTCCCTGACAGTGCCGGTGGCATGGAACCGTTCTTGAAGTCGGATGATGACAGGGTGAGAGACATGAAGTCTGCGAGCAACTTCGCGCACCCCCACTCCATCCTGCAGCCACGTGATCGCTCGGGTTCTGTCGAAGTCCTGTAGTTTTTGTCTTGGCGGCATGTTCGTTTGGTAATGGTTTGTGCAAAATCGGCTGCTTATAAAGGCAAATGTGTGAGTAAAACACACAGCCAGACATTTCTTTCAGCATTTGCAACCAAACATTGCTCACAAAAAAGTTTGATATATCGGGGGTGGAGCACGGAAAACCAGTATTTTTTGGGTCAAATACGCAGCCTTTAGGCGTCTCCCTCAAACTGCTCGTGGTGCACGTGCAGCTGCAGTTGCAGTCATTGTACACTTTACAACCCTGTGCACCAAAGCAAAGTGACTGTGAAGATTAAAAATTAATTTAAAGGGTACTGGTAACAAAATTTAAATTTGGTCGAATTTTCATGGTGGTACTTAACTTTTTGTGATGTCTATAGTTATACTGCCTTGTGCTGTCAACTTTGACGGGAAATGTTCATTGTGAACACTGTTCCTCTCTACAGTGTGATATATAAGCTGTACATCAATATAGTTATAGGTCACCTTGGACATCGCTAACGAGCACAGGGGCATGGCTGGCATTTAGAAACAGCTGATAAAGTATGCACACTCGCACTCATTCCCACACATTTTAGTAGGTCATATAACACAGCGCCTATACTATGACTAACCAGTGGCTCACATTACAGTCGGATGTTTCGTGAATATTTGGGTCAAACGGCGATGGCTAGAAAAAAGCTACAAACTTGTGCTTTATGGGCTTATTGGAAAACTTTTGTCGGAATAATATGGTTTAACCAACTCTTTAATAAGTAAAGTAATTAAAGTAAAGTAGAAAGTTATACAAAATGGCTTCAGACTCACTTTAAGGTTTTATGCAACATATTAATATATTATAGATTTTAAATGTAAATAGCACGCACATTTTATTTTTCAGTACACATCGTCATAGTCTAAACACGATTTCAGTGAAAAGACTTTAAATGAAATCAACAAAAAAACACATCCTGTTGTTTGTTTTTCCACGTTGCCATGGCATTCAATGGGTCGTGCAACCTCCCAAACACATGGTGCTTCTCGCTTGCGCACATGGCACTCTCGAACTATCCATGCTCATGGTCTCTCTTGGTGACCTCAAAGGTCAGAGGAAATGCCAAGACAGCAAGCGGTGATGTCATCAATCATTGGCGTTCAGCGTTTGTCCATGTCACAAGTTTGTGGTCTTGAGAAACATAAATCATCATGTTCAGTTTCCTCATTCTGGCTTTCTGTATCTGGCAATACACAAAATCCCTGCAATAGAATTTTCGGTTTGCTTTACCATTAAAGTGATGGCCTACATTTTATTTCCACACTGCATAAGTCTATTAAAGATATTTTTTAATCGTTGTAGAACACACACATTTTTGTGAACTCCAGCAATTAATATTTTTTACGTACATTTTCCAGAGGACCTTCAAACTAATGACAGAGACTAGCATGCCAACCTACTCCCGGTGATGGAGTACGACAACCAAATTGTCAACTACCACATGGTGGTGACCTGTGGTACCTGTCCCACACAGCCTGCATTTAAGGCCTCCTGGATGGTCAGTGCTCACTACTGGGCTCATTCTCTGAATCAGACAGTTCTCATTCCCCACAGACACTTCTCACTCCCTGTATCATTACATTCTTGTTTCCAATCTCTGCAAAACTTAACACAAGTATATCTGCATCCGTGTACACAAAACTGAGATGTTTACATACAATCTTCTTGAAATACCTTTCTTACCTCACTGAAAACAACCTCCTTCCTCCATCACAGTCTGCTTACCGCCCCAACCATAGCACAGAAACCGCCCTCATCAAAGTGACAAATGACATACTGCGTGGCCTGGACGTGGGCGATGTGTCCCTCCTCACTCTCTTAGACCTATCTTCTGCTTTCGACACTATTGACCACAATATTCTCCTTCAAAGACTCTCCACTCTCTATGGAATCTCTGGAACTTGTCTCTCCTGGTTTCAATCCTACCTCTCTCACAGGTCTCAGTCTGTTGTCATTGGTGAACACTCTTCCTCGTCTGTCCCACTCTCCTTTGGTGTCCCTCAAGGTTCTGTCCTCGGTCCTGTCCTCTTCATTCTGTACACTAAGCCTCTCTCTGATCTCATCTATTCTCACTCTGTCAATAGTCAGTCATTTGCAGACGACACACAACTCCACACCTCTTTCAGCTCTTCACAGGCACACGCCTCCGTCCAGTCCATGCAGGCATGCATCACTGACGTCAAACAATGGATGTCCGAAAACCGTCTAAAGCTCAATGATGACAAAACTGAAGCGCTCTTGATCAAAAAGAAATCAGACAAATCTGATTTACCAAATAGCATCACAGTAGGAACCTCATCCATTTCATTTTCTGACCATGCCCGCAACTTAGGTTTCATTCTGTCTTCTGACATGTCACTTGACCAACACATTTCCAACATATGCCGCTCTGCCTATTTCGAAATTCACCGCATTAGCTCCATCCGACAATATCTTACAACCGAAACAACCAACACTCTTGTCTGTGCATTTGTTCTATCCAAACTTGACTACTGCAACTCTCTCCTCTCTGGCTCCCCTCTCTACCTTCTTGAAAAACTTCAGAAAGTCCAAAACTCTGCCGCCCGCCTTGTTCTTAAAGCCAAAAAACGAGACCATGCCACCCCTCTACTCCGATCTCTTCATTGGCTCCCTGTTCGAGCTCGCATCTTGTACAAGCTCTCAACTATTGTTTTCAAATTCTTCACTGGTTCTGCCCCTTCATACTTTACTGACCTTCTCTCTGTCTACTCTCCTGCAAGACAACTCCGCTCTTCTTCTGATACAAGACTGCTTTCTATCCCCCGTGTTCACTCAAAGACCTATGGTGAACGATCTTTCTCTTTCTCTGCTGCAACTGCCTGGAACTCACTACCGATGCAACTCCGACATGCTCCATCACTTTCTTCCTTCAAGCGCCAATTAAAGACCCACCTTTTTAACACGCAATCTCAGTAATTTTCACTCCCCCTCCCTTCCATCCCCATATGTAATCTTTTACCAAGTCACGTCATCTGTTCATGGATGGTGGCGGCACCGGCTCGGTTCTTGGTATTCATATTATCTTTTGCTTTGCATGGCTATGTTTTTACTGTAATTATTTAACCATTCGATAAGTGTATACCTGTTCTGTGTGTGTGTGTGTGTGTCTCTGTGTGTGTAGGTGTGTGTGTGTAGGTGTGTGTGTGTGTGTGTGTGTGATTGCACGTGTGTTGTCAAGCGCGGCGAGCTCGCATTCCTTACCGTTTGCGAGGTACCGCGCGATACAAATGTACTGTATTATTATTATTATTAAAATATTATAGAGAATAAATATGAATGTTACGTTATGCATACAATGATCCAGGATTATTGGGACAAATGTGTTGATTGGAAGTATGAAATCCTAACTTTGCTATCAAACATTTGCAAATGAATTTTTTCAACTGAAAACATTTAAGGTCTACATTTCACTGGGATTTTTAATACTGGAAGCGCTTAGTCACTTCTGTAGACAATTAGTATAACTTCCAGGATTTTCTCATCAAATGGATTTAAAATATTGTTTTGTTTCTCTGTTTGACAGACACCCTCTTGGCATTTTCTGCCAAGTTCTAGTTACTGAGACAATCGATTCTAACTTCTGGTGTCCAACGCGCCCGTTGGTGTCCAACGCGCCTGTCACTGTGGACAAGCTTGAGGCTCGACTGGTTGTCATGGAAGCAAAGATCACCGATCTAGAGGCCAGGAATACCATCCTTGAAACCAAGACCGCTGTCCTTGAAGCCAAGAACGTTGCTCTTGAAGTCCAGAACGCTGCTCTTGAAGTCAAGGTCAACTGTCTCAAAGGCAAGTTTTGTATTGTGTAAAAACTGACTTTGAGACTGTTACTATCTTAGGATGTTGTTAAACTGTAGTTTATTTAGCTTACTGGTTTACTGGTCTTCTAATACACCCACCCCCCAACCACCATGCAACGACAGCTGTGATTGGCCATTACAGTTTTGACAAGTACACACACAATAACAGCTGAACAAAGAAAAAGTGAGCTAGTAGTATATCTTTATTAAGTCCATAAAACGTTGAAGTCAAAGAGGACTAAAACACCTTGATATCACTGAGGAAGTTAGCAAGCCGAAGTGTTAGATTGAAAGGCCATTCAAAGTATTTTTAAAATATTTGTATATTTGTTAAATATAATTAGTATTGACAGACACCTTCATTGAATAAATCTTATGTTACTTTCAATAATTGAACTACAAAATACTTCACAAATTAATTGACTGATCAACTGACTTATAACTTCAAACAAATTGTCAAAATAAATTTTAAAATATGAACAATAATACACACTAAAACAAAGCAAAACACATCCCTAAGCTTCAATGAATTAGAGACGGTCTTACTGACCTGGCATTGGAAATAAAATAATGAAAACCTGAATGGAGCAGACGATAAGCAACACATTTCTAAACACAATAAATGACTACCTTTCTTTGCCTTCCCTGGCCCTTACACCAAGTACATTTTATAACATAGCATAGTATAGCATAATATAACATAGCATAACATAACGTAACATAATAACATAACATAAAAGTAAGCCAATAAAAAATAAATACAATAAAATTAAAATAAAGCATAAAAACCCAAAATAAAATAAAATAAAATAAAATAAATAAGTAACAAATATAACACACAATTAGGAAAGGTCTGGTTCTGTTCTATGTTTTAGAAACCCAGGAGAGAACAGTACGCTTCCAAGAGCAAGAGATTTACCAGTCCACAGTGTTGCTCAATTTCCTACTGTCATTACCAACCTGGGAAACGCCAGCAGTGGGAAATTCACAGCATCCTATAATGCCACTTATCTTTTCCTGGTGCACTCGGTGAATACTGATATCAGTGGTGGAGTTTACATATCTCTTGTGGTTGTGGACAAAGAAAGTTAGTCCTGCCTTAGACCACGCGGCCACAATGAACACATAACATAACATATGTTATGCTTGGAGCGATGTTTAACGCCTGTCATAATTCCTTGTTAGAGGTAATAAAGATTTGTTGCATTCAATTGAATTAAATTGAATAAATGAATTACTTAATTCAACATATTTCTTTTAAATTTCTCTTTGGAATTCTCCATATTCTAAAACATTGACTACATTGAAGCAAACCTAATGAGGACCAATATTTCCACATGAACACTAAAGGTTGACATCAATTCATTTGTACTACAGAACATTACTGTATACAACATTATTCATCCTCCTCATCCTCTTCCCCATCATCATCATCATTGTCATCATCGTCATCATCATCAATATAAATAATAGAAGAAGAAATAGCAGTAAAATAGTTGCCCAAGAGACACAAACTGTGGATATCAATGTCAATATAACGAAAATGTGTACAATGACAGCTCATTGCCAGTACAATACAGCATTCTTCTGTTGACCCAAAAAAACTTGGTAGTTGCAATGAGGAGCATTGTAGCAAGAACAGTACGCTTCCAAGAGCAAGAGATTTACCAGTCCACAGTGTTGCTCAATTTCCTACTGTCATTACCAACCTGGGAAACGCCAGCAGTGGGAAATTCACAGCATCCTATAATGCCACTTATCTTTTCCTGGTGCACTCGGTGAATACTGATATCAGTGGTGGAGTTTACATATCTCTTGTGGTTGTGGACAAAGAAAGTTAGTCCTGCCTTAGACCACGCGGCCACAATGAACACATAACATAACATATGTTATGCTTGGAGCGATGTTTAACGCCTGTCATAATTCCTTGTTAGAGGTAATAAAGATTTGTTGCATTCAATTGAATTAAATTGAATAAATGAATTACTTAATTCAACATATTTCTTTTAAATTTCTCTTTGGAATTCTCCATATTCTAAAACATTGACTACATTGAAGCAAACCTAATGAGGACCAATATTTCCACATGAACACTAAAGGTTGACATCAATTCATTTGTACTACAGAACATTACTGTATACAACATTATTCATCCTCCTCATCCTCTTCCCCATCATCATCATCATTGTCATCATCGTCATCATCATCAATATAAATAATAGAAGAAGAAATAGCAGTAAAATAGTTGCCCAAGAGACACAAACTGTGGATATCAATGTCAATATAACGAAAATGTGTACAATGACAGCTCATTGCCAGTACAATACAGCATTCTTCTGTTGACCCAAAAAAACTTGGTAGTTGCAATGAGGAGCATTGTAGCAAGAATTTGTTGTTGTTGTATCGTGACAGTTAACATGCATTGCTAATACATTATAAATGATACAGTTGGGACTCATTGCTTAAATCAACCACTGATCTTTGTTCTTTCAGTTTGTTTTGTGCAGTAAATAAACAACACGTTTGTTCAGTGGAAGAGAGGGGACTGTGCTGACCTGAACACAAACTTTGCCATTGTTCTAATTTGTGTTAGTTTTAGGAACATTTCATGATTCTTCCAGGTTACAGAAACTCCTACATAAATTATACTGAATAGTACACCAGTAATTTGAAAAAACACCAGTAATTTAAAAACATTTTCTCAAGTTTCTCAAGGATCGTTAGTATGAATTAGACAAATTAATTTTAAGTTTAAATTAATTTAATCTCTCTCTTTCTCTCATTCTTTCCACCCCCCTCCCCCCTCCTCCTATCGCTCTCAGAAATGGGCTGCCTCTGTCTCTTAGTTCATGAGCTGTCTCTCTTTTTGTTTCTCTCTGTCATAAAGTAGAAAATAATAGAAAAAGACACAATGCAATGTTAAATTCCAATACAGACAGGTTTTAACTAGATTTTTAAATCTTAAATATATTTTATAGCTAAAATATAAAATGGGTATAAAATATTAAAGTAAAACCTTCCAAACACATTAAAAAACCATACATCATCATTATCATCGCACAACACATACACACACAAATCATCGCACAACACACATCATTGCACACACAGCCGAGGGTATACAGTGTTATCATGACTTTCCTGAAACGCCACATACGTTGTGTTGACAATGGGTCATATTACGTCCCCCTTTTTAAGTGCTTTTAAGTGTTTTAACACTAACACTAGCCCTAACCCAGCCCTAACCCTAACGGATCATTGTTCTGACGTCAAAACAAGTAGGTCTGTCAAAACAAGTTATGTAGATGTTCACTGGTTTGTCCAGATAACACCGTGTAAACATGCCCAATTACACACACACATGCACACATCATCACACAACACACAAATGCACATCATTGCACAACACACACATACATCATCGCACAACACACACATACATCATTGCACAACACACACATACATCATCACACAACACACACACATCATTGCACAACACACATACATCATCGCACAACACACACACATCATTGCACAACACACACATACATCATTGCACAACGCACACATACATCATCGCACAACACACACATACCTCATCGCACAACACACACATCATTGCACAACACACACATACGTCATCGCACAACACACACATACAACATTGCACAACACACACATACATCATCGCACAACACACATACATCATCGCACAACACACATCATTGCACAACACACACATACATCATTGCACAACACACACATACATCATTGCACAACACACACATACATCATTGCACAACACACACACATCATCGCACAACACACATACATCATCGCACAACACACACATACATCATCGCACAACACACACATACATCATTGCACAACACACACATACATCATTGCACAACACACACATACATCATTGCACAACACTCACATACATCATTGCACAACACACACATATATCATTGCACAACACACACATACATCATTGCACAACACACACATACATCATTGCACAACACACACATCATTGCACAACACACACACATCATTGCACAACACACACATCATTGCACAACACACACATACATCATTGCACAACACACACATACATCATTGCACAACACACACATACATCATTGCACAACACATACATCATTGCACAACACACACATACATCATTGCACAACACACACATACATCATTGCGCAACACACACACATACATCATTGCACAACACACACATACACCATTGCACAACACACATCATTGCACAACACACACATACATCATTGCACAACACACACACACATCATTGCACAACACACACACATCATTGCACAACACACACACATCATTGCACAACACACACATCATTGCACAACACACACATACATCATCGCACAACACACACATACATCATTGCACAACACACACATACATCATTGCACATCACACACATACATCATTGCACAACACACACCTACATCATTGCACAACACACACATACATCATTGCACAACACACACATACATCATTGCACAACACACACACATCATTGCACAACACACAATCATCGCACAATCATCGTACACTAATATATTCCACAACCCCAAAAAATAAAACAGAATTTTCTTTGGCTTCTTGAAATCTTTATTCTCAAAATGCAAAATGATGAAAACATAAAATAATGAAAGGAAACAGCATCAAAGTGATAGGTAAGGACTCCAGCACAAACAAATGACAACATTGCCAGCAATAAACCACACTGCAACACGTACCTCTTGAAAAACAACAACTTGCAATCTCTTTTGCAACATTTTTAAATTCAGCAGTACTACTATTTATATATTTTACAGAAAGATGGAGTACGCTGGTTAAACAATCATCTGTGGTGCCCCTACGATCTCCGAGTTATAGGAAAGGATAGGATACTTATTGTGTTAATGATTGTTAGGATTGAACTAATAAATAATGCATGTCTAATCATTCAACATTCTAGGACTGAAATGAATGGGCAAACCACCAATTTTACAAACTGCGTACAAGTTTCTTTGTGCTCGTCTAGAAGAAATTAAACAAAAATATATTTTCTTGAATTTCAAAGACTGTTCATAATTTTAATAATAACAAATAGTTCTTAATGCAGAGTGCTACCTTCAAAATTATTGAGCTTGAAACGTTTAAATCCAATGTATTTTCACAATAATAGTATGAATGTATAAATCGTTCAAACTCTTCTCAATAAGGTTAAAAAAAATAACCACTAAAACGAAATAAGACTATTGTAGAGAAAGTATGGTGTATAGATATCCTGAGCATGCACTGATGCACATGTCAGCAACCCCAGTATTGGAGAATCTTACTGTAATTAAATAATTAGGCTACAGCTATGAAGCTGCCGAATGCACAAGAAAGATCATTGGATCATCAAATTAAGTCAATAAATAAATTATTAACAAGCACTAAAGTCTAAAACATAGTAGTTATAAACAATCTTATTCCAAAACCTACCTTACAAAAATAAAGTATTGGGATTGAATTGATTGATTGATTGATTGATTGTTGCTTTAGGTCCAGCGGACTCTTCCGAGCCAAATCAGGACCGGACAACCCCCGATCCGCATAAAAGATCTGCTGAAACAACCCTAGTGGGAAAATTGAATGCCCTCCACCGGCCAGTCACTTTACAATAAAGACATCCCACGCAGGGGACAGCTGAGGCTTTACCCCAACTACTCGAACCCCCGGTTACAAAAACAAAATAGAATACAAACATCATTATAAATCATCAACAAAACACATACATATAAAATGCCTATATTGCTAAATAATATCATAGGAAGCCTTAGTGACCACCCGGCAGAAAGCGTCCAACACTCCCAAGCTGATCCAACAGACCTCATACACAAACAAGGAGTCTTGTCCAGGAAGAGTTTTCAAGAAAAAAGGTAGGTCATTGATCTAGCGAAGAAGAAGATAGTATAGCAGAGTGATAGGACAGAGCAGGAATGGGAAAGAGTAAATGAGGAAGACAGCGACAGTGGGAATTTAAAGCACTAAATTTCCAGAAAGTGGGGATACTATTTATACTGAAACCCCCGGCACCCCAACGGGGGTATTGGGATTGAATGGGATGGGGGGATCCTATCTTACAACGGTGGTATTGGGATTGAATGGGATGGGGGGATCCTATCTTACAACGGGGGTATTGGGATTGAATGGGATGGGGGGATCCTATCTTACAACGGGGGTATTGGGATTGAATGGGATGGGGGGATCCTATCTTACAACGGGGGTATTGGGATTGAATGGGATGGGGGGATCCTATCTTACAAGGGTGGTTACGTAGTCATTGTTTATAGGGCCCAGCGGACTGCAACGGGCCGGATCAGGACCACAACTTGGTTGAACTCCTGGGTGGTATACAAGATGTGCAGAAACAACCCTAATGGTAACACTGAAGGCTCTCCACCAGCTGGTCATCCCATGCAGGGGATGCTGAGCTTGTACTCTCATTTATTCAACACAATATAAACATTATCAAATATTAACCAAACACATCAAATGCCTATATTGCCAAATAATAATACTATAGACAGCCTTACTGACCATTTGGCAGAGAGTGTCCAATATCCCCAAGCTGACCCAACAGACTCCATACCCCAATGAGTTCTGGGAGAGTTTTCAAGAAAACGGGTAGGTGACTGACATATTGAAAGAAAGAATACTGTAGACAACAGAAAAGAAAAACTAAGGCAGAAATACAAGGAATGATAGAAAAGAGGAAATTGGAAGCACCAAATTTCTAGAAAGTGGGGGAACTATATTTATACTAAAAGATCCCTCGGTATTCCCTCCGGGATGAAGGATGTTATGTATTTACATACTGTTAACTTTTATACTGCACACTGCTACTATAAACATATGCTCAGTGCAACAATTAGAAGCATGTATAATATTGTTCAATGCTGTTGACCATTGGATCAACTTGTCTTAATGATTACATGAATGCTGTTTACAAAATGCTTGGAACTAAAACTCGAGCCCTTCCAGTGGCAAAAGAAATGGTATTACCACAAGACCATTGTATTCTTCCCACTTTAAGAAAGTGCATTCTCACACAGAATTACTAAATTTAAAACACAAATAAAATTCACACTGAAGTTCAGAGTTTCCTACTTCTCCTGACCAGAAAATAGAAATCTGTTAATTCACATAAGAACAAACTATAAGAAAAGTATATAAGGCTAATTACTTATAATGGCAAGATCAGGTTTGGAAAACATCTGTATTCAATGCTGAGTGTTCAAGACATGAGAAAAAAATCTGAAAAAAATTGTCCGAAAATGCTGATTTATAAAATGAGGAAAACGTTTGATACTGAGCACTGGATAATTAGGCAGAAGAAAAAAATTGAGCTTCATTTTTTCTGTGAAAATCCTCATAATTTAAAACAAAACCACAAATCTCAAATCGTAATGCTGATTTTCTAATTTATAGTAATGGTCAAATTATGTTTAATATTTAGACTAACATAATAGGAGACAATATTTCGTTTTCCAGGGATTGAGGTCAAGGAGTATGCCTGAATATTTGAACCATGACTGGAACCATGGTTCAATATAATCCAGGCATACAATTGACATTTAGTGAAAAAGTGTTGTCATCACTGTATGAGACTGTTGTAAAGACCTACGCATCAAACCATTGATATATTTCTGATACTTTTTTTTTTAATCAAGAGTCCATCGCAATGCTTGTTATGGTAATTTTCAATAGTAAAAAAAACACAAACATATATAAATAGAAAAATGTGTCATTATCAAACTTCACTAATCAAAACATCAAGACAAGAATTGCACTGTACACAAATAAATTAACAAAATAACACACAAGATGAACGACCAATTAAAAAAAAAAAGTATAAGTCATCTGCCACAGCCATACAATAATTTAGACCATATGCAAATATATCGATGAGATAGTAAAAAATCAACATCACCTGCACAATTTATTATGATCAATATTTACCATAATCATTGATTAGTATCATCGTTTTATTATAATGTAAAGTCACGATTTTCATAACAGATGGGAAAAAAATTATGAAACAAACATAAAAATATAAATAAAAGAAACTATTCCATTTCCCCTTCCAAGACACGCTACATGCAAAATTGTAACCACACGCAAGCGCAAACTGAATAAATTATTTGAAAATCATGCAGATGTATTTAATTAAAAACTCTGGTTATGATTCATTTTATTTACAAAATACTTAAAGCAAAACGCTATTGATTCAACAAAAAATACAATATTTACATAAGATGCACATCTGAACTGTTTAGCACAGTCAAAACGAAACCTTAGTAACTTATCATTTTTAAACTTTTCAACATTTTTCAACTTTAAGCTGTGATGGAGGTGGGGGAGTCCGCATTATAAAATTCACTCCTAATCATGTTTACACTTAAATTTACAATCCACGCAACAACAAAAATTGTTTGTCAAAGACTATGACTTCATATACAGAAAGATGCAAGTTAAAGTGTATACAAATGATATTAAAGTTTAAAAAGATGAACCCAAAACTGGTCACTGGGGAAGAGGAAAACGGACTGGGAAAGGAAACAAAACTAAACTGGGAGGAGGAAAGAAAATCTACACACAAAAATGTAAGTAACATTGAATAGGTGAAACAAATTGCATAGACTTTTATTGGTAACATTAGTTGCAATTACAGCACATACACAAATATTTGGCTCTCAAATAATGCATCAGTTTGGACGGACCTCTTCACAATAAGTCATCTTAAAAACACTAACCTAAAATATGCAACATGAATATCTTAAAATATGCAAATGGTTATCCTAAAATATGCATTGTTAGCACACTGAGCAAGTGAAAATTATCGTTGATTGCATATGCGATAAATAATGCATCACATACATATGTATTCATGATTATGTATATGAAAAATAAGGGTTTCTTGATAATAAAAAAATAATCACAATTTATATCATGTAAATGAATAAATTCGATGTTGATTAACTGATACATTCTTAAAATAAAAACTTCGATGTTTCATTGAAATTTACTTGTATTTTGAGGGTTGCTCATAGTACCCCACTCCATATACAACTCGGTGTTCCAAGTTTGAATTGAGTTTGGTTTCATTAATACTGTTTGTCTTTATGCTTCAAACAGAATATTTGCAATATTTTGTTAAAGGATTAACACCTACACAACTGATCCTTATTAATTAGCTTTGGTTTGTACTGTAAGCTCTGGTAAGTACTACCTAAAATTTAATAATGAACTCAGATTATGCTTGCTGCATATTTATCACATCCTTGCCTGATATAATTTTAAAAAATAAATCAATGGGATGAAGAGATCTTTTTTTTTTGAGGGTGTGTGGGGAGGGGGGGGGGATAAATTGTATAGTGTTAACGTACAACACTAAAGTAATATTATATATATTATATTATGCAAATCCTTTAAACAAACATTTATGTTGAGTCCGAACACATAGAAATCAGATCTTATTTCAAGTTGAAACAAACAATATAACGTAAATTTTTATTAACAAAAAACAAAACGATAAACCTGCTCATTGCTTCAGCATCCTTTTGTGTGAGCGATACATATAGTCACTATGAATTATCATTAATGTTAATTTCATATGCCATTACATCATATGGTGTTTAGAACAATTATTTGATCTCATGATTTGTATGAAGTTGTATTTTTTAATTATGAACATGACCCATAATGATAAATGTAATTGAATTTATGCTATATGAATCAAACAAGGCATATTTTAGTTTTTACTCGATTAAAATCCTCTGTCAGCATTTGAATCAAACACTGAATATATTACATAAACAAACACAGAATTATGAAGTAAATATATTCATTTGATATGTCTTTCTTTGAGCTGGAATGATTGAGAAATTTATATATATATATATATCTGAGATAAAATTGGTAAATAATGCAACAAATGATTTGAGATAAAATGTTATGCAAATTTGATATGTACAAGCCAAAAACAAAAACAAAAAAATCAGCGAAACAATGCATATCAACAGTTTGTGGTTACATTCAAAGTGCTCATTTTCAATTGTAATTCATGATTTTATTTTTTTTTCTCTGCCATGGAACAATTCACACACAAAGTAATTGTATTTCATGAAAGGACTCACAACCACACAATAACTCAGGTAAATCATTTTATTTAATAGAAAATGAATGACAATCACAGTAGTATTTACACTAAATTCTATTTGGTGAAATAATTCACTACTGCAAAATAATAATCCAATCATAAAATATTAAATTTAATGGAATATGATTCACAACTATTCAAGATACAACTGACATAAAGCTAAATCTATTTTATGGAATGTTGTGAGAGATTATAATTAGTTAGTTATTCATTGTTTATACTTATAGGGTCCAGCAAACTGCAAAGAGCCGAATCATGACCACAATCTATTCACGGAATGTTGATTGCTGTGTGAGATTATACTGTTAGTGTTTGGGATCATCAGGTACTAGGTTGTCTGGGAATGAAAAAAAAAATTATACAAAATTCGTTTCAGTAAAGAAACCTAAAAGCATGGACAAGACAATTTAAATTACATGGAATGATCAATTCATCTTGCATCATCCTGACAAAACATTAAATTAAAAATATTAAATAAAAAATAAGACCTCAATTCAAGCTAAATGAAACATAAATTAACAGCAAATTGCAACAAAAAGAAAGTTGATGTGCACAATGCAATATCAAATGTTAAAAATGAGCATGGCATGGTCTAGGAATGATGATAGCAAATGTAGTAATTAGTATTAAAGTACTATTGTACGTAATTAGTATTAACAAACTTTATTTAGTAAATCACAAAACAAATCTTGTAACTAGTTACCAAAATAAACACAAGAAAGGAAACAAGAATTTATTTTTAAAATGCTTTTATAATTTTTGGAATACAAGGGAAACACAGAGAAAATCAAGTTACATGTCAGTGTTGTTTAACACACAAATAAACTATAATATTATATTAAATACAGAGAGAGTACATAGACTTCACCTCACATCACAAGACAGAACAATAAACACATACACACTTGCACACATGACAATCTATACTATACTTCTACAGACTTTCAGCTACACAATAAAAAAAAAGTTCCACATTATCAACATTTGGGTGGGAAGCAGTATACAGGTAATCCCATAATAATCGATGTGCATAATATTTTATGGTACACAATTATCCACTTTTTGGTGAGCCAACCTGAGGAACATTTAAAATGTCCATATAGGTTTAACAGTCTGGTCCAAATTGTAAGGAAAAAACACAGGAAGTTATTTTGAATACATCAGTTCAACCGTTTTTAAAAGAAGAAAGAAGGAAATAGAAGTGAAGGGTAGAGTGGGCGGAAGAAACAATATATTCTAAAAGAAAGAAAAAACAAAACCAAAGAAAGGCAAATTTAGAAACTGTACATTGCTGCAACTACTAAGAAAGAAGTCAACAAGTTGAGTCTCTTTACACATGCATAGACAGACACAATCACATACATAAAAAACATAAAATACAATTTCCAAATGTTTTTTAAACTCGACAAACACAACATAAAAATTAAAGTGTCTATTATTGCAATGGGATATTTCTGCATCACCTTAGCGCACACATTATGAAATTCACTTCCATTTTCAGCAGAAATCACGATCTTGCAAGAGTCAAACTCAACAAAATAATACTACAATGAAAAAGGTAAACGGTATCCAGTAATCAAACAACACTGAGAAAGAAATCTGCTACAATGAGAATCGGAAAATTAATAAAATGATATGAACATGAAATGTACTTACATGTAAATGAACACACACAACATTCAGCATACAGTCAAGCAGCAACAGCAGAAATCAATGATTGTTATAAAGCCACTGATAAGTAATAAATGATTAGAAAACTGTTTTTAAACTAATATACTAGAAAGGAGGAGTGCTAACAATATATTAAAATGCCAAAGGATGAAAATGATTTGTGGATACTAACATTAAAAATGTTTAAAAAAAAATTTTTTAATATAAAAACTACATTTCTTATGTCAAAATTGTAAAAAAATGGCATTGACTTATTTACAAAAATCTATATCACATGTGACGTCAGTAATAATGAAAAAGCCAACAAAATAATGTAAAGGGCACAAATGGAATGACGGATGTCATAATAAGTATACAAATCGTGGCTGCTAGGACAAAATTACAAACCCACAAACATCAAGTCATATGCTGATAAAATATCAAATGAATATAAGTTAAATTTTGTGCAATATAAAATGCTGTAATAATGGACATATTGGTATGCTGATATGGAATACAAGTATTGATGCTGATATGTAAAATACGACCCATGCACAGTATACAATAATCATTAGTACAGTTCATACATGTAAAGTTCAACCTCAATATTCTTGATATGCTAACAAACATAATCTGTGCACTGAACGTGCTGGACGGGTGTTTCAATAATACATCATTTTCTTCAACAATAACGAATGCCTCAATAATAATAATAATGCATCAATAATAATAATAAAAATTAATGCATACCGCTCCATTCAATACTACACAATCATTACATTGTCAGTACACTCATTTGCATATAATTTAAATGTTATTTACATACCATGTGAAAAATCAATGCTTTATTAGAATATTTATTTGCATACAATTTGAATGCACAGTGTATACAACAGTACAGCAAATGCTTCTCTGTTAACACAGCAGTGATTGTAGTTAGCTTGCATTGGTCAACAACATATTGATTTATTGTTGCTTTAGGTCCAGCGGACTCTTCCGAGCCAAATCAGGACCGGACAACCCCCGATCCGCATAAAAGATCTGCCGAAACAACCCTAGTGGGAAAATTGAATGCCCTCCACCGGCCAGTCACTTTACAATAAAGACATCCCACGCGGGGTACGGCTGAGGGTTGACCTCAACTACGCGAACACCCCGGTTACAAAAACAAAATAGAATACAACCATCATTATAAATCATCAACAAAACACATACATATAAAATGCCTATAGTGCGAAATAATACAATCATAGGAAGCCCTAGTGACCACCCGGCAGAAAGTGTCCAACACTCCCAAGCTGATCCAACAGACCTCATACACAAACAAGGAGTCTTGTCCAGGAAGAGTTTTCAAGAAAAAAGGTAGGTCATTGATCTAGCGAAGAAGAAGAAAGTATAGCAGAGTGATAGGACAGATCAGGAATGGGAAAGAGCAAATGATGAAGACAGCGACAGTGGGAATTTAAAGCACTAAATTTCCAGAAAGTGGGGATACTATTTATACTGAAACCCCCGGCACTCCAACGGGGGGAACTGTTGCCGCAGTGAATTAGTCATGCCTACAAAGGCAAGACAGGTTTTCAACTGGGGCTTTCACTGTTCCCTTTATAGGTTAGAACAATCTACAGTGACAAGATTGCTCATGACCCCAAGGGGTAGTCAACAACATAAATCAAATACATTCATCATCATGTTCAAAAACAGGGATTGCCCAATTCAAAGAAAGAAAGGGAGAAAAACCAACTTGCTTTTGATAAGATACAAAATTGGTCAAAACTAGACTTAAAAAGCACATAACAAATTGTCTCATGATTAAAATAAAGTTGCATCAATAGTTCACTTTTTATTTAAAAATACAACAATTCTTTATGTTCTAAAATGGATATTTCTAACCTGAAATCGAACATGCCTGCTCAAGACTGTTGAGACTACCAGTATGAAGGATTCAGCGTTGGAAAATAAAATTTAATTTATTCTTAAAACTACGACTTAAAAATTATAAAAACAATTATCCACTGTTCACACTTTTAACACATTCAAACAATTGCTGCAAGTCAACTTATTCAAACTTTTGGAAGTAAATTATTTATTTTATTTATCTGTATTCTGTTTGTGTCTTTAGTTAAGATATTTATTTTTATGTATTAACTCTTTCCCTGCCAATCGACGATATATCGTCGATCTGAGCCGCCATGTTTGTGCCAATCGACGATATATCGTCGATTTCAGTATTCCGTTTCATTCCGGTTTTTTGCGCAATCCAATCCAAGTTTTATTTTAACCAAAGAGAGATAACTCGTTCTACTTTCATTCTCGATCGACACGCGCGTGGTTTCTTTAAATTGATTCGTTTTTAGAGTGTTTTTTGTGCATTTTACTAAGCATTGTGATGGGCACAATCGACAGTGTGTCAAACTCTGCTAATAATCAATATAATTTCAAACTGTAAAGTGTATTTTGATCCTAAATAAATTTTCTTTCTGGTGTGTGAAGCTGATTCAGTGATTGGAATTATTCCTCCAGATTTTTTTATCACTGTGGTATGTAGAAATATTTTTATTTTATTTTATCATTTCAAAAAGATCAACATGCTTTCAAAACACATATTTCAATAACATAATCAAATTAACATTTTTGTGGTGTTTTTTTTCTTATTCTTCACTCTTTTACCTTTAATTTGATATGAAATATGTCTATTTAACAACTATTATTGAAAGAACAGTAGCTTAAATGCCTAAGGTACTGAACTTTTTTTCCGGTGCCAGAGAAATGTCTGGCACAAACGTGGAAACATGCCTGGCAGGGAAAGAGTTAAAGCTCAACTTCATTATATAAATGGTTTTTCTTCTTTATATGTACACATTTTAAAAACTGGTTATAAATAATTCAACACCCTAAATTTTTTGGCAGAAAAGGTTAGGGTTTCTGTTTATTAGTTACTTTTCCACCCCAATTTTTTTCTCTATTTCTTTGTTACATTTTGTAAACAACAAATGTTGGTTATGTATAATATTATTATTTTTTACTGTTTTTATCACATTTGTGATGTCAAGTGATATTTTTTTGTTAATGTATCTATCAAAATTACTAATTTATTATTAAAAGTTGTTTGTGTTAATAATTTTAGGAGTTTTGATGGCTAATTTCATTTAACTAATTCTATCATCATTTTTTAGGTGTTTATTTTATTTAAATCAACAACACTTTAGTGTTAAAGAGAGAAGGCTCCGACTTAAACTTGCTGTCAATGAACAACTCAAGATATAAATTTGTGAGATGAGCTTTCCAAGCTAAATTGATGAATCTATAATCAGGTAAATCTTCTAAGTTTTGACTAAATTACAATCCAAAACAGAAAATTCATCAAAATAATCCAAAGTTGATATACTTATCTTATAAACTCACTGATGGAAATGCAACTGCAATAATTATAATCATAATGTCGAGTTCCTGGTTCACTATTATTCTAACTAAAAAATCTTGCTGAAAAAACAATTCATTGAAATAAGACTACAGTAAACACAATTTATGATGCAACATTTCTTTCCGTTTCCATCCCAGACACAAAATGAATGTTAATCTTTTGTTTCAAGACACCAGCAATTGTTTCTGTTTGTTTATGAGAGCACAAAAATACTGCCTTTATGATCAGCAATGGAATATGTATGCCTAACTTCCACACACATATATTACATTGTCAAAGTCAGCCATTTTGACTATCAAATATATAGAATTGCTGCTGTCACCACCAATCTGGTATAATGTTAGAATTTGAGTTTTTGACACAGAAGGCTAAATAATTATCCTCAATAAACCAAGCTGTTTGAGGTTCTCCTCAAAACATAAGGCAAGTTTCAAGTTTATCCTCAAAACACCAAGTAGTTTTGGGTTACAGAACAATGAATCACCAAATTTCAATGCACCCTTGCTTCAAATCACCGCTTGAAGTTTCAAATTGCCAGAGTAGCAGAGAAGAGTCACCGTCAATCCCAGTCCACAATTTTCGATAGTCTAACTGAATTTTTGTGAGCATACAATCCCGAATGATGGTTTCTGTGAATTCAGATTTTTTGTTTTGTTCCCATCCAGATGATTGTTTTGCCCCAAACAACCCAAGTTGATTTTTATATAGTCTAGTTAATCAAATACTTCAGTTTTAGCAGAGTTTGTGTCAGCAAACCAGATAAGTGAGATGATGTTCCAGTAACCCAACAGGTTTTGTGTTCATGTGGCCACCAACAGACACTTCAAAAACGTGACACTGCACAGACAGATTTTTGCGTCACTACTTTTTGGTTGAAATTTTTGATATTAAATGGTGCTTAGACCTTTATTGTGACTTCAATTATCATATTTATGTGTTATTCTTGTTGAAATTCTCATCATTATTCAACTGGTTGCACACAGTGCAATGAAACATTCAGTTTGAAGTCTAGTTAAAACACTTGTCTAAATAAAATAACATGTCTATTTTATTACCAGTTCTCAATCCACAGAAAAAATTAGTTTTGAATTTTAGTGAAAAATCGTCCAAATGGAATCACGCATCTTGCTTTTCAGCAGTGCTCATTCCAAGCAGAGAGGCGGCAGAGTCTTTCTTTTCAATCATTTGGTCAATCCATTTACTGTCCACACCAAGAAGGTCATGGAGGATGTCATCATCTCTGTTGTCATCGTTGATATCATTGATGTTGGGCATCATGGGTGAGGCAGAGGACATGCTGTTCTGTTCTGTTGAACTTGAAATTGGACGCTGAAAATGACGTACAAAAATAAAAATGAATGAACGAGGAAGTCAATTAACAAGTGAATGAATAGATGAACAAATGGATGACTAAAGGAAAATAAGGAATTAATTGCTGAAAAAAAATCAAACTTACATGGATTTTAGCAGCTCTCATCACAGCATCAGCAAGGAGATGGGTACGCAGAACTTTGGAGACCGGGGCTGAAGCTGGAGTCTTGTCTGAAAAGAATAAAATGGTAAAATGTTGCACATTTACACTTTACCAGCACAAAGGTCTATGATTACAGTTAGTGAAGGATTCAGTGTACACCATTGCTTGGGGTCAGAGAACATGAAAACCATACAGGCAAAAGACACACAGGCAGCTAATTATTCCATGGAAGTTGACTGCCTATATCAAACAAGGCGAGGAGAAGAAAGATGGGGAGTTAAATAAAGAGAGGACGGAGGATTGAGAGGAATAGAGAGAAAGAGAAGAACAGAAAGAGAAGAACAATTTTAAAAAAGCTTTTATGGAGTCCAGTAGCATCAACCAGTGAAGAATGAGAAGGAGTTTAACAGTCAAAGGTAAAATGAGGTGGAGGGGGATAATTGAAAGAAAATTAAGGGTGGGGGGATAATTGAAAAAGAGAAGGAGATCTAGAGATGGAAAGGGAGAAGAGGGATGAAGAATGGGAGTAGAAGGTCAGGAAAACGAAGACAAAAAAACCCCAAAAGAATGACAACTTACTAGAAGTCTCCATAGGTTCATCCTCATCCTCAGACAAGTTGTTTGGAGAGTCAGCGTTTCCAGCGTTGGCATGCTTGCGACGATGACGCATCATGCTGTGCTTCAGTGTAAAGCGACGTTGACACTTGTCACACTCAAACGGTCTTTCACCTACCAGCACACAGTCACCACAATCAATAAAGCGACGTTGACACTTGTCACACACAAACGGTCTTTCACCTACCAGCACACAGTCACCACAATCAACCAGCACACAGTCACCACAATCAATAAAGCGACGTTGACACTTGTCACACACAAACGGTCTTTCACCTACCAGCACACAGTCACCACAATCAATAAAGCGACGTTGACACTTGTCATACACAAATGGTCTTTCACCTGCCAGCACACAGTCACCACAATCAACCAGCATACAGTCACCACAATCAACCAGCACACAGTCACCACAATCAACCAGCACACAGTCACCACAATCAACCAGCATACAGTCACCACAATCAACCAGCACACAGTCACCACAATCAACCAGCACAACACAATCAACCAGCACACAGTCACCACAATCAACCAGCACACAGTCACCACAATCAACCAACAATCAACCAGTCACCACAATCAACCAGTATACAGTCACCACAATCAACCAGCATACAGTCACCACAATCAATCAGCATACAGTCACAACAATCAGCCAGCATACAATCACCACAATCAACCAGCACACAGTCACCACAATCAACCAGCATACAGTCACCACTATCAATCAGTTCAGTAATCAATCCATTCATAACACAGTCAGTCACTTTCAGTCCTGGCACAAAAGAAAAGCCTAGTTTACTGACATTACCATAATAGCTACTCTCTTGGTATGGCTTGCAAACAAATCTACAATAATGATGATAAAATTGTTTCTAGATAACAATTTTACAAGATGATGAAGATGATATTGATGATGATAAAGATGATGATGATTTTCCATAGTGTATTTCACTGACACACAATAACATCATGCAAAAAAGAAACATTGACTGACCTGTGTGAGATCTCATATGGCGACGCAAGTCCTGCAGGGACCAGAATCTCTTGGAGCAGAGCGAGCAGTAGACTTTGCGCTGCAGGTAGTCCGACGCCACAACCTCCGTCGACTGTCCATCCTCACCGGTCACCGTCAGGCTCACTGAGCCCTCACCGTATTCACCCTCATCATTAAAAAGCCCTGTTTTGCAATTGCGCTCCACAATGCGATCCAGCCGATCCGAATATGTCTGGATGCAATCCACCCTATTCTTGTCCTATGGGGTAAAAAGAAGGATGAACAGTGAGTTTTGAAGGTAGGTAAACATATAGGTAGGATCGGGAGGCTGGTAGTTATGTAGGCAGATATGCACCGACACACACAGAAGATAAACAGGTGTAGACTTTTAAAAATGAATATGAATAGCAAATAGTTAGTCATTGTTTGTAGTGTCCAGCAGACTGCAAAGAGCGGAATCAGGACCACAACTTGGTTGAAAGAGGGCTCACCCCATAAAAGTTATAAAAGATCTGCTGAAACAACCCTAATGTTAACACTGAAGGCACTCCCCCAGCCAGTCACTTTACAATAAAGGCACCCCATGGCCCATGCAGAGACGCCAATTTATCGCACCCCCATTTACAAGAACGAAATAAGAATATAAACATCATTATAAAATATTAACAAAACACATACATATAAAATGCCTACATTGCTAAATAATAATACCATAGAAAGCCCTAGTGACCATTTGGCAGAGAGCGTCCAATATCCCCAAGCTGACCTAACAGACCCCATACACAAATGAGTTTTTGGAGATTTTTCCAGGAAAAAGGTAGATGACTGGTCTAGCAAAGAAGATAGTAGATTGATAGAACAAATTAGTAACAAGAAAGAACAAATGAGAATGACAGAAACAGTGGTAATTTAAAGCACTAACTTTTGTGGGGATACTATTTATACAGAAAACATCGGCACCCTTAAGGGGGAATGAGTAGCACATAATGTTATAGGTTTGGGTAAGTGGAGAAAGAAAGACATTTAGATTAATGAATAGACGGATGGTGGAAGTAGGGGACAGACTGACAATGGTAGACATAGATTCAGACTTGCACAGTCTCATACCTTCAAAATGGACCAATCAGAAGGGTGGTGCTTCTCCTGGTGGATTAAACATTCATAGCGTAGGTTGAAGGAAGCATCGCACAAGTAGCACTTGAATGGAAGATCGATGTTATGCTCCTTCAAATGACGCACCAATAGTTTGCGCGAGGTGAACTGCTCCCCACATTTCCAACAGAAAGTGATCTTGTCCACGTTGTAGTTGTCGCGCTCAGGGTTCATGTGACGCTCAGCAGAGCCGCTGAAGGGAGTGGCGTCGTTGCTGTCATCTTCATTGTCATTGAAACCGTTGGTGGTGGGTGTGTGGATGGAAGAGAGGTAGGGGAGAGGTGACTGACTGAGAGGTTCACTCTTCAGCACAGCAGCAGTGACCACGCTCTCCACCATCGATTTGCTGGGCACCAAGGTCTGGGGACAAAACAACATCACAATACTACATGTCAAGGATAGCCTGAAAAGGCTGGCTTAATGTGTGTATACCTAAACTTTGCTGTACAATGAAACAAGAAAGCAGTAGTAAAAGTGACAAAGTGTTGATCAGGGGGACATTATGGGCTGTGAAGCCTTAACATTCCAGTTGTGGTGTTGATATGTAACATCAACACACATAAGATTAAAAACAAAAAGACAACTTTATTATCTCTTACAAGAAATTACACTGTTGCGTACAAACAGTAAACACAAATAGACATTATTATAACAATAACATTATTAATGGACATCAAGAGTAAAACTCATTTGTTATTACAAATGTAACTATTGTGCGCCATACAAATGGACACTGGATTAGATACACATACAAATACCACAACTTCATTACCTTTATAAGAAGTTACAATGTGGTGAACATAATACGATAAAAAAACTGCAGGATTATAATTTGCATGCGCACCCACTAACATATATTGTACAGCTGGTTGAATTTATTATCTGTTAATCAGACGTACAGAATGTAGTATAAAACTGTTTTTAGTTCTCAAGGTACGAATCTGGCATTTGGGGTACGCCAGCCACAAGGTAGAGATTGGAAGTGGTGAGCAAGCACATGACTTTGATCATGGATGATGGAAAGAGCTTTGTGTACAACACATGCAGACTTTCTTATTTCATACATTGATATTACAAAGCAACAGTACAGAACATTGGAACACTTGTTCACTACTGGAGGACAAAAAGAATAAGACAAAGGAGAAGGAGGAGGAGGAGGAGGAGGAGGAGGAGAAGAAGAAGAAGAAGAAGAAGAAGAAGAAGAAGAAGAAGAAGAAGAAGAAGAAGAAGAAGAAGAAGAAGAAGAAGAAGAAGAAGAAGAAGAAGAAGAAGAAGAAATATAAGACAGAAACAGGAGTTTGAATGAAACAGGTATACGCCACCCACCACAGTAAAACAAATCATGAAATCAGCATATTTAGCTTAAAAGCTACTAGCATTCACTCTGCCTCAAAGACTTGCCACTTTTATAACCACAGAATCAGTGTTTGCTGACTAACTTTTATGAGATCTGAAGACTTTTACCTCAGTACTCAACGCCATTTTATCTTTCACAAAGACTTGCTATCTACCTACATATTGACATTCACTTCAATAGTTCTTTGAGAAATATCAGTGTTTGCTTCCTGATTTTCATCAAAGTTGATGACATTTATCGGGATATTTGACACCATTTTATCATCTACAAGGACACACTTACCTAAAATATATAGACTCACTGCAATCACAATTGTACTTCCTTTTAGTCATTTACTTCAATGTGTTCTGCTTTAAGTTTAACGAAAAACTTTGGATTTTTGACTTACCACTGGAGGGTCCAAATCATCAGCATCCTCTGACCAGCCATCAAGGTTGCTATTGTCCAGACTGTTGGAGTTTTGACCATCCATGGAGTTAGACTGGCTGTGGTCAAGATCCTCCTCCCCTTCCTTCACCATTGGGGGCTTGCTGCCTGGGTGACGCTCGCTATAGTGCTTCAGCAAGTTATCTGAGGAAGAGCAAGAGGATTGATAAAATGAGTTTGAACAATTGATAAAATGACTTTCAACAATTGATAAAATGACTTTCAACAATTGATAAAATGAGTTTGAACAATGTTAGAAAATGTTATACAACATTATAAACATTGACGGACAGAATTATGGATATCTATATGAAGAGAAGAGAAAAATAAAAATAAATGTACACCAATAAATTCTGCACTGCTTCTTTCATTATAAGTGCCATGATGATCTACAATAGTGTTACAGTTAGCATTTCACAAGCTGAACAGTATTTAACTGTCTTATCTGTAAGTATTTTTATTATCTCTAAGTATTTTTATTATCACTAAGTATTTTGTATAGTTTCCTGTAAAGATCAATGGTAAATAATTCTCAAACTGTAGTTGGTTTATGATGGAAAACCATGGCAGGCAAATCATAAAGCAGGTTGTGGTCCTGATTCGGCTCTTTGCAGTCCGCTGGACCCTAACTAATAAGGCAGGCTTAAGTCATGACTTAGCTATCAATGAACTGGGTTATTTTCTTCTTTGTCCCTTGCATGGTTATTGTTCACACGGTAGTATTTCATCACTAACTATATGGAGTACAATTCACATCTTTGAGCTATGCAGGAAACCTAACAAAAATCCACGGAGAGTAAGTTAGCTTTTGAGAAATAGACAAGATTAGGAAAATGTGAGTTGAATATGCTTTCAATAGAAAACTATACGATTAAAAGACACTCTCAATGAGACTGAGGAAGCACTCAATAGAAAGCTATGAGATTAAAAGACAATCTCAATAGAAAGCTATGAGATTAAAAGACAATCTCAATAGAACTCTATGACATTAAAAGACAATCTCAATAGAAAGCTATGAGATTAAAAGACAATCTCAATAGAACTCTATGACATTAAAAGACAATCTCGATAGAAAGCTATGAGATTAAAAGACAATCTCAATAGAACTCTATGACATTAAAAGACAATCTCAATAGAAAAGTACTGTGCCCCACCTTTAGTAGCAAAGGAGCTGAAGACACAGAGGTGACACTTGAAAGGGCGATCCATAGTGGAGCGAGAGGCAGGATCCAGCATGTTCACTCCGTGTTTGCGAATCAGGTGACGTTCCCGATTGGACTTGGTTGAAAAAGTCACAGTGCACTGACTGCATTTGAACGGCTTCTGGCCTATAAAGAACACATAAAATATTGGTATATAAAAATTTTAAAATGCCAAAGTTTAAATATTCACTAAAGAGATCGAGGAAAAGAAAAACAGTGTGAGAGAATGAGAAAGATAGGGCAGTAGATGGAGGAAGGGTGTGTCGGAGAGAGAGAGAGAGAGAGAGAGAGAGAGAGAGAGAGAGAGAGAGAGAGAGAGAGAGAGAGAGAGAGAGAGAGAGAGAGAGAGAGAGAGAGAGAGAGAGAGAGAAAGAGAGAGAGAGAAAGAGAGAGAGAGAAAGAGAGAGAGAGAGAAAGAGAGAGAGAGAGAGAGAGAGAGAGAGAGAGAAAGAGAGAGAGAGAGAGAGAGAGAGAAAGAGAGAGAAAGAGAGAGCAAAATAAATTGAAATGAACTTTCACTGCAAAATACAAAGCCTGCAGAGCATACCATTTCTTTTCTTCACCAACAGAGTCTAAATGTATGTTGTTATGAGAAATGAGAACTATTACATTTGTTTCATACTCCTGCTTCTAACTGATGCAGGAATTCAATTTGAACAGATAACAAATTGGTGAGCTCGTGCATCAAGGGAGACAAGTTGATGACTCAAAAATCATAGCTCTTTATCGCTCGGATACCTCCCTTTTCTTGATCAACACACATTTATAAATAGATTCTTACAAATGAATCAAAACAAGAATCCAAGAGATGAGGGAATGAAGAAATAGAAATAATGCAACAACAAATACATACATTTTTAAATACTGAAAACTACATAGACACAAAAAAAGACAGCATTACATCATCAGATAGTCTCCCTTGATGCACAAACGATCATTTTCAATGATTTCCCCCAAAATGATAAAAAATGGTATAAGAAATAAAAAGTAAATTATTAAATAAGATTAAATTTAACAAATAAATAAAATATTCTAACTGAAACAAAAATTTAAAAACATTCTGTAAATCAAATAAAACAAAGTTTCAAAATAAAATAAAATGTATTTAAAAAAATGTGTATACCTGTATGAGTAAGCAGGTGTCTGGAAAGAGAGCTGATCCAAGGGAAAAAGCGGTTACACTCAGGATGAGGACAGGGCAACTTGTGAGGGGAATCAGCGTACGAATTCCTCTTCTTCTTGTTAGTGCTGCTGCCATTCCCTTCCGCCTTGTCAGCATCGGATTCCAAGGCCCTCTTACGACTAGCTTTGCTCTGATGTGGAAGAAATACATTAAATTAAAACTTTCATACAAAAAAAGGTTTACATGTCTTCTCAATAATTTTCCAATTTAGAAAATGGTAAAATTAAGGCACAGAATCAGCCAAATATTTTTGTTGTATCTAGTATTATTCTTTCTTCATTTTTCTCAAATCTTATATTTCATTTTTTTCTTTACATTCTCTTTCTTTCTCTCTCTTTCTCAAAATGGGCACCTAAGCTATGCCTACAATTATAATCCAAGTAAAAAGTTAACAGTGTAATTCCATGCAACGTCTCCTCCACCTTCCTTAACGCTCCCCCGCCTCTCTCTCTTCTTCTATGGCCTCCTCCTTTTCCTCTTCTTTTCCCCCCAATTTCAAAAGACAGCTCCTCAACTCACCTTCTTACTGCCATTCTTTCTTTGCTGCAGTGGAGTCTCTCCATCACCGCTACTCTGGCCATTCTCATCTCCCTCCTCCACATTAGCATCATTCTCTGCCTGCTCCTGAGGTGCATTGGGCGAAGGCTCCAAATCTCCAGCCACCTCTTGGGGCTCTGTTTTGATGGGAGTGTTCAGGGTGATCTTGCCATTCAGGGACCTCATGTACAACTGCTGGAGGCTGTGGTCTGAATCCTCATCTCCACTTTCCTGGGCTGGAGTATGCGGGGCGCTGTCCTCATTCTCCGAGCTGATGGCTTGCGGCTTGAGGAAGGCTTGGATGCTCTGGTTGGTGGCCGACTCCAAGATCTTATTCACAGAGGCCAAGTCAGAACTTGATTCATTGCCTGCAAGAAATGGAATTGAAAAGTGAAAGAAGAGAGATGGAGAGAGAGAAGTCGAAGTCGAAACCTTTAATTAGTATAATAGCATTAGGTCCTCGATCTGGACCTGTCTTACAGATATTCCTTCACAAAGAAGTAGAAAGCCAGAGAGATTGAGACAGAAACAGAGACAGGGAGAAAGAGACACAGAGAGAGACAAAGAGACAGACAGACAAGCAGAGACAGAAGGGGTGTATGTGTAGTAAAATAAGGCAAAACATGACTACGTCAAACAAATACTCTGAAATTCAACTTCACAATGACACCCAACAATAATTGAAATTGTCTGCAATCAATATTCAAAGAACTTTTTCAAATATTGTCAAATGAACAAAATGCCTTACCTTGCATTTCACCTAGGAGGCTTGTCGGGGTGGTGGAAGATGTATTAGGGTTGGTGCTGACAGGGGTGATCTTTCCTGACAAAGGGTTGAGCTCCTTTTTGATGCTGGCGGTGAGGGTAGCCAGGAGGGTGGGGTTCAGTGCTCGGGGGCTGAAAGGCTGGGGTGCAGATTTGGCTTGAAGCTGAGCATTCTGAGCCATCTGCTGAGCATCAGCCTGAGCCTGGGCAGCCTGAGCAAGCTGGGCCTGAGCAAAGAGCAGGTTCTGGTGGAAGTTGAAAGCAGGGTGTGTGGGCATCACTGGTACCTCTGTGGAATAAAAAGTTTTTAAATGAAGTGTTATTGTACTGTGTTACTGACACAGAGTGATTAATGGAATTTTGAAAGATGTTAAAGGTTTTCTTGATGTCAATTATTTATGCTTTAACAGTCTGTTCTCTCTCACAAATACATGCACACATCTATCTACACTGAAGATGACTCTCTCAGTCTCTGTTTCTGTCTCTTTCTGCTTCAACACATTATTTGCCACACCACAGAAGTACCACAAATACACAAACTATACTCTCTCTCTCTCTCTCTCTCTCTCTCTCTCTCTCTCTCTCTCAGTTCACCACAGCAAACACACAGACCCATTCACCCATGTAAATAAACAAATACACATTTCAAAATACAACAAAAAAAGCTCTTAAAAAATATTGTATATACATTAAAAAAAAAACACGATAACTAGATGATATACTGTAAGAAATAGGAACAGCAACTTAGTGTCACTATAATCTTGATTGGGAACATCGAGTTATTGTTCCTAGTTCTAAAAACAACAATATATTGTTGGAACCACTAACCTGCAGTGAAAGCTCTGGCTTGAAGAAGTTGCATCTGCCACATGAGTGGGGTGGTGTTTATGGTCAGAGCACTTGCTGTGTTCTTATTGTTGTTGTTGTCACTCAGCTGTGCCACCATAGACTTAGGGACCTGGTCATAATAGCTATATCAATATCATTCACTCAGCTGTACCACCATAGACTTAGGGACCTGGTCATAATAGCTATATCAATATCATTCACTCAGCTGTACCACCATAGACTTAGGGACCTGGTCATAATAGCTATATCAATATCATTCACTCAGCTGTACCACCATAGACATGGGGACCTGGTCATAATAGCTATATCAATATCATTCACTCAGCTGTACCACCATAGACTTAGGGACCTGGTCATAATAGCTATATCAATATCATTCACTCAGCTGTACCACCATAGACTTAGGGACCTTGTCATAATAGCTATATCAATATAATTCACTCAGCTGTACCACCATAGACTTAGGAACCTGGTCATAATAGCTATATCATTATCATTCACTCAGCTGTACCACCATAGACTTAGGGACCTGGTCATAATAGCTATATCAATATCATTCACTCAGCTGTACCACCATAGACTTAGGGACCTGGTCATAATAGCTATATCAATATCATTCACTCAGCTGTACCACCATAGACATGGGGACCTGGTCATAATAGCTATATCAATATCATTCACTCAGCTGTACCACCATAGACTTAGGGACCTGGTCATAATAGCTATATCAATATCATTCACTCAGCTGTACCACCATAGACTTAGGGACCTGGTCATAATAGCTATATCAATATCATTCACTCAGCTGTACCACCATAGACTTAGGGACCTGGTCATAATAGCTATATCAATATCATTCACTCAGCTGTACCACCATAGACTTAGGGACCTGGTCATAATAGCTATATCAATATCATTCACTCAGCTGTACCACCATAGACATGGGGACCTGGTCATAATAGCTATATCAATATCATTCACTCAGCTGTACCACCATAGACATGGGGACCTGGTCATAATAGCTATATCAATATCATTCACTCAGCTGTACCACCATAGACATGGGGACCTGGTCATAATAGCTATATCAATATCATTCACTCAGCTGTACCACCATAGACATGGGGACCTGGTCATAATAGCTATATCAATATCATTCACTCAGCTGTACCACCATAGACATGGGGACCTGGTCATAATAGCTATATCAATATCATTCACTCAGCTGTACCACCATAGACTTAGGGACCTGGTCATAATAGCTATATCAATATCATTCACTCAGCTGTACCACCATAGACTTAGGGACCTGGTCATAATAGCTATATCAATATCATTCACTCAGCTGTACCACCATAGACATGGGGACCTGGTCATAATAGCTATATCAATATCATTCACTCAGCTGTACCACCATAGACTTAGGGACCTGGTCATAATAGCTATATCAATATCATTCACTCAGCTGTACCACCATAGACTTAGGGACCTGGTCATAATAGCTATATCAATATCATTCACTCAGCTGTACCACCATAGACATGGGGACCTGGTCATAATAGCTATATCAATATCATTCACTCAGCTGTACCACCATAGACTTAGGGACCTGGTCATAATAGCTACATCAATATCATTCACTCAGCTGTACCACCATAGACTTAGGGACCTGGTCATAATAGCTATATCAATATCATTCACTCAGCTGTACCACCATAGACTTAGGGACCTGGTCATAATAGCTATATCAATATCATTCACTCAGCTGTACCACCATAGACTTAGGGACCTGGTCATAATAGCTATATCAATATCATTCACTCAGCTGTACCACCATAGACATGGGGACCTGGTCATAATAGCTATATCAATATCATTCACTCAGCTGTACCACCATAGACTTAAGGACCTGGTCATAATAGCAATATCAATATCATTCACTCAGCTGTACCACCATAGACATGGGGACCTGGTCATAATAGCTATATCAATATCATTCACTCAGCTGTACCACCATAGACTTAGGGACCTGGTCATAATAGCTATATCAATATCATTCACTCAGCTGTACCACCATAGACTTAAGGACCTGGTCATAATAGCTATATCAATATCATTCACTCAGCTGTACCACCATAGACATGGGGACCTGGTCATAATAGCTATATCAATATCATTCACTCAGCTGTACCACCATAGACTTAGGGACCTGGTCATAATAGCTATATCAATATCATTCACTCAGCTGTACCACCATAGACTTAGGGACCTGGTCATAATAGCTATATCAATATCATTCACTCAGCTGTACCACCATAGACTTAAGGACCTGGTCATAATAGCTATATCAATATAATTCACTCAGCTGTTCCACCATAGACTTAGGGACCTGGTCATAATAAGTATATCAATATTATTCAATTAAGTGTTTAAGAGAAGTTTATTTATAATGAATTGAAGCAGAAGAAAGTATAAATAAATAAGCACTAGGTAGCTTCAATTTAAATATTAGCATTTTTCTATAAGGATTGAAAGAAGAAGAGAGGAGGAGAGATGGAGAAACAATCAATAATTTTATTTGTTGTCAGAGAAATCAGACTGTAGAGAAATTACTGGACAGTGAATTTATCCTCTATAATAACATTGTCCCCACTGGTTGTACAAGGACAGTGGACAGTGCTAAATTATAAAATACAGTTCCTACCTGATGAACCTCCAAGTAGTGTTGCTGCGCCTTCTCTCTGCTGGTCAACACTTTCTTGCACAGGCTGCAGGGGATGTTGTCACTGCTAGGGGAGAGTTTGTTAGGCGTCATGCTCTGTGAAAACAACAGAAACATCAAGGATAACATGTCCTTTGTACGGATGGCATTCTCTGGTGCATTAGAAAGATGAAACAAATTGAAATGAAAACATTAACACACAATGATCTTAAAAATGTCAACTTAGAATTATCGCTTATTTAAAATCTTTGTCAAGACAAAACACATCCAAGTCACTGGAGAGAAAAGACTTGAATGACAAGAGTGACAAACATTGTCCCACCCCATACTATTCTATGCATAATTAAAAATTATGACTTCTCTTGGCTACTAACCTTCTTTGGAGATGAAATGGCAGAAGGGGAGCATGAAGACGAGTTTGATTTTCCCTTAGTGGTCAGATCTATGGGCTGTTCTGCTCCATCGCTTTCCAAAGCTGCTGTCACGGGCTGTGGAAGTGTGGCATCCATCAGTCCAGCAGGGAGGTCAGGGTGTCGGAGGCTAAAATCTAGGGGACCCTGAGAGTGGGGGATCAGCAAGTTGGTGTACAGTGCTCTGTGAGCCACGGGGGGTGTGGACTGGCGGGAATTCCCCGGGGCAGGGGAGGAGGATGGAGTATCAAAACTGAGGCCTAGATTGTCGCTGTCATCATCCATGTCTAGCGAGAACTCGTTGACGACAATGTAAGTTTCAATTTCGTTGTCGACCATGTTGTGCAGCTTCTGCAGGTGGCGGATGGCTTTGGACTTCATGGAGAAACCAGCCTGTAAATTGCATGTCAAGGCATTAATGACACATCAACCATGTCACACTCTTTCCCAAGCATCATCACCATCATCATCATCATCATCATCATTATCATCTTCATCTACTATCATCATTATTACCATCATCATTTTCACTATCATCAATATTACCCCATTCTCCTGCTTCACTTCCCCCCTCTCCTCCACCCACCCCTCCTTCACCTCCCTGACTTACAGAGCACACAGCGCAGTTGAAGGGTTTCTGGCTGCACTTGGAGTGCATCTCCTTCTTGTGAATTTTGAGGTCCTTGAAGTAGTGGAAGTCTTGGTTGCAGATGGTGCAAATGGTGGACAGTGAGTTGAAGCCAACCTTTTGGGTCAGGGACAGCTCAGGTTGAATATCGTCGCTCTCCACCACTCTGTCAATCTCTGCTTTGTCACAGATCTGGTGACGCTTCCTGCACCACAGACACGTCCACCTTCATTCAGTAAATACTTGTACGTAAGGTTTAGTCAAGTACATGGATAAAAAGACATTAATGTTCTCTCCTACTCCACTTCTTTCACTAATGTTTACATTTTATATGTCTCCTCTTCCTACTACTACCACTTCTTTGTTGTAATGCCCCAACTTGGAGGAAATGAGTCAACAACCAAAACTACGTCAAAACTCGATGACATACTTTCGACTTTGAATTCAAAATGTAGGTCTGCCTGAAAGCCACATTGTATGTGCATTCCTTATGGCCACTTGATACCATTATATGCTTTCTCTTGATGGGCACATGGCCTATTTCTTCTTCTTCATTTCATTACTATTTTAACACAGTACCACGTAATAACGTAATTTTCAATATTAACTATATTTGTTTGTTTGTGTGGTGAAACTCACTTGACATGCCTCTCACAGTTAGCCTTGGTGGTGAAGGCATAACTGCAGACTGTGCAGCGGTAGGGGCGTTGTCCGTTATGTGTTCGCATGTGGCGGGTCAGCGTGCTTTTGTCAGCGCTGGAGTACTTACAATGCTGACACTTGTATGGTGCCAAACCAATGTGACTGCGATGGTGACCTGAGGCGCAGAAGAAAAGTCATAAATACTTATTTTTGTTTAACAATGACGATATATTATATATTATTAATTATTATATATATTTATGATTATTATAAATATTCATTTGTTACAATTCCTGTGTTTGTTGCAATTATTGCGAAGAGAAAAAAAAAGAAAATCAATAAACCATCATTCTCACTTTTAATTATTATTATTATAAATATATTCATTTGTTATAATCAGTGTTTTTGTTTTTGTCATTGTCATCAACTCTTTGGTTCAGAGAAGAAATATGAAAATCAATAAATTGTCAACATCTGACTGTCATCTTCATCATTAACATTGTGGTATTGTATTGGAGAAGAAATTGGGGTCAGTATTACATTCTCTATCATTATAAATATCTTTATTGTTGTCATTGTCATCATTATTGAGGGCATTATCATCAACAGCAGTATTATAGGACAAAAATGGACATTAAACAAAACATTGACCAAGCAAACGTCAAGTAATATTGCTATCATTTTCCCCAGAAAAATAAACACAACTAATCTGGTTATGGATTTCCCATGAATCACATCAAACTCCACTGGGACTGTCTAATTTTGTCAACTAAATCCACCAATACAACGGACATTAAAATATACGCACACTGAGAGATACTCATTGTTTAAAATTTCATGTGACATTTTACACATCCCCTTTTTTTCTAGATGTTCCCACATTATAAAGAACATTATTTCTGTTTAGTGATTTTATTCTATAATTCAAAAGTTGGGGTGGGTTGGCACAAGAGAGAGAAAGAGAGAGGGGGAAGGAAAAGGGGGGGGGGATGAAGAATCGCTATAGCAACATTAGGGAGTCTAGAAATCTACACAATTAAAGAAGCATGTACACTGCCTAAACAACAGCAACAACAAAAACAACTAATGGGAAATATATTCAAGAACAAAATTTACACAATGCTGAACACAACCATTATTTTTGTTACTGCAAAAGTCTTCAATCCATTTCCATGGCTAACCATTCCACCCATATTTACACTGAAATCCTCGAGTGCATACAATCAACACAACCATTATTTGCTACTGCAAAAGTCTTCAATCCATTTCCACTACTAACCATTTCAACCATATTTACAATGAAATCCTTGACTGTGGTTGCTTCTACCATCAATACGTATGCAAAACTACTTCCCAGCATGCAAAACGTGAGAGTGACAGACTATAAATATGTGGCATGAACTTCTCAAGTTTTAATTTTAAAATGTACAATAAAGAACCCCCCAAAAAAACTATTAAATCCTGTGCTATACCGATTGCCAAAAAAAAAAAAAAAAAAAAAGCACCACTAATTGCAAATTGTCATTTTTTAAACAACAAAATTGAACAAAAAGAAATATCTATTACAGTGACTTTTGCTCTGTGTGTATGTGGATGTGTGAATATGTGGATATGTGTGTGTGTGTGCGCGCACATGCGTGCATGCATGCCTCCTATCTATGTGGGCATCCATCCACAACTGCATGCATATTTACGTGAGTGTGCAAGCGTTGCTTGTAAACATGTGTGTTATGCACCATTCAACCATTCAGAAAGCCAGAACGTATACGAGCCACGCATGCATGAGATCCACGTGCACCCGCTGTCTGCGACATCATTATGGAAGATTTCTACACTGCTTACCAGTTTAGCCACTGCCTATATAAGTATATAAGTACATGGCCTTAGTAGCATTGCTCTTTTCCTCTTATTGCTACTGAACAAGGCAGGGTACATAGGGTCTATAATGTGCTGCAAGCAAGCTTCTATCATTCGCATCGCATTGGTGTCTACTGCTAATAATGTTTAAGTGGTAGTGTGTTACATTGCTGTGTAGCGATTTGTATTGCAGTGTAGTGTGGTGCTGTGTTTTGCATTGCAGTGTGTTGTGGTGTGTGTAGCCACATGATGTGTATGATAATAAAACAACACAACCCATGTATTATGCATTACAAATATTTGATTCGTTGAAGTAAAACTTTTGTTATTTAAAACCAAGGACGGAATTTGCATATAGCCTTGTGATGTATTAACATTCCTAGTGTTTTGCACTGCAGTGTGGTGTGGTGTGGTGTGGTGTGGTGTGGTGTGGTGTGGTGTGGTGTGGTGTGGTGTGGTGTGGTGTGGTGTGTGTGTGTGTAGCATCATGAAGTATATGATAATTAAACACCACCACCCGCAAATTAGCGCTAAACATTTTTAGTTCATTGAATTAAAACTTGTTATTTAAAACAAGGACATTGTGTTGTGGTGTAGCACATTTGTGGTTCAACTTTTTATGAGTTCAATGTGCATGTGAGTGACTGTATTTGTGTGATTGTGCTTGTGTGTGTGGGTGAAGGGGGAGTGGAGAGTGGGAGGATTTGGGGGAGATAGAAGGGGAGTTCAGGAGAGGAAACAATACAGAATACAACAACACCTACCATTAATATTTAAATGCATGAAAACAAATACAAATCATTAAGGAATAAATGAAACACAAAACAAATACAACACATTAAGGAATACATTAAATACAAAACAAATACAGCTGAACAAAAGTATTTAAAAAACTCAAATACATGTTCGCTTTAAAACATGTACAGAAATGAGTCTGCAAACATTCTGGGGCAGTTTAAATAAAATTCCTAAAAAATAACACACACAAATATTTGTTATAAGTAACTACATTCAAACATGGTAATAATAAATAAATATTAAAACTCTTAAACACAGACAAAGCAAAATAAGGTGGCACAAAATTACCAAAAATCATAAATATTATTATTAATTTTAAAAATGGAGAATGCACCATAAACTTTAAAAAACAATGTGATAACTATTAAACACAAAACCAATGTGACACAAATCTACATCACAAATACCCAAAACTGTGATAACTAACAACATCTGTTGACATGACCAAAACACCAAGATGCAATAATTCAACTTATCGTAATAAAAACAAAATGAAAGGTGTCAAGTCTACATAAAACCAAAATGCGACTGAACTAAACACATGCACAATTACATCACCACATCCATTAGGCAGCATCCTTACCCAATCATCAGTTGTCTGCTCCAGAAAACCAATAAAAAATTATGTTAATCAACTTCTGAATATATATCATTATGGTAATTTTTTTTTCCAAATGTAGACATCGATACAAAACATGTTAAGAAAGAGAAGGGAGATGTCTGCTATAGAAAGAGGTTTTTAAAAAGTTATATCAACTTGTAAATTAAAATCCTGTCACGAAGTGAATTGGCAAATATTTACATTTGTGTATACATCACATGTTTATAGAGTTAGAACAAAAGCGACGGCTTTTGACATAGGCATATGGTATATGTATTTGCTTTGCGTGGGTAATAATTATATTTCCTATTTTCATTAATATTTTAGTGATGAGACTGTTTGGAGAACAGAGAGCTGTTCTCGTATGCATCTCAGAGCGTCTGTTTTTGGATGAAATAGGACTAGGATAGGGTGTATTAGTGAAATGAAAGATAGACTGGAAAAAAAGAATGAATGCTTATTTTGTGTGACTTGGAAATATTGTATTACTGTTTAGACTACTTCTGTTTTTCCACTGTGGTGATTCTGGATTCTGTTCATGATATACACGGTAATTTGAATACTTATATTTTACGATTTACTTGTTGGACATATATAATATTGAAACTACTTTTGTCAATATATAAAATATTTTAATAAACTGATAAATGTAATTTTCTGTCCGACCGGAAATGGGATTGCTTCTGAGAAAAATAAGATTATATTATAGTTCAGCCATTTATTATTTTATTACTCTGGGACTTAATAGTTTTCTTGAAGATAGTTTTGTTGAATTCCGTTTTAATCATTGTTCTACTATACTCTGAGTGAGAAAGAAGATAACCATAAAAGTAGCAAAATGTATATTGGTGTTGTGTTCTAACTGTTGTGCTTTTTTTACCTCTTCAGTGTCTCTGTCTCAACTTGTGTAATTATATAAAAGGCCTTTCGATGACGAATTTGGAACATTAAAAACTGTTTACAAACTAATATCAAGTTTGTAGGAATCTTCTGATAATAAAGCAAATTATTTTATAACAGGCACAAGAAGTTTATGACAAATCCTTTTGTTAATAAGTTTCCAAATGTGGACACTTTTATACAACATGAGCGCAAGTTAAAATGGAGTTGAAGGTGAGTTGAGGGGATGGTGTGTGGAGGTTTGCTCCAGACATCAATACGAAAATTATGTTAATCAAGTACAGATTATTATGGTAATTAAGTTTCAAAGTTATGAGGATTGATAGAAATGCAGAAAAGGTAAGAGTTGGTAAGATAAGCGTTGGTAAGCCTCCACCACTTTCAATGTCACTGTTTGGCACCAGAAGAAGAAAATCTGTTGTCCGCCATTAAAATAAACTTCAGAACAAAGCAATGTTTTAATCATGAGTGTTGTGTGAACATGTTAATGAAGGGGCACGGGGGATATGGGGGGGGAAAGCGGGGGGAGGGGAAGAGGGTCGAGGAGGAGGGGGGGGGTGGGGTGTGAGGGGGGTGGGAGGAAGAGTTAAGTAGATAGATAAATAAAAAGGAGGAATTAGAAAATGACAACTCACTTTTGTAAGTACGAGCGGAGTTGAAGACCTTTTCACAAAACTTGCACTTCAGGGTGCCGGTGAGGGCCACTGGATCCAAGCTGAGATCCAGCGACGGAGAACGAGAGGCAGCGTCCATGCAATCAATTCCTCGGGGTAAACCAAAGGACAGAGTGGGGCTAATCAAGAAGGAAGGGAGAGAACTTGGTGATGGCGTTGTGGAGGGATGATCGGGTTGCCTCCCTTGAGCTGCGCTGGACGGAAGGAGAGGGATGACGGTGTGTGTGGAGGATTGGTCAGAACTATCGTCTTGTTGTGCAGCTTCTCTCTCAGCCTTGAAATCTTGCAGCTTGCGGTAGTAAGTGTCGTTGTACTGTTTGTTCATGTTGTCAATTACCTGTTCGTTGAGGGTCTCCCCCGTCAGGGCTTTTTTCGAGATCAGACTTAGCTTTGCCAAAAAGTTGTCTTGTCCCATGCCCTTCTTTGACGCCGACGATTCTGGTGCTTTCTCTTTACATTCTGACGCTGACGATTCTGGTGCTTTCTCTTCACATTCTGACGCTGACGATTCTGGTGCCTTCTCTTCATCCTTTGACGCTGACGATTCTGGTGCTTTCTCTTCAACTTTAGACTGTGAGGATTCTGGTGTTTTTTCTTCACCATCTGACTGTGAGGATTCTGCTGCTTTCTCTTCAACTTTCGACTGAGGGGATTCTGGTGCTTTCTCCTCAACTTCGTCTTCTTTCTCCTTTTCCTCAACCAACATTCTGCATCTCTCAAAAGCTATCTCTGAGTTGTGAATGACGATGTGTACGGCCATTTGGTCCTTGTTTAGGAAGGCTAAGTCGCACTGCTTACACTCCCTGTGTGGCTTTAAATGGCCTGCAAGGTGAAGCTCCAAACTTGCCCCAGTGGGAAAACTGCATGGGCAGTCGGGGTATGAGCATTTGAAATTGTGAAACCGGGAGTTTGATTTTCTTGGCGCCTTCTCGCAGTGGAAGGTAGCGGCCAGGGTGAAGTTGGTACCGGAAAAATCTCCCGCAAGGTCCGCCAGATCAGCGAAACCTGTCTTGATCATCTCTTCTTTCAGTTTGGGGCTTCTAGAATTACGACGCGATGGCCTCTGCTGATGGTGGTTGTCTTTGGGGCTTCCAGAGCAGCTGCGTTTTGGGCGCTGAGGTGCTTGTAGTTGTTGGTTTAGGGGGCTTCCAGTACAGCTACGTTTTGGGCGTTGTGGTTGATCCTTAGTGTCATCTTGCCTTAGGGGGCTAGAGCTGCATCGCTGTGATGGTGCTAGCTGCTGCTGCACGGGCAGATTTCTCTTCCGATCCTTCAGAGCTTCCGAAATGGCACTTTCAGCAGCTGAGCTAGGAAGGTGACTGAAAATATTGTGGATCTCTAGCGTGTCTTTTGAGGAGAACTCCTTTTGGCAAGACTGGCATGAGAACAGAACGTTTTCAGCACACGCCATTTCAACTGACTCCTTCTTTCTTTCTTGCCTTTCTCCTTCTTCCTCTGAACTTCTGTCCTCACCAGCACTCACGTGGTTCTGGCCGTTCGCTCTCTCTATTTCTTTCTGCAGTCTGGCATGTAAGTCAGCTCCGAAAGCTTCTTCTTCAGAGTACAACCTGTTGGAATGCACGAGTCTGCGCTTTTCCAATGACTTGGCGGCAGGTTCCTGTTGAAACAACAAGGAGAAATTATTATTATCGAGAAAACGTGTTAAAGGGATGAAGGAGATAAAAAACACACCACATAAAAACATTCTTCTAGGACTAACATCGCAAATCTGATTCAAACAATTATAACTATAAAGCTGAAAAGAAAATAACATTCCCAATCAAAACCTGGACTTCGTAAAGGCTGCATTTCTTAGCTCTTCCTATGATTGCTTTTTCTTTTCTGCGTGCCCTAAGCAATCTCCGGCAAAGAATTGTGCACAACACAAGTTGTCACCATGATCACCGTCATCCATCATCATCATCAATCATCATCAATCAATCAATAAATCAATCAATCATCAATCATCAATCATCAATCAATCATCAATCATCAATCATCAATCATCATCATCATCATCATCACCGTTTCACAAGTTCAATCGAATTATATCTATGAATTCTCTCTCACCTTGTTGTTCGAGCTGGGAGGTTTGGATAGATCCATTACGAAATCGTCTCCGTTTTCCTCGCCATATTCTACCTTCATGCTCTTGGCATTATTATTAGTCAGGTGTTCAATGCTACTCATGTGCATCCTCGTATCAAAAGTCCTCTTCTGGCCCTGCATGTAAGTTTTCTGCACCCCAAGGTCCTTGAAACTCAGAAGATCCACTCCGGAACCTCTGCGAGGGGGCAACCACCAGTCTGTAGACTGTGGATGGCTAGTCATTCTACTGGCAGGGGTCACTAAAACCGGGCTCGATGCTGCTGCTGCTGCTGCTGCTGCTGCTGCTGCTGCTGCTGCGGCTGCGGCTGCTGCTGCTGCTTTAGGAACGCGGCCTTTCTTGGTCTTGGGAGTGGCAGAGGAAGGTGTCTGACCGTTTTCGACTTCGGCGGCTGCTCTCTCTCGGTCTACTTTCTTGTGTATGCGCGAGTGTCTGTGCATGTTGCCATTGGTGGTGAAAGACATACCACACACAGTACACTTAAAAGGCCTCTCTCCTGTAACACACAACACAACCACTCATTATAACTACCAACCTCAACACTTTACATGTTGCCAAATGATATATCACCACAGTTACTACAAAACAACTCAACCACGTAATGCATACTGATGAGATGAAGGAGAGAAGGAGATGAAACATCATATAAAGAGCCTTCACATAATGTCCATGCCTGTCAGAAAACCTCCCCATCACCTTGGAAATGCGAACCGGGACCTCTCCCGCAAGCCAGGTAAGTTGTAAACCGCTCTGTTGCCCTGTTACAGCTGTTGGCTTCTCCCCTATTTAATTTCACTTAATATTCTATGTACGCTCCATCACAGAATTTAACATAATAAAATATGTAATTTTAAAACTTACCAGAATGCACCAGCATATGCCGGTCAAGGGAACTCTGAGAGCTGAGCTTGCTATGGCAGACGATACACGTGTTGGGTTCTTCGGTGTTGTGTGATCTTATGTGGACGGTGAACTCGTGTTGAGTTGGTAGCTCCTGCTTGCAAGTTTTCACAGGGCATGTCCATACACGTTCTCCATTAGGGTTTGTCTCAGGAGTAATCTGAAACATCAAAACGAATTTTTAAAACTTTAAAATATTTTTTTTTACAACAACCAACAATTGTAAAACAAAGAATTCTAATTAATGTGGGGCTATCAAATATTAAAAGGGCATGTAAAAACTAAATGAAACTCACTATAAAACACAAACTTTCTCACCCTTATTCCCTCCCAAGCTTTCTTGCTAGGGTCCAACAAATATCTGATACGTCAAAAAAGTTAACAACGTGTAGAACAATACACAAATGCATTCATTTAAGAAGCTATTATTATTGCTAAGCAAAACCCAGTCTGTAAACACAGAGAAAAGAAATGTCGCGCAAATAGAACTATATGAAACAGAGTGGAGTAGTGATATGGCAAAAAATGAGAATGACCATCCCAAACAAAGCTGGCCATGACAAAAGAGATCCCTGAAAGGTAACCGGAAGCTATCTTTACCATGTTGGTGGCACTGTAGAAAACCCACCATGACTGAGGAAATACAACTTAATGTTTCCGTTATTGACCACTTTTGTAAACTAAACAGTCAACCCCAACTAACCAACCATCCAACCTCTCATTCATTCATTCACTCTCTATCCACTACCTTAATTCCACGACGCTTGCTGGCAGGTGTGGCGGCTCGATCCCCAGCTTCCTCTCCGGATAGAAAGGACTGGTCCTGGTCGGAAGTTCCAGGGATGGCTAAATCTTCTGCAGAATCGTGTGTGCTAGTGGACTCTTCTGGTGGAATGTGGAAACGATCAAGACCGTTTGGATCTTCTTGGTTTGCTGGCGGTTGCTGAGGTGAGGCGGGGTTGGTGTCGATCACTAGAGGAACTACCTCTAAGCTGTTGTCCTCCTCTAGCTCAGGCTAAAAACACAAACACGGAATATATGACATCATTTATTTCTTTACCATCGCCATCATTATATTCGTCTATCATGTATCACTCTCATCAACAACAGTAGCAGTACAAACATAACCTACTTTCATCATCATCATCATCATCATCATCATCATCATCATCATCATCATCATCATCATCACCGCATCAACAACAGCAGTAGTATCAACACAATCTACTTTTTTCATCATCATCATCATCATCATCATCATCATCATCATCATCATCATCATCATCATCATCATCATCATCATCAACAACAGCTGCAGTATCAACACAGTCTACTTTTATCATCATCATCATCATCATCATCAGCAGCAGCAGCAGCAGTAACAGAATCTAGCATGTTGTTGTAATAATGGAACAATCAAAAGAATCAAAGATACATCCAAAACTACCTCAATTGCTCCAAACATACATAAATTATTTCCTTTAGAGAAATGTTGGAGAACGCAATGTGCACGTTACATGCCCTTTGTTATGATCCGTTCGTTCCACAGTGATTGGTTCCGACTTTTTGTGTGCGTGGGGGAGGGAGGGAAAGAGGAAAGGAGAGAGACATACAGACAGACAGACAAACAGACAGAAAGACACAGAGACACAGAAAGAGACAGTCTTGCATGTGCGAGTTATCCATAGATGCCCGCAAGTTCGTTTGCCTGCCAGCTTGCCCGAATACATGTGTCCGTGTGCGCAAGAACTGCTTCTTATTACCTCATCATTACACCAAAGTTCCATCTTTTAAGCGAGACAACTCTCTTCCTGTTTTACACGCACGTCCCCCTTGTTGTAGGCTTCATTCACCAGCCGTCATTTTCTTCTTTCGTTCTGTCTGTCTGTCTGTGTCTGTATATCACACACACACACACACACACACACACACAAACACACACACACAAACACACACACACAAACACCCACACACCCTCACCCCAACACACCCACAAACCATCACGAGACTTATGAAGAAATCAAGGTGTAAAGAGACAAAATCTTACCTGTTGAGCCTCGGGGTTTAAATGACGAGTAGCTGCCTCATCCTGATACGCGTCTTCTGCCTGTTCTACTCTCTCCTCTCTGCCGCTCGCTGAAACACACAATATAATTCAACAGTTGGCTCGAGTGCAAAGTTAATTCCCTTTTACAATACAATACAATACAATACAATGCCAAACATCGTATTACCCACAAAGGAATTACAACAGCTAAGCCCAAAATTGCACACTAGTTCGATCAAAAAGGGCTTAATCACTGAAAATACAACTATTAACTCAAACATACACATTTCTAATATAAACCAAATTCTCAGTAAAAATATAGTAGGCCTATACAAACACATATATTTCAAATGTACTTTAAACTGGATTATTTAACATAAGAAAGTATTGCCAATTTAGTACAATACATTATATCTTATTGTCCAACTGATTGATGGTAAGAATAGTGATGTTGATAATGATGATTATGATGATGATGATGATGGCGGTGTGTGGGGAAGGGGAAGGGGAGGGAACAGAGAGAGAGAGAGAGAGAGAGAGAGAGAGAGAGAGAGAGAGAGAGAGAGAGAGAGAGAGAGAGAGAGAGAGAGAAGACAAACAATTGAATTTTTACATCAACATCCTTCTTGATGATAAAGATGCGCGATGCATACAGAATGTCTTGTAGTACATTGTTCCCCTCTCCAATAAAGACTCATACCAGTCCTAACATTCTGTCTGAAGATGCGACACATACAGACCATCACGGCATCAGCGCCTACATAGTTTCCTACCCAATAGAGCCAGTTAGAGGAGCTACAGTATAAACTAATATATGTGCGACGGGACATTGAGATAACGCGAAGGGCATCGGTGAAAACAAGGTCGAGCATCTGACTCCAACAAAAAGATGAAAAGATGCTACTACGTATAGTGTAGCTTACCTACCCTACACACCTGGTAATAACAAGATACACCACACTGCACAGCAGAGACGGCCGAGCCTCAGCCGGTGTGAAGCTACACCATAAGCCAAGACCAACATATATTACAACATGTTAACACCCTGATGGAGACCAAACAACACGTTAACACCCTGAACAAAACAAGGCTCTATTACAAATGTTAACACAACCGAGGTTCTCCCTTCCTTACGAATGAATAGTACTGAGTGCAGGGCGCACCATGCTGCAAAATGGCGCCTTAAGTTATAACTTAGACCTTGTTTTGAGCACAGCCTTGAGCAGCTCTTGAAGTTAGTGATTTAAAAAAAAAAGTATATATAAGTATATATATAGTAACACACAAATTTTCTCTCTCTCTCCCCACCCCCACCTTCTCCATGTATCAAATCATCGCTTTCTTCCCATCTGAAATAAAGACTATTTCTTAACAAATGTAAATACTCACCCATTTTCTTATAATTCCGTTTTTGTACCCACCGGGAACTCCTCCGTTTTGTTGGTTCCATAATCTGGTGTACAAAACAGGACACTACTGTCTTGATTAACGGTCTCTAGTTCTAGAACAGGGGAGTTAATATATTTCCAGTTAGAAGATTGCATTACAACAACAAAAAAATCGCCAGTTGCTCTCTTCTTCCGTGTTCAGACTTTAAAATACACCATCCTCTAATCCCATATTTAAAGACAATTCTCTAATGCAGCGTCTATAGAAACTTGTAAAACTTTCCTTCATACTTAAGGCTTCTCAACACGCGCCGTAACCACCTAACCCCTCGACATCTTCCTTGGGTGATGCTCAGCTGAAACAGACACGTGTTTTCGAACTGCCCTACAACGTACACGGCAAGAAGCAACTGTATCATCTAACACCCCAAGACTAAACATCTTTCTGTGGTGATGCTAGTCAACCGTTTCAAGCGATTTTTTAAGGAAGAAGACACATAAAATATCACAGACACACATTTGTATTGAAACTACGACAGAGATACTGGGACACTGCTTTCCTTCTCACATTGAGACACGTTTCTATTGAAACTGCAATAGGCGAACTGACGCAGACTCGGAATTTTGCTACGATCAACTCACGTTTAGACAAAATGAATTAGGGAATCTACGACACTAACACTGACGCTGTCCTATATAAAATCACTGCTTTCGAATCAATTCTACAGATCATTTTCTAGTGAAAACTACCATAGAAATTACAGCCGCAGAGGCATACACTTTCTATCACACATTTCTAAACGCAACTATGTATACACTTGCCTCTAGCGCGACAGCTACACAAAACGTGCCTCTGACATGTCCTCCATCCTACCCAACAGTGAAATGGCGACACGCCTGTCCCCGCATCCCTACACTATGTCGTACGATAGCAACAGCAACCTCCGGCCCCATTTTATGTAGCATTACTGATAAAGATCCTACCATACGGAGTGTCAGATATCTATTCATCATAGACTTGCTTTGAACGGGTGTCTCAGTTTGCTGTAGTGTTCTACTCAGACTAAGATGCAACAGACAGAGTATCGGAGGTTAGTGGTTTCAAATTGTCAACTAAAGCCTCAGTCTGTGTATTAGAGACACCCCTGTTGTAAAACTGAAGAATGAAGCATTCACAGGTTCAGAGCGCGCCCATACAATTTAGAATGAAGAAAAGAAACCCCGGGTACTGTCACAGTCGAGAGAGGTCACATGTTTACAAAAACCTAACATTTCTCTATAATATTTCAACTCTATCTCTTAACAGAACTATCGCAATCAATGAATTGTTCTTACATAGCGCAGTTACCCACACAGCTACCCAGAACTGCACAGAGGTACACAGAGCTACCCAGAACTGCACAGAGGTACACAGAGCTACCCAGAACTGCACAGAGGTAGCCTACACATAACTACCCAGAACTGCACAGAGGTACACAGAGCTACCAGAACTGATTCTTACACCACCATGTCTATCCGCGTTTTCAAATCATAAAAGTCCCGTATCACTTTAGTCATAAACGTTATTAGCATAACAGTGATGGGCGACTTTAGATTAAACAGATTAAATGTCTCTTCCAGACTGCATGCAATAGCAATGATCTCTTAAGGAGCCAGTTATGACCATAAACTGCGTCTGTCCTTTTCCTGAATCTTACAATCTATACATTTCTACTTGTATTCTTTCTTCCTTACTCCTCATCGTCATCATTCTGATGTAAAAAGATGTCTTTAAATTCGACTTAATTCCTTAGCTAACCTATGGAAGACGCAAGCTTCATTGATACATTGATAAGGTCTCCAATTTCCATGCCTGAGTCGAGTCAAAGCTATGAAAGTGAAAGCTAACACCACATACGAACATTAATTGTTTACATGTTAACATTTCCACATCACGCGTCCACCTCAAGCGTTTACTCCAAATTCTAAACTTAATAACTCCAAATTCCTTCAAATATCCTCTAATTAGCCTCAAATAGGCAAAGAACGGTCTTCCGAGTTCAAAATGAAACAATGGCTGCACAAGGTAGACAAAGGGCCCGATTCAAAACTAAAGCTACCAGTTCAATGAGAAAAGGCAATATTGACCGAACTCAAAACAATATAATCACAAAACTGGCAAGACAGCAAATAACTACAACCGGAACCCCCACCCCCACCCACCCCCCTTCCAAAAAAATAAATAAAAATAAAAATAAATAAATGAAATAAATAAATAAAACAATCAAACACTAAAAAAAAGAGCAACGGCTAACAAAATCAATAGACTCCTGTCCCGTCTCTTGAAGCGAGACACCTTTATCACTGGTGTTTTACACAAACTTTTGGTCTCTATAAGTGAACAATGAAGTCAAAGAGTCTAAGATCTTCTAATGGTTTTAGGACTCCTACTCCCAAAACGACTTCCCAATCTCACCTTCACAAATGACAATGCAATATTAAACAGAAGCTACTGTATCTTGTCCTTAAAAACGCTAAATTGCTCATTCTAACGTCAAAAGAACTAAAAGAACACGTACTATCCGAGCTACAGTCAAGAACTCGACTGAGCTACTTTCAGTTCCAGCATCCCTCTTATCGAAGGAAAAGGAGATAGATACCCGATTGGTGGCTGAGTTGAGAAAACAGGAGGTGGGGAGGCAACCACGACTAAGACATGCTTCTCTCGCCCCACCCAGCAGCGGTCTCAGCTACGCACTGTGCTCTCTCTAGTGACCAGCGTCCAGGCTGGTCGTAATAGAAAGACAGAAACACAGGAGGAGGGAAAAGAGAAGAGATCATAAGCTGGATCTATAGATTAGGCTAGCTGCATGAGAACCCCCAACCAGGACGATTCCGTTTCGCACTGGATTCCCATTCGTTCTGTGATATATCCACTCTGACTGCATCCCGGTGTATCTGCCCTGAGCCTTCCGAGTCGAGTACCCTCTATAACAATCAAGCAGTCTTCTGTACACTCTACGAAGATGACACTGACCACTTCAACATAATGAGAACGTCAAATTAGGGCCTTTTAACTAACCAGTAGTTAGTTGCCGATGCTCTTGGACATGGGTTGACATATGATGAAAGCAGCTGGTGGAGAACACACCTAATGGTCACTGAGGTTTCCGCAGGGAGAGCTAGATGTTTGTACACTTCAAGAAAATGGAGACAAAAATCAAGTAGAGCCCTTTTTAACTGACCAGTATATAACTGCTAATGCGATGGCAGACGCTAGACGGAAGATAAACTAATTGCCATTGTCCAGACATAGCTGGGACAAGCAGAATCGTGTCCACTTACAGAAAATGACTAGTCAAATACAGTCTCATAACAGGCCAGTGTGTATTTGCTTTACTCAACCGCAGTCGCAAGGTAGAGACACATTTATACAGAATATAAGCTGAGCCTACGCCCTTTTGACTAGAGGGAGTGGACCCGGACATTCTTAGCTACGCTGCGTGCCACACTGTGGACATTGTCCAGTCTCAGCAGGGAAACTCGTGAGAAAGGAATCCACAGGTGTGTTACGCCAATGTTACAAGTATAGCCAAGGTCTCTCACATCGTCGTCACCTACATGTCAAACAAGTACCTCACCTGCTCCCACCTCCAGTTCTTACAAAGAATCGTTTTCAAGTTAAAGTTAGTAAACTTGCCAACGTCCGTCATCTGCTAGAACTATAAAGAAGAGGAAAATAGCTCCACAAAATATTTTCCATAAAACAGTATTTGTAAGGTGATTTTCCATTTTGTATTGTTAACCTGATAAGTGTGTCACTTGATATGACGTGCACGATGCTCGCGCCACTAACAACTCAACTTCCCAATAAAGGACAATTAAAATTCAACCAATTTATGTTAATACATATTGTTGGTCCTTTAGAACAAACAAGATATTTAGGCGTATCCAGATACTCTGCGTTCCTATTCACTTTTAGGTTGTAGTTTCCGAGAGTGCTGTGGCAAACGCCATTTGCCGCATCACACTCATGTACTCTGTATTATTGTAAAAATGATTCGCGAGTTCTACTGAGTCACTACTACTACTACTACTACTACTACTACTACTACTACTACTACTACTACTACTACTACTACTACTACTACTAATAATAATAATAATAATAATAATACAGGATTCTATATACGCGCCTTTACTCATATCAATCAGGCTCAAAACGCGGCGATCTATACCAACATACACGCTCACTATCTTCCTATTGTCCGATACAGCCTGTACAACATCGCTATACCTGCTTTCTTTGTTCAAGGGCAGAAACAAAGAGAACATTAAAACAACTCAAAGAATCTTCATATTAAATCCACGGAGGTACACATGTAAAAACCAAGTCAAGGCAAGTCATCATGAATGGAATAAACCAAGCTTTCGATTAAAGCAAAAAACTCTCCCCAAATAAAACAAGGCTAAAAAAAACTACGTACAACTGCCGGACACAACACGCATTATATGGACGCAGACTAAATTCCTCTGAACATCAATCACACATTCACAAATAAAAAGGTGAACACAGCTAATCGACAGACTAACCCAGCACACTTAATTAAAACACGTGAACGTATCTTTTTTCATAATTTTTTTAAAGCCCACCACCCCTCTCACCGTCTCTTAAAAATGAACGATTTTACGAAGGGAACAAAATAGACGGGAATGGGTCTCTTTAACTGAAAGAGCGATTTCACGAACTATAGGTTGACGATAGTTGTTCAGGCGCTAGGCGAGAAGGCAGGTAGCGGGAGAGGGTAAAGACAAGGGGGGGTGAAGGTGGGGGGGGGGTGTGTTGAATGTCTCATATTAGTTGATACATAGACGTTAATAGCCACCTCATCAAGACGGGAGCTGTATTGGCAGGTGTACACATGGGATTATCGGCCAATCGCATTCGGCGTCTCTTTGAACGTCAACGACACAAAGCTACCGATAGACAATTGATTGTAGGATGGACTCCAAGATGTTTTCTTACCTCCTGACCCTGTCCTCAAGTTTTTCAGGGCTTTCCTCAGTGTAATTTTACTTGAATATTTAATACATTATCGTAGCGCATTGCGTAACTGACTTGTCCTGCAAATCCGTTCTTTTGCCTTCTTTAGAGGCAAATATTCACTGAACAACTCTCTTTCGTTGCGGTTGATGATGATGTTATGATGATGATGATGAGATGATGATGACGATGTTGATGATGGTGATGATGATGATGATGATGATGATGATGATGATGATGATGATGATGATGATGATGATGATGATGATAGCAAACACGGCCACTACGTTGGTAAAAATATGAAAACGCTGGGCAATATGAAATCTATTCAATGATTAGTTTATGTGTAATTATTTAATTACACATATGAACTAACTAAACTGTCAAGCATCGCAAGGAAAATTCCCTCCAAAATGACATTAGTATGAAGCATATGCCTAAACATGGATGTTAGCAAAAATAAGCCTTCTACCAGAAATTCTGTTAAACGATAATGAAGCATTCCAAACTACTTTTATAACTTGGCAGTCTAATGAGAACATACATTATCTCAAATTTAGACATTATTAAGCAAGATTACTATTACTACTAGTACTACGACGAAGAGATAGCAGGTGTGTGTTTGTGTAACTGTTCAAACAAAGTACTCATCTGTAAACATAATCGGACATAATTTGACTCCGCAACTCAGTATTTGCACTTGGTCGTAACAGGCTAATTGTACAAAGTATAAACAGTATTGAAAGTCACCGAGATTGTATCGAAATTTGGGACTGTTTATACTGTTATGCAAACAGCATCGTAGTTCAAACAGTCTGTTGCTTTGCCGGTGTGAAAGCTATTGAAGCGGGTAGTGAACGGGTAGTGAAGGAGGGGAGATGAAAAAAGAGGGCGGGGATGCGCTTTCAATTCAAATAACATTATAGTTCAACAATATGTAGCGAAGTGGTGTTTCACCCGTCCCCTATACGCTTAATGTGTCCGGGGACGTAAATTTACTCAAAAAAATATGTAGCGTCACCGCTATGACTGTAAGTAGAGAGCGGGCGAGCAGTGATGTCGTCTTAGTATCGCCAATAGCAAGTCAAGACAAGTCATCATGAATGGAATAAACAGAGAACTGCTAGCAGTCTAGGCAAGTCAAGTCAACTCAAGTCAAGTCGACATCAAAACACGCTCAGCCCGTGCATTCACCCGAGACAGCAAGTCAGATCAACAGTGCGTGACAGAAACTACACACCCTCGTGTGACTTTGATGCGGAACACTTGCATCGACTAATGTCGATACTCTGTTATCCTAGGCGAAGGTTTAAGGGAAAACAATAATAATGGTAGATGTTGGAAGATAGAGTGGAAAGGGGGAGGGGGGGGGTGGCACATTGTAAGAGGGCAGTATGACCTTTAGCGGTCGCCATCCGCCCATCCATTTGACGAAGAGGGAACAAAAGAAACATCCATGAGTGACTGCAGCAGGAGCCATGCCCGTGCCACATTGATATTGGCCACTTGCCTGGAATGTGTTGATACTTGTTACTCCCACTGACACCTTACAAAAGTCTAAAAATAAAATATTGAAGATGGGTGTTGGGATGACTGATGTACGATGGCAACTCTCTTAATTAAACAACCGTCATCCGCCCGTTTTCCAATCAGCACATTTCCAAAGAAAATTGCAAGAGGACCGCGAGAGAGAGAGAGAGAGAGAGAGAGAGAGAGAGAGAGAGAGAAAGAGAGAGAGAGAAAGAGAGAGAGAGAGAGAAAGAAAGAGAGAGAGAGTGAGTGAGAGTCAAAGAGAGAGAGAGAGAGAGAGAGCATACGTTTGTTTGTGTGTATGTATGTGTGTGTGCGTATATAGGTACACGTGTATAACATTTTCTGAGAAAGGCACTGCCCAAAAACAAATGACTTGAAATCGGCTAACATCCACAAACTGACCAACTGCATAGTAGTAGTAGTAGTAGTAGTAGTAGTAGTAGTAGTAGTAGTAGTAGTAGTAGTAGTAGTAGTAGTAGTAGTAGTTATTTTATAAAGCGCAAAATCAAACTAAAATCCGCTTTAATGCACATGCACACACACACATATACATTCACAAGAATAAATTATTTAAACAATATAAAAAAACATTATGTTAAAATAATGGTTGAGATTGTGATGAGAAAGACAGGAAAAGGTGGTAGAAAAAAAAAGGATGTTGGACAGTGAGGTTCTTAGCATCATGTTCAAAATAAATTTATGTACACAACAAAGTTTAACCAACTATGGAATATATACAGCAAGATGAATTTTAACATAATTATTAACAAAAGCAAAAAGTACTTAATTATTATGTATTATATAACATAAAATTTCATTCAAGCGGCCACAAAATAAGCTGTTTTAGGCTCATATACAATGAGTAAACATAGAATTTACATTTTTAGGACACCTTTGTATGAGTTTGCTTGTTTGTATGTAGATTATAGTCACACGACACTTTCGCATGTAGGTGACTACTGGACCGATTTATACTGACACACGTTGACCAATCCGGGATTCGAACCCGCGACCTTTCGGTTACTAGCAAGACGCTCTTACCAACTGAGCTACCCGGCCCCTCATGAGTTTGCGCTTTGACACATAAACCATATTAAAAAAATCATTATGTTAAAATGATGGTAGAGAATGCGAGGAGAAAGACACAAGGTGGGAGAAAAGGAAAGAATGCTGGATCACGAACACCATCCTTCTGTGGTTTTGGGAGAGCTGCATGAAGGAGCAACGCCTACATTTTTAGTTATAAATTTTTTAAACAAATCTGGCCATTTTTGTTATAACAAATCACCGCAAAAATGAATTTTTAAAACCGACAGTTAACTCCTTTAATCCACATTTTTTCTTGCTGTGTAGGCTTTTTGCACAGATAAAATATTTTGCAAATAGCATGCACTATCACACATGATTCGTCGAGCGGGTAACGAAATAAAGAGTTCTCTTTGCAACTGGTGTCACATAGTGATTCTCTCCTGCTCTGCGCTTCACAGCTGCCACAATGCACCCCTAATTTACCCATTTTCAAGGGACGCAACTCTTGTAAAAGCAATGCAAAATGATGAGTTTTCCGTCATAGTCTGATGAGCATCGTTACGTAGAAGGATAGTAAACATGAGCAAATACGCATATCATTAGGCCTACCTGTTAAACTGCACTAGATCTGGACACGTCCGATACGGTGTTCATAATATCCACGACCCTACTTCTGATTTCTGTGATGTCCAGTGAGTTAGTTTGACACACAGACTTATGGTACAGTCCCATATCGGTGTAAAAGGGACTTGGTCACTCTTGTCTCATTGTCCAGCAAGTTTCTTCACAACGTACCTCAGAAGCAAGGCTCCCTTCGTCTTCGGACGTCGATAGTATCCAGCGAGTTGAAGTCTTACTTGCAATAATTATAGAGATAATACTACAATCATCCAATCAAAAACATCACATCGCGTGTTTATACACACACACACACACACACACACACACACACACACACACACACACTGTTATCTGTTAACACACTGTGACACGGGGTAACCGAGTCGTAGCCACAAATTGCGGTAGTCTACAAAACATCCGTAAACCTACCCGCATCACTTCACTTCAAACAATTGTCGAAGTATTATTGTCTGCTGATCTCAAACCAAAGCTATTTATTCAAAGAAACTTCTACAACACTAGTATTTCAAACTAACACTTGGTCACTTGAGAGAATCGTCGGCTGAAAGTAAAACATCAGCCGGTCAGTCAGGTAGTTAGTTGCTGGTGGTGTGATTGGGCCCGTGCATAGCACACAGAATTGTCCCCCTCTATCTCACTACCTCTCTCTTTCTGCCTACAGCAACGCGGACGCGACTTTCCTGCCTCCTCCAAGCCTGCGGATGCGGCGATGTGGTTTAGGAGAGATTTGCTGTGAAAGACGTTCGCAGCGAGTGTTTAAGCAAATACTTCGCTGTAGCATACGGTCATACAACATTTCACGCACAATGTCCATCATTTACAAGATACACAATACAAGATATAAGTCAAATTTCCTTGTGTAAGAAATGGGGAAAATAAATCATCTTGTATCATTTTTTCTATGTGCATTTAATAAAATCTCCTTGCTGTTTCTTGAGACAATACAAGATTCTGATTCGGACTGAAGTTTTGCCATCTAAAGCAACACTATTTTATTTAGCTATTATTTGACCGTTCTTATGTAGCGTTTTCCAGCTCAACAGCTGCTCAAGGTAGTGGCCGATACGAGAACTCAACAGCTGCTCAAGGTAGTGACCGATACGAGAACTCAAGGCGCTTCGTCTGACTACCCAAACAACTGAGCACAATTGTGGGCGGTTGGGGAGAAGGGACCTAGTGCTTGCTGGGTGTATTTAGGTAGATGGCGCTCACCCGTCTAGGACATGAGCGTCAGGAACTTTAAAGTCCGTGCAATGGAATGCGTCAGAGTACAGACTAGACCTCGGTTTTTGCTTTCATCAGAAGGAATATTGGGCACTACAGGCCGTCAACCGCTGCCTTTAATATTACCGCTTAACATTCAAAGATTCAATTGTTTCGCCGTTACCTACCCCACTGAACCAAGTGCGCGCGCCCAAAATTACGTGACAGCCGTGATGGATTCATACTTCCAAGGGACGCGACAAAACCTCACGTGGAATCTTCGGCGCAACAGTTTCCCACTCGCGGTGTAGATCTTTATACTACAACGATTCATTGAAGCGAAGAGCACACAGGTAAAAGAATACAGAGTATCTAATACTGAGATAGTCTTCTTCTTCTCGCTCGCTTCATCTCGGTATTCATCTGTCAGACATAATGTAACATTTCCACAACCACGCTTAGACATATTAAAACATCTTTATTATATTCTGGTACAAGCGTGTGAAATTCTTTACCACAAGAGTTAAATGAAAGTAAATCATTAACATCGTTTAAAAATAGACGTTAGTTTCAAATTAATGTTATGTTAATTATTTAGTTCTGAATTGTTTATTAAGACAGTAAGACAGGTCCACTATAGGCCCTAAAGCTATTAAACTATTAAAGGTTTCGACCGATTTCGCTCCCAAACGCTCTCTCCTCATCCTTCCCACATGCACACATGCCACATGTAGGACGGTGGCGAATTTTCAAAGCACGCTATCTTTACTGCAATCATGTCCAGTGTGAACGCATTAACGGTAGCAAGAGTAGTGGACATTCATCACCCAGTACAGCACAGCCAGCGTCTTCAACGTCAAAGCAATAACAAATGAAAGAGAAGTCATCTACTAGGGTCTACATCTACACACCCGCACAAGGATCGTCGATTCATGTCAATGGGTTTAAAGGATGATTAACGTTGAACGATGCTTTCATTCTGTGGAAAGATGCTGATCAATAAAACGCTCATCCACATTCGAACAGCGCAAAATGCGTCAGCGTAGAAGAGACTGTCCATCGGTGCTTCTATTGCCTCACTTTTGATCCTTTTAACGCGGACATTACAGAGCGCAGATATAAATACTGTTCAGTCTGCCATATTGTCATCGGTAATTAAAACCTTTGTATTACAACATAAAATTAATTGTTCTTCTATACTAAACACTTTATCAGCTTAAAGAGTTGCTCAACGCGCAAGACCAAAGAACTATAAGGCCTGCAAACACTCAGAACTAACGAAGAACAATCACGACTGTAGCCTACTGTACTGCAAAGAAGAAATTACGAGGTTTACACACACACACACACACGCACACACACACACACGCACACCCACACACACGCACACACACACGCACACACACACACACACGTTCAAAAATTCCGTTATTATGACTTTCATTTCGTTTTGACATTTTTTAAAATTTGTTTTTTTTTTACGCTAACCCTAACCCTAAGCCTAACACAGCCTTAACCTTAACGGAACATTGTTTTAACATCAAAATAACGGGGCCGTCAAAAGAACGTAGGTAGAGTATAAAGAGTGTGTAACAATAACGGCGTTTCTACATCGACACACACACACACACACACACCCACACACACACACACACACACACACGCACACACTTAAATCAGACCAGTCGTGAGCGTGTTAAACAAATTTCAATGTTGCGCAGACATTCAGCGTGGAGTGTGCTCTAGGCAGTCTACTGTGGGCAACCTACCCCGGGTATCAGAATTCAACGGAGCGAAGAAGGGTGACGAGGCAAAGTTGAAGAAGGTGGGATAACAGAAGGAAAGAATGCTATTGTGTCCCCCCCTCTCCCCCTTCTCCTCCTGAGCTGGCGGCCCTCACACATCACAGACTTAAAAGGGAAGAGGAAATCAAGTCCTGTATTAGGCAGGAGATGTACTGAAGGAAAGACACGGGAACAGAAAATGGGCAAAGTGAAGAGACAAGAAGAAGAAGAAGAAGAAGAAGAAGAAGAAGAAGAAGAAGAAGAAGAAGAAGAAGAAGAAGAAGAAGAAGAAGAAGAAGAAGAAGAAGAAGAAGAAGAAAAAGGAGAAGAAGAAGAAGAAGAAGAAGAAGAAGAAGAAGAAGAAGAAGAAGAAGAAGAAGAAGAAGAAGAAGAAGAAGAATGTTACACTCGTTGTTGGTTTTATCAGTAGCTGACTCAGCCCCAATGCTGAAACCCTGATAAGTGTAACTCGGATTCGTTTATCCACGCAACCTGTTCACTCAGCAACAAGGCAGAAGTCGTCCTATGAAGTTTTCCAACTTTATTCAGCGTACGTATCAACAACTGCATACAATCGCTTTTCACTTTTTCTCAACAACCTTCCACTTTCAACAAATTTTTGAAACAGTGCGGCAATATAATTATAGTCTATACTTAACAAAAAGTTAAAACACTCCAGGGTGACGCACCACAACCAATCAAAATAAACTTCGTCATCACCGTCTTACGTCATACAACTTTCTTTACAGTCCAAGAATGTTCTCAACTATCTTTAGATCTATCTAGATGGTTCGATCGATAATAAACAAGCAAGGCAAGGCAAGGCAGGCAAGGCAACACTAGAAGATTCTCCAATAATATCGACCAACGAAAATTATCAACATTATAACAAACACTCTGTTATTGAATGCTTTGCAAAATAAAACGATTAGATTTATCGTGCGCTTCCCACACGTACTATCGTGCGCGTCGCAAACTTAACAAAGAAGAAGAAGCGATGAATGGACTCGGAAGAGGAGAAGAAGGTTGATGAAAATAAAAGAGAGGTAGCAGAAAGACTACGTAAAAAGATTAAGGCGATACAACAAACAGGTTCAAAAATTCTGTATACTTGTATTTGGCTACAAAAGCGACGTCAGGAATTACACGCCAACTCTAGTAGCGGAGAAGGTGTGTGGGGTGGGGAAGGGTGGGTGGGGGGAAGAAGAAGATAGGTACTGAAGGAAGGAGGAATATAGGGCGAGTATGGAGAGAAGGAGAAAATGAAGTGGGATGACGAAACTAGAGAGGTAGGAAGGGGTAGGCGGGGTGTAGGGTGAGGGTGTTAAAGGCGATAGAGAGGTGGGGAAGAGGTATAAACAAGGTAGACCACAACACTGGGCATACAATCAAAACTATGACAGGGGAATAAGGGAAAAGGCGAGGAAGTGAGACTCGGAACAATTACAAGTCTGAGCTTACTTTTAAACTTCTTTTTTTCTCGCAAGTTTGATCTCGATTTCAGAGGCACTTTTTAAAACAAGAAGAATAGCGTGTGGGGGATGCAGAGAGGAAGTACAAAGAAGAGAGCAGAAATGGCCAAGACGAAAAAGGAAGATGACGTTGTTGCAGCTGACGATGATAATGATGGTGATAGCGATAACAACATTAAAGATTAGACAGCCGAAGGAAGTGGTTTTTTTAAAAACTGAAATTACATGTTTTTAAATAGCGCACTTTACAGTTCAAGTAGCTCCTCTAGGAGGTGGCTGTTCAAAATATAAATAAAAAGCGCACGACGTACAGAGACGGTATTCTACTTCAACAAGCAGCAGCTGATAATCTGAATCGTCGACAACATCTCATGAAAGTGGGTAAACAAAACCAAAAAAAAACGTGAAAAATGAAGCTCGTATTTTAGCAGGAGGCAGGAAGAAAATAAATAATCTCAGAGGAGAAAGAGGAAACACATGCATGCGCGCACTCACACATAAGGAAGGAAGAGGATGGAAAACACGGGGAAAAGCATCTGTCATACAAAATACAGCAAAGTTTGAAACTGACAGTCATCATTTTTAAAATATGCGGCGACAACTGGTAAGTTTAAAAAATAGAACAAGAAAATGATGTCAGGAAGTTTAAAAGCTGGAAAAATTTACTTAAAGTATACGATATATAATGCACTAAAACGACTGAGATTACAAACGGACAGACACACATATTTACACGCCAGAGAAACAAACAAACATACACGAATTATTTACAAAAAACCCTGTCATAAAATTTTAAAAACTAAAAAATTTAGTTAAAAACCTTAAAATTAATGGGATTAAAAACGGACAGACAGACAGATGCATACGTATTCTACGAGTCGGACACATAAACACACGTACGTCCACCAAAAAATGCGAGAAAAAAAGGATATTATCATTATTTGAACATCTGAAAAGGCAATTAGAAGCGGATGACGCATTGAGTAACAGTTAAACCAAACAGACGCAACACACACATACTAACACATGCATTAACGGAAATGTAAGGAACATTAAGCCAGAAATATCACAGAATGAAAATTCAGAATATATTAGGCTTTCAAGTGACATTTACAACATGCGTCAAGTGACGTTTATAACAAATGTACCAGCAGACTTCTTACGCAACAGCAGAGACTATCAAACAGAAAGATCAATAGCAGCAGGAAAGCGGAATTTGAGATTTCATTATTATACTGCAGTCCTCGTCCGACATTACAAGATAATGAACATTACCCACGAAAAGTTTGAAGATGCGTTCTGCAGCGCCCAAGAAGCAAACATATGTTTGTAACGTAACAACACACCCCTTAGCAAACATAGATCAATAGCTAGAAATCAAAGAGCAAGGACTCTGATAGAACAAAGACTTAACCCTTTTACTGAAGCTGAGAAATGGCTACTTACTCGTGGCTTTGGGTGATCTTCAGAACGCTCTCTTCCTATCCCGTAACTCGTAGATCGTTGGTGCACCATATATGATCCCTTAACCAGTGTACTCCATCTTTCTCTGTCTTCAGCAATTCCCGTGGCTTCGCTCAGTGTCAAGCCAGTCCATTGTCAAATGTTGTCCTCCCACACCTTTTTCTGTTTACTCTTTTTCTGCCCCCTTGCACCGTGCATTGAAGGATGGTCTTTGCAAGGCCTGATACTCTGTTGACGTGACCATACCATCGGAGTTTTCGTTTCTTCATCATTGTAATCATGTCATCATGTTGTCCAATGGCTTGTGTGATGTGATAGGAAGTGTCCAGAAGTCTTCTGTAGCACCTCATCTCCATGCTTTGTATTTTTCGTTGTATATCACAGCGATGGTCCATGTTTCGCAAGCGTATAGGAAGATGGAGATGACAAGGGAGCGCAGCAGCCTTACCTTGGAGTGTAGACCGATAGTCCTGTCTTTCCAAATGGGCTTTAACCTCGTCAGGACAGCAATTTGTGCGATCCTGGAAATCTTGATCTCGGGACCCATCGTCTGATAAATGGCTCCTAAATATTTGAAGCTATGCACTGTGTTGAGGGATTGGCCTTGGACTTTGATGTCCGGGGAGGAAAATAATGAAAAAGAAGATGGAGATTCAACGATGGCAGGTGATGCAGAAAGATGTGGTAAGTGATAATGACCATTACTGATCATTACTAAAGAAGAGAGAAAGACGATATTTCAAATTTTTACTATACCAATGAAATAAAAGAATGAAGATGAAGGCTAGATGGTGGGAAAATATGAAGAAGAGATGGCATTAGATAGAGAAGGATGCGACCACAGTACTGACCAGAACAATAGCCAACAACTTGTTGTGGGTCAACCTGCCCCAGCCTCCGGACAATGCATCCATCTCCCAATGTGGAAATAAAAGACCGAGAACAAAACCATCCCCATCCCAGCAATACAATGGAACGGAGTGGTACAAGAAAGAGAGAAGAGGAGAGGGAGTGCGACGGTGAAGGGAGAGAAGGAGTGTTAGACGAGAGAGAGAGGCCTTTATTAAAATTAATAACATATATATATATATTGTAAGCTCACAGTATTTTTACAAATAGTCCTTGTTTCAAACACACATGTATTCATAATACATATATACAACCATGCATACACATACACACACACACACACACAAACTATATATATATTTTTTTAAACTTAATTGTCCATTTTTATCGAGAAAGTCTGGGAAAGTGGAGTCGCAGCCTGTGGCGCGCCCAAACCCAACCTACCTAATATTAATTGTGTTTTTGAAACTTTGCTTGGTGAGCAAACCGGAGTACCCGGAGAAAACTCCCGAGACGTTGCCCGAATCGAAAGTAAATCATATTCGGAGAAACATAACGGCCAGAGGCGGGATCGATCCCACAGCTGTTAGGCGGTCCCGTGTGCCTCGTCTCACGTATACCTTTGTCGTAAAGAAAATTGTCTTGAAGAAACTTATATATATATATAAGGTATATATATATAAAGTTTCTTCAAGACAATTTTCTTTACGACAAAGGTATACGTGAGACGAGGCACACGGGATCGGGTTGCCTCGTACCCCTCAGGATGGGCGAAAGAGACGGATGCGGGTGGCCGGAGGACAACAATGAGGGGTGGCACCCGTCCTTGAGCCGCTGAAAGGTCAGCTTTCAAGTGTCCACGAGGCAAGGGGTTCAAACAAGTAGAAAGGAGGTTAATTCTGACCCGGTGCTTTTTCTCCTCATCCCTTGACCTATTTATATTTTCTCTCCCCCATCCTCCCACATCTCTGCTTCCTTCTCTATCCGAAATTCCATCATCATCATCATCATCATCATCATCATCATCATCATCATCATCATCATCATCATCATCATCATCATCATCATCCTTTTCTTCTTCTTCCTCTTTCCTTCTTCTCCTCCTCCTCTTTCCTCTTCCTATATGAACATGGACAAGTCAACTTCAATCAAGTCTTTAAAATTTTTAACTCCTTTTCATTCCGACCTTAATTTATTTTTAGCGAAATACATGTATTAAGAACACATATAGTCTGTTAAGTTGTTGTTGTTTGTAGATTATAGTCACACGACACTTTCGCATATAGGTGACTACTGGACCGATTTAGACTGACACCAGCGGGCCAGTTGTTGGTAAAGGGGAAAATAATATGATCACACGTTGACCAATCCGGGATTCGAACCAGCGACCTTTCGGTTACTAGCAAGACGCTCTTACCAACTGAGCTACCCGGCCCCGTAAAGTCTGTTAAGTTTAGTTTAGTTTAGTTTTATAGATTAACGTCCCCGGACACATAAGCGTATAGGGGACGCAGTGTTCCCGATTACGCACAGTAGTGCGTTAATTACGCACAAAATATGAAAAATGACGCAGGAAAATTTGCATCTGTGCGTCCTGTGGACGCACACATTTTTTTGGAATCGCTGAAGTCATAAATACGACCAACGAGTGGCGAACTAATTCATGGCATAATCAGAATCAGAACCCAACTGAGACTGCCATTGCAGACGATTAAAGATTGTGTCGGGAGTTGTCGTCCTTAAAAATCGCATGCGCGCGCTTTGTAAACTTCCTCCAAGCAATACATTCACTGAACAAAAGAAATCTTCGTTAATCCATTCTTTGATTCTATCATACACGATCATGTCACTTCTGACTTGGTTGACTGGGCCCAAAACCCGTTCATCCACCGATTTGGGGACTCTCAAAATTTGCACAAGGACTCTTAAAATTTTATACCTGGGAGTCCCAAGGACTCTCATTTTTTGTGTGTGGAGGGAACACTGGGACGATTCTTGTCTGTTAAGTTTACTCTTGTCTTCTTTTATACCGTCTCTCTTTTCTGTTCTTTTTATTACCGCGTGGCGCAGTGGATAAGTCGCCGGTTTCCTATGCCGAAGGTCGCGGGTTTGATTCCCGCAAGGGGTGAACGTATGTGACTTAGGTACGAGACTATTGAGGTCACCGAGGGCTTCCTCCGGGCACTTTGGTTTCCTACCTCCCTACATTAATGGTACTGGTTGCAGTCAATATAAAAATTTCAAAAATAAAAATTCGATTTTCTTTCCGTCTTCCAATAGCGATCTCCCTTTCTTTATACAACCTGTTTGAGAGATGGATGTGTATTTGTTGAGTGTGTATGTGAGGGTGGATGAGACAGGTGAGCGTGTATGTTGGTACAGATCGCCGCGCTTTGAGCCTGATTAATTTGGGGAAAGGCGCGTATATAGCATCCATTATTATTATTATTATTATTATTATTATTATTATTATTATTATTATTATTATTATTATTATTATTACTTCATGCACTCCTCGCTCAAAGATGAAGAACAAAATTTGCTTCTCCTATAACCAGACGGCTTGTTCATAAATCATGGATCTGGAGTAGCGCACTTCCCAGCTCAAAACTGATACTCGGGGCACAGCTCCCAAATGACGCGACCCGTGTTTTGTAGCTAGAAGAGGCAAATACACGTTTTTCATTTAAAAAGTGACTCCAGGCAAGTTGAACAAGGGAGACAAGTTTGTGTAGACCACAAATAGTCGGTGTCCCCATCTAAAAAACTCTCACTTAATCGAAGTATGCACTTCATTATAACCGTCTTTCTCAAATAGGTTTTTTTTCTTCTTCGTCTTATCTTGCCCTGCCTACGTGCCGTGCCTACAAACCCTTCCCTCCTTTCCCTCACAGCACACGCACACACACTCAATCCAGTCTACAGTATAAAGCAAATGAGTGCGACCATTGAGGTGCCAAGTGTGCGACTGGCCTTGCTATCTCCATCCTACCCCCACTACACACCTCCCTGCTGTCATCCCCGTCTGTGTTTATTGCCCAGCTAAAACCCTACCCTTTTATCCCTTGTACCCGACAATTGTGCTGTTCCTCCATCTTTTGTAATACGAGTTT